>JAZKJV010002180.1:0-382908 GCA_037367405.1 Ottelia alismoides | reverse complement strand
AAACTCCAGCAATTATCGATTCCTTAAAATACTATTGTCTTCACTTCTACGATGGTTGCATTTTATTGACTTTCATTTAAAAGACAATGATTCAACTAGATAGCTAAAAAGAAAAAAAAGGAAAATGCATGCTATATATTTCATCAAAATGTTTCTTTAGAAAAAAAATATCGATCACTATAAATTGCTTGCATGTTAGAATTTCAAAATATAATGGCAAAACTTTATGAAGACAATAGGTTATCCCAGTCACATGCACACCTTTCTCTCACTCCTCCCTCCTCTACACACAAAGATGAACTCTCTCTCCTCCCACTCCCCCTCTCTTTACGTGTGTGTGTGTGAGAGTGTGTGTGCACATGTATAATGAGCTCTCTATCTTTAATACCCTCCTCCTCAATTATTGATGTCCTCGCTACTCTTCTCCCTCCTTTCACTCTCAACATTTCGATACTTCAAAATCTAATATATATATATATATATAGAGAGAGAGAGAGAGAGAGGATCTACTCCATGGAGTAGGTAACTTACCTACTCCATTTTTTTCAATTTTTTTTATTTTTTTGAAAAATTCTTCCATGGATTTTCATAACTATATCCTTCTAATATGCGATTCAAATTTCATCAGAAACAAAGACTCCTACGGCCTCCATCCAGATAGTCATTTTTTAACGGTCACAGATTTACTGTATTTTTCATGTTCTGGATGGAGGCCGTAGGAGTCTCTGTTTCTGACGAAATTTGAATGACATGTTAGGGGGATGTAGTTATGAAAATCCATGGAAGCATTTTTAAAAAAAATGAAAAATTTTTGAAAAAATGAAAGTGGAGTAGGTAAGTTACCTACTCCATGGAGTAGAATCCCTCTCCTCATATATATATATATATATATATATATATATATATATATATATATAGAGAGAGAGAGAGAGAGAGAGAGAGAGAGGCTTATCCAGTGAGCCTTGTGCCCATTAACGTTTCAATGAGCACCCATTCTGGGTTATACACGTATTTAAAAAAATCCTATATTTCCTATTATACAACGTCCTTAAAAAGTGGAAGATTATTTTGGAAAGAAACGATTCAAATAAATGATTCCACGCGGATGATTAAGGATTCAAACGCTATGATAGTAATAAATATAATTCGGTCAAGTAAATGCTTATTGTGAGATCAGTAATATCAAGACAATGATCAATAATTTACATCCAAATAGTTACATTGTACAGAATTTAGTAATATGTATAAAATGGTCAAGTAATGTGTGTTGTGAGATCGGTAATAACATAACAAATGGTTAGTAATACCATTATCTATATAATGTGCATTGCATTAACAAATAGTTACTTTCTTACTTGAGCAATAACCATGACTTACTGATCATTACTTTGTTATTACTGATCTCATAGTAGCTATTACTTGAGAATCGTACACATATTATTGAACATGTGATATAAGACATAGATATATACATTACTGAACACAAACAATAATTTACTTGATAACTGTATATATATTACTTGAGTATCATCTCTAAATTACTGAATTCTGTTCAAATTAATAAAACATATGAAAATTACTGACCATTTGTTATGGTTTTACTGACTTCACAACAATCACTTGTCCATTATGTATATATTACTGAAATCTGCACCATGTAATAAAATGAATGTAAATTACTGACCGTTGTTTGGATATTACTGACTTCACAACAAGTACTTACTTGTCCATTGTGTATATATTATTGAATTCTGCACCATGTAATAAAATGAATGTAAATTACTGACCGTTGCTTGGATATTACTGATCTCACAACAACCATTTACGTGAGTATTGTCTCTAAATTACTGAATTCTATTCAAAGTAATAATACATATAGAAATTACTGACTATTTGTTATGATTTTACTGACTTCACAACAAGCACTTACTTGACCATTGTGTATATATTACTGAATTCTACACCATATAATAAAATGAATGTAAATTAATGACCGTTGTTTTGGATATTACTGATCTCGCAACAACCATTAGTTAATTATTGTATATGTATTGCTGACCTGAGCATTTGGATCTCGATTTTATGCAAGAAATCATAGATTCGAATGTTTTCTTTCCAAAACGATCTTCCTATTTTTTAAGACGTGATATAATTGGAATATCATTTATTGTTAAATCGCTTTCCATATTAATCTCCTTCCAAAAAAAATCCTTCGAAATAGGTAACCACTCAATTGGTAATACACGTGTATAGCCTACAAATGATGCTCACCGAAATGCTAATGAGCCCTGTGTGCATTGGATAAAAAACCTATGTGTGTGTATATGTATGTATGTTACAATTTCATATTTAAAAAACATCATCTAGAAAAACTCCATACAATAAACAAATTGTTTCACAAATATGCAAAATTTATGAGGCAACTCATTGTTATACCAAATATTATTCTATATAAAACAATCTGAATCATAAAATTAAATTTTAATATATATATATATATATGCATTAATTTTTTTAGAAAATCAACATGGACAGTAAAATAGGAAATGGATAGACCGTGTACGAAGTTATCCAGGCTACTTTCCTCTTTGTCCCTTTTCATTTTCATAATTAGATTGTAGTATTTTTGTAACTTATTTGTACTCTTTATGGGTATTATAAGATTATATATTCTAAAAAAAGTAAAATTTACAACATTTCGAGTATAATCAGACCCTACTGACGCATCTTTATATAAACAAATCAGCATTAATCTTTTAAAAAAAATGACGAATACTAACTCATTCATCCTAATAAAACAGAAAAAACTTTATTACAGAAAAATTTAAAATAGTACGTTTATACATATAATCCTTTATTTTATATTTTTTTAATAAAACTTTTTTGAAGTTATTATACTAAAAATATTATGATAGGTCTAAAAGCTAAATTTTCATAATAAAGATCGACAATAATATATACATAAATAATTCTGTTCCTGCGATGAAGCATAGTGTTTTTCCTCGTCAGTATTCTATCATCTAACTACAAAGAATTTAGTTTTAATATTATATATGTCTAGTATCTAGTGTTGTATATACTAAACTATTTTATATGTAATGCATGATATTTATATGATGTATGCATTTTTAATAGCTATGTGATGGTATGCGTTATGTAACTATTTTTATATATTTTGTTTATTCTCATGTGGTTGTTCATATCTATGTGATTGTGTACATATAAGTATGTACTTGCCAAATATGTTGATTAAAATGGTTATACACGCAAATACATATATTTAAGAAAAAGATTTGCATGCTAATATACATTTACAATTTATAACTTTGCTATCTATTTGTTGTTCTTTGCAAATATGTTTATATATGCATATTTTATTGACTCAATCAACTATTTTAATGATATTTACATATGTAATTTACACGATCGTATTTATCTATGATTTGATCAGCCGATTGAACAATTTTTTTCCTCGTCGTTTCAATTTAATTTAGTTCAAAAAATGGTGACATCATCGTTCGTTTGAACTAGTTTAATTTCGTGGTCCAACTCGACTCGACCTTTTCGATAAGGTTTCCGATTTGGCATGTTGTTTGGGTTTCAAAAACATTGCTTCTAAGTTCATCTTCAAAAGATAAAGTCGTAACTGATACTTCAAAAAAGGAGGGGTATAACTGATATTGCGGAAGTTAAGAAGGTCACACGTGATAACAATCATATTAATCGAAAGTATTCTGACTTCCTGTATCTTGATTTTTCTTTTTGAGTAACTCAATTCATTAATTAATAAGAAAAGAATGATTATATGGTAAACCTCATACAAGAGGGAGGAATAGGATACATGACAATAAAAGATTGGATTTTTATTACTTGTGCCCTTGTCAGCTTATGTAATATCAGTTATACCCTCCTTTTTAAATATCAATTGTGCTCATATATTCTTACAAAATTCATAACTTTGCCTTTTTGTAATATCATTTATGCCCTATTTTACCTTAACAGAAGAGAACTATGGATTTTTTATGAATGTAGGGGTACAACTGATATTCCGAAAAAGAAAAGGGTATAGCAGTCATTGTAGAAGTTAATAAGGACACAAGTGATAAAAACCATATCTTTTATTGCCATGTGTCCTATACCTCCCTCTTGTGTGAGGCTTACCATGTAATCTCTCTTTTAATATCAATTAATGATTTGAGTTACTAAAAAAAGAAAAGAATTTTATCACTAGTGTCTCTCTTAGATATTGCAATATTAATTGTTTCCCTCCAATTTTTGAAATATTAGTTGTGTCCATGACTTCTTCCAGTTTTATCACTTATGCGCCTCAGGTTAGTTGTCATCCATCTATATCCCAAACGAACGTTACATTTTAGGACACAAGGGTGGTTATATTGAATAGAGCGGGTAATTTTGTCCTTTTCTTTTTTCCTCATCCTCCTCCGTCCCCCTCCTACGATGATGACAAGATCTAATGATGTGGAGATCATCTCTTTTTTCTTCTTTTTCCATTGTTGTTGGACTTGGATCCGGAGATCATCTCCTTTGTTCCAGGTTCCTTCCATTCTGAAGGAAGAATATTGTCGTTCTCCTTGACGTCATCAACCCTAGCAACATCTCTTTACACTTCCGCTGAAAAAAACTCATATTGTTGCTCCTCTAATGAAGTTAGCGTTTCTTTGTGACCGTCAACTTGCTAGGTCAAACTCTCATCATCCTCTTTAACCCCCCATGGATGAGGAGATGACTCCTCAACCTGTCCGAGCTTGTGCACCTTATAGAAGTAGTGGTTTCAGAAGTCTCAGCCTTTGACAACTTCGACTACTAAATTCATTAGGAGGGCCTTCGATGCAAAGTCTCGAAAATTAGATCATTTATCCACTCCTTGTACTCCGCCAAATCGAAGATCGTGTCCCATTCATTGAAGTTATGGACGTCTGATGGTTCAAGATGGAGCAAGTGTCGGTATCTGATTGTCCTTAAATTTGCATCTTGAATTGAAAATTCACCAGGAGGGCCTCCTATATGAGGTTCTCGAAGATCATCCTTAAATCTTCATCTTGAATCTGGCCAGTGCCTGCTACGATTGCTTGGAGATGTTGGGATCATCAAGACCATCCTCTTTCTCTTCACGCAGATATGTGGAGATGATGTAACGACCTCGTTTCCTGGGCCGTCGGATCCTCCCATATCCGGATCTGGTTACTCAGCAATAATTTATTCAGCAATCACAACTAACATTCAGAAATATACTGCAAATAAAAATACTCGGAAGAAAGTATTTCAACACTTTTCCATTCACAAAATAAAGTTTAGAGGATACATTGTCCCACTATAACCATTACATGTACATCAGCTTGAAAGGAAAATATACAAAAGATTACTAACTACCTTAAAGAGTAAAGCTACTATGGCTGGCTGGATGTCTAGTATATAAGCCGGATGAATTTTTAAAGTCCTTGCTATGACTCACCGATACTTGTTGGGTTTTCCATAAATCATAGGATAAAAATTAGCGAATGCTAAGTAACGAAGAAGAGAAAAGCAAATAAATTGTGTAATTTTTTTAAAACTTGATATCACAAAATTTCATTCCTTTTCATTAATTTAAGTCATATTCTTTTCTATTCCACATCAGGGATTAGTCCAGGGGAACCCCACCATTCTTGGACTCCGAAGCTGTGGATGCTTCGGGATTGGAGATTGTGTTGATCTTGGTAAGCTTATGCCGCCGCACGTCGCCTCAACCAATCCTCCAATACTACCCTGACAATTTCCTTTTCTTTTATTAAACAGGGTCTCAACCCTCAGCCTGGAAAATCAAATGAGCACACCGTCCTCGAGGACTCGGTTGCTTAAAACCTCAGGCTAACATTTAATCATATAACCTAGCGGCTTTAAATACATGTTATCGTGACCCAGCCACTATTGAACTACTCGTGCCTCCACATGACACGACCACATCTTCCGTCGTTCCAACCCGAATATATTGGCTCCCGGTACCACGCGTTGCAAAACATTCAATTTGTGCGCACTTATCATAACAGGGCAACCGTGTACCACCTAGGTAGGGAAATGCCAATACGGGTTCCTTCCGACAACCTACAGGTTGCATGCCCGACATGTAGTACTACTCCCAGTCATCCTTATCGTGACACATGATCCTTTTCAGGATCCAACTCAAATCACACCAATTCACATGATGTAATTCTTTCGTTAAGTCTTTGATTTGCATAAACCGCAATACTTGGTATCGACTCACATATATATTATTCATAACCATATGTATACTCCTATTTATGCCTATTTTAACTCCCAAATCTTAACTTTCAGAGCCAACGCATCAATTTGATGTGTAAATCTTATTTTAGTGGGACTTACAAAGCAATTCTTCAGACTTTTTCAAAAATAGCCAAAATTAGGGTTCTTCGTAGCAAAGAACACTAAATCAAGAATTTCAATAATTTCGTATGAAAACCCAACAGCAAAAAGAAGGATTTCGTTACCTAATCGAGCTCTCTCTCGTGTATGCAAGGCTTTATCGAGTTTCGTTTTTAGAAAGGCTAATTTAAGGCTCCTGAAAAGATCGAATTTCATTTTTCGTATCAAAACGCTAAGAACATGTTAAGAACGCGAAGAACGAACGAAGAACGCGGAGAACGCGAAGAACACGAAGAACGTCAAGAACATATTTTCTCTTAGAAATTCGGCAGAGTTTCCCCTTATATCGGGATATATTTCTCGGAAAATTTCGGCAGAGTTTCCCCTTATATCGGGATATATTTCTCGGAAAATTTCAGCAGAGTTTCCCCTTATATCGGGACATATTTCTCGGAAAATTTCGGCAGAGTTTCCCCTTATATCGGGAAATATTTCAAAATAAAAACGAAAAGAGTTTCCTCTATAAAATCAATCGAGAGGAAAATAATAATGAAACTGAAAGAATATACCCAACAACAAGAGATGAAGAACCGGTAGACACCACACATCTTAGGTGAGTGAACGTGTGACGAATCACAGGGTCACTGACGTGCACAGCCGCCCGCACCTAAGTAGGGTATTACACAGATTTCTCCATCGAAATAACTATAAAAGCATAATACGAAGAATAGAAACATAAACGATGGAGAATCGGTAGACACCACGCGTCTTAGATGAGTGAACGTGTGACGAATCACAGGGTCACTGACGTGCATAGCCGCCCGCACCTAAGTAGGGTGTTACACAGATTTCTCCTCGAACCACAACAGGAAAACGAATCGGAAAGAAATATGAATCAAAAACAAAACTTGGAAGAACAAGAGTATGAATTGAAAGCCTAGCTTACGAAGCAACTAAGAGAGGATCATACCTTTCTTCTCCTCGTTCTCCCGGCAGCGCTTCGCTAGCGCTCCTCCCTCGCCTCCCACTCCTCCTCCCAACCTCTCGACCCTAGCCCTTGGGGTGGTGGTGGTAGTGGAAGTTGTAGAGAATGAATGGGTCGGGGGGTCCCTTTATAGGCCCCAGAAAACCACTAACCATGGTTAGAAAACCGTGGTTTAAACCTTAACCATGGTTTAGCGGCCCATGGTTTTGGCCCATGGTTTTAGCCAAAATTTATCCCAAATTTGGAGCCTAAGTTAGAACATTCTGGAGGATTCTAGATTCGCTAATGACGCTTAATTAACACTAATCGTGATTAACTTTCACTAATCGCGATTTAACTTTCGCGGCTTACGCTTATCTTTTGTTAACTATTTATTAGTGTTTACTAATGATCATTAGCGGCTTTCAATCGTCATTAATTTCTTTAATCATGTTTAATTAGTATTAATGACAGTCATTATGGATTAATGACTTCTCTTTCTTCGGAAAATCATAACAATTCGAAACGAAGTCCGATTCACACGAAACAAATTTCGTTGGTTTTCTCTTGACGAGCCGGATCTTATTATATAGGATCCGAGATATACCAAGTTCAAGGCTTTACAGATGATATGAGGGAGATGGGTGATGAGGTCTCGGAAGACGGTATTCTCGGAATGACACAAGTGATAACTTCGAAAGAAGTCGGATGTACAATTGATATTTAAAAAAGGAAAAAAAACATAATTGATACTGTAATATCAAAAGAGGGTATAAGTGATAAAAATAAAAAAATCAATATGATTTTTTTTAAATATCACTAATGTAATAAATACAAGAACAAAATGACGTAGAGTTACAGGGAGTAAATGCAAATGGGACGACCGGTAATAAATAGACATCTCCCACTCTGCATCTATTTTGTTTGCATCACGTGGAGAGAGGGAGAGAGATCCGAATCCTTGTGTTCTGTTCTGCCCTCCCCCCCCCAGCAGCAGCAGCAGAGAGAGGAGGCGCTCTCGGCATTTAGGGCTCGGCGAGCGGCGATCTGCCAATTCCCTACGGCGAGTTCGTTTTCCTTCTCTATCCCAATCAACGCTTTGATCGCCTCCCATTTCTCGCGATTTCCCATCTTTGAGTAACAATCGCCATTTTTACTTGCCAGATTTGGTTGCTTCGTCAGTTCGCATCTCTGTTCTTTGCAAGTTATTTCACCTCGATCCGGTTCGATGTGTTTTATCGACATTTTTTTCGTGATTTGGTTCACCGTTGACTTCCTTTGTGATTTTATGAATTTGTTTTTTTATCCATGTTGTCTGTATGCCGATTTAGTTTTTATTGTTCTCAATCTTTTAATCCATGAAAACACTGTAATTATATGATCAGAAGGACTAGTTGAGCTTGAGCGCTATTGCGGGTGCTTATTGGATTTAGTTTGATTAGACCCAACCATCAAACAAATTGCTTAAATTCAAAGTGTTAAGTACTAATCTCCTACTCTTATGACCCACTCCAATACTTTGTTTGTTTTCACGTTATATTAAATAAGCTTTTACAATTCGTCCCATTAATATTCGTAATGTCATCGTTGTGACATTGTCCATCACTTATTTTCAGTGAAAGTGGTAGATGCACGCTCCGGATAGCATTATCTTCCTATTTTATTAAAGGAATAGCTACACCTCTCGGGTATCACTTTTCACTATTAGAGAGAATCCATTCTGATACCATTCATAACATCTGAGGCTTAGGTCTTTGATTCGTTAACAAAGAAAACTGACACGTACAATTTGTTGGGTCCACATATGATTTGACCCATTGACAATCATCTAAAATGTTTAAGTTCAAGCTATCAGATAGTAATCCCCCATTCTTATACCACACTCCCATATTTTGTGAGTTTTCGGTGTGGGACTAAGTTGCGGTGTTACATAAGGGGGCATACCCAACTCTCGAAATAGCAGTACTAGGGGTAAGGGCTTGAGGAGCTGCAATAACATGGATGAGCACGAGGTCGAGTCACTTTCATATTTACCTGAGCTAAGATCCCATTTAATTTGATGGGTTGTGGGTAGGGGTTTGACTAGGAATTTCATCAAGAAGGGATCAAGCGCTAGAAATTGAAAAAAAATATTGTATTTTCAAATGATATTTTTAAATAGATTTAAATTTTTAAATAATATTTTTTTCCCAATTTTGATAAATGCACCACTTAAACCTTATTTAAATCTAATATTAACCTTGGCTTTCCAAACTGATTATATTGTATTAAGTAATTTTTATTTTTTAATAACTTTAAGAATTTAAACTTATTTGAATATGTTTTTAAGGTTAAATTATCAAGTGAAATTTAAGCTGAAGTGGAAATCATAAAATTTATATCATTCATAAGAAATGTTAAAAATAATGGGAGATCTAAATAAGCTAGAATCCCATTTTATAGTAAGTTATATTTACAATAAGTTATACTTATGGTCTTCATATTAAAAAGTGATAGGAATAAATTCCATTAAAGAATATATATTGTAGATCAGGAGGATATGAACCTTGCTCTGAAATATAATCAAGACAAAATTATACCACCAAACCATTAAGTCTGTAGCTTTACTTACTTTTAAAATCCTAGATTTTACATTTAAGGAGGGGCTTATTAAAGAGTTAAGATATTATGCAAGGGAAATATACTAATCTTGGAGGGGTCATGGCCATCCATGATATATATTGGATCCATCCCTATTTGTGGGCTGATGGTAGCACACCATTTCTTGTCGAAATCGATCTAGTTCGACTCAATCGATATTAGATTCGAGATTGTATTACATCGTCCCACTTGATTTTTTTAAAGGTAGAAGCGGGGAAAATGAATGGAAGTAGCTGAAAATGTACTTATAAGTGACTTGAAAATGGATGAATACATACTACGAGGAGTATGAGTATAGGGAACACATATTTAAGATAATCATTCACGGATTGAAAGAATGGGTTGTATGAGTGAGATGCGCGTAGGAGGAGTAACAACAGGAGCGAGGGATTGTCGTAGAGTAAAGTGATGTTGTGATGAAGATAACGAGAAAGAATTATTGGTCCTTATTTGGGTTGGACTTGGGTTCATGAGTTTGGACCGAGTTTGACCAAAGCCCAATCCATTTATTTAATTCAGACTAGACTAATTGGTTGGGTTTATGTGCTAGGGTCGATCAAACTTAATGTTTATCCCTTGTCTTGATTACGCTAAGATGGATGTAATGAGTTGCTACAGTTGAATGCAAAGATAGAAAGGATGGGGTGCGACCATGCTCACATAGTTGGGGTGCTAGATGCTAGGAGTGGCTACGACATCGGTGGCTTGGGGGCTATAGTGACTACTGTAAATCAATGGTGCATGTGCTGCATTGTAGGGGTAGATGGAACCGAGGGAAAGTTCGGGAGAAGCAGAGGCTTATGACGGGGAGAGTTAGATCTCACAGTAAGGTATAGGGATGAAAACGAATATATATATATATATATATATATATATATATATATATATATATCCTTATCGAATATGTCACTGTATCCATTTTATACATATTTTGTCATATGTACTTGTTTAAAATGGATATGGATATTACTTTGATATCCGCAAATATTGTATCTGTATCCTTATGTCCATTTTCATATGTAGAGGGGCGATCCTATGAGATGGAATTTTGGTGAGATGGGGCATTCTGGACCACTAGTTCCAACCAGGAGAGAAAAAGGCAGGAGAGAGAATACAACAACTTGTGGTTGAGACTGTCCCATCTCACCATCTCACAAAATCTCATCACATAGGATCACCCCTCTTCATATGAACATAATTTTATACCTTCTATCACCGTAATGTCGTAATAATTATGATATAACTACATTTAGTATATTTATATCATGTTTATTACATCCAATGCATGTTATATTTGAGCTAATCTACACAATATTTCTAGTACTATTCGTATGCGATCAAAATCCATTTTACATATGCATGCATTTTTGAACGATAAATAGTAGAGTTTTCATATCCATCAATATTTACATCTCCATTCGTATTCGTATTTAAAAATGAATATACATATCATATCAAGTATATCCAAATCCGATCCTTTACATCCCTGGCAAGGTGACATAAAAGGGCTCGATGGAACTTGAAAGAGATAGATGGAGAGAAGGAAGAATGCAAGGAATAAGGAGTTGCATGATTCCGTAAAAACAATACACTTTGAGGTACAGAAATGGAAAATTTCGACAGCTTAGGCCTGTTTGGTAACTAGGTTAGGTTGTATTGAGGTATCCTCCTGTGAATAATAGCTGTTTAGATGGTTGGGAGGTTGGAGAGTGTTGGAATGATAAATGCGATGTGACATTTATTATGTGTTATGTTATCTTTTCTAAAAATTATAATATATTTTTTTACATTAATTTTTATTTGAACACTTATAAAAAATATTATAACAAAATTTTATAGTCCATACAACTAATTCCAACACAGAAATGCATAGATAGAACAAGAGGTATGCCAAATAGGTCATATAGAATAATTTGCAGGGGGCTATGGTGTAAACTAGGGATGCAAACGGTTACGGATATATTCGTATCCGATCTGTCACCTTATCCATTTTATACAGATTTTGACATCCGTATCCGTATCCATTTTAAAAGGGATACGTATATGGATATCGTTTTGATATCCGCAAACATCCGTATCCGTATATCCGTTTTCGTATGTAAATATAGTCATAGATTTATTTTTAACCATATATAACATAGTTTTATACATTCTTTTATCATATTTGTATAATTTTTATAATGTAAACACATCTAGTAAATTTATATCTTGTGTTTCCATCCATAAAAAATGTATATATTTAAGTCGATTTTATAGAGTATTTCTAACATTAGTTGTATGCGATCAATATCCGTTTTACATCCGTATCTGTTTTTTAAGGATATGCTAAGATAGTTTTAATAGCCGTCAATATCCATATCTGCATCCGTATTTGTATTCAAAAATAGATAAGGATACGATAATACCTATATCCGTATCTATATCTCCGTTTGCATCCCTAGTGTAAATGTTGTTAGCTAACAGGGGTTGCAATTTAATTACAGAAATTGCAGGGGTTACTTCGTAATTTGAAAGGTCACACAGGGCAGGATTAAAAATTCCTCTTTGGTTTCATCCTACCTCCATCTTGTCTAATGTCACGATGCGTTTTCTTTCGTTCTTTTCTTCTCTCTTATATTCTATTTCTTTTTTTTTCGAAGCCATCTTATATTCTATTTCTATTGTTCCTCAGAGGTAAAAAAAGCTTATTTAGGGCCAGATCCGGTTACAGTTCTCTCCTCCCCTACCTTCTTCCCGATCGAGTCCTAGGCAGCTGCAGAGGAGAGTCCGCTCGCGGCATCTAGGGTTTCGGCGAGCAGGGGATAGATACGCCCGGCGATGTGAGTTGCATCCTCTCCCTCACTCCCACCCCTCTTTCTCTCCCCAATTCGGGCTTTTCACGGCTCCTAATTCTCTTGGTTTTAACATTGCTGCTGTTTTCTTGCTTAATTGGGCTGTTGTTTCCGTTTCCCTCTCTTCTTCCTTTTTCTCGATCCGATTGCATATCTATACTCTGTTTGGTCGACATTTGGCTCTTCATTCGTGATTTAAAACATTTTTTTTCCTTAATTTGGTTCATCGTCCATATATTTCTATCTATTGCACCTGTTGGTTACTTGTTTATTTTGGCTGTAAGTATGCCATATGCTTCCCTACATTAATCTCAACATCGTGTAAGACAAAAATGTTACTGCAATTGCGGAGCTGCATGCTCAGCATATGCTCCTGAATATTAATGTCATGTATAATCAATCATTCGGATTTATATTTGGTAAACCGTGTGGTTGTATAATGTGCCATATAAGCAGTTTGGACCGTCTGGCTGTATGGATTTTACATGCTTTGACTAGCTTATATTTTTCTTGTTGGATTTGTATGTGATAGTCTCTTTGTTCTGTTTGGTTAAGTTTACAGATCACTGAAATTTGTGAGGAATCATAAAAAGACCTAAGTGGGAACATGGGTGAGGAGCAGCTGGATTATGGAGACGAGGATTATGGTGGTGGTCAGAAATCGCAGTACCATGGTGGTGGAGGAAAAATCCCCGCTCTTGCGGATGATGAGCTAATGGGGGAAGATGATGAGTATGATGACTTGTACAATGATGTGAATATCGGCGAGACTTTTGCGCAGACGTTACAGCAAAGACAGGGGCCGTCTCCTCCTTTAGGGGTTGAGGGCCTCCACAATCAGAAGGTCGGTGGTCTTGCAAGTAGTGCCGCTAACCCGGGGAATTTGCAATCCATTAGCATTCCGGGAATTGGGACTGGCGAGAGAGATCCTAGAATGAACACGAGTTTCCCCAAGGAGGAACAGCCGAAAAGTGGGTTCTCAGCTGCTCGGGATTTTGATCAAAGAGTTGGTGAGTATGGTGGTGGGGGTCCTCCAAGTGTAAAGAACGTGGGTGCCCCCCTTGGTGTTCAAATGGGAAACGTGGGATATCAAGGACGGCCGTCAGCAAACATTCCTGCGAAAGCTAGTGTACCTTCTTTTGCATCAGGGTCTTCATCGTTGCCGCCGGTTCCTGCAAATGCAGGTATTTCGAATGCTCCCCCTATGCCATCTAATCAAATGGGTATTATGGGTAAAGGCCCAGGAATGGAGAACATGCCATCTGTGGATAGCAATGGCCCGACCACAATCCTTGTCGGTGAACTGCACTGGTGGACCACAGATGCAGAACTTGAGGGTGTGATGTCTCAGTACGGGCGCGTGAAAGAGATAAAGTTTTTTGAGGAGAGGGCTAGTGGGAAATCTAAAGGTTACTGCCAGGTGGACTTCTATGATCCTGGAGCTGCAGCAATGTGCAAGGATGGAATGAATGGATACGCATTCAATGGGCGCCCTTGCGTGGTAACATTTGCTTCTGCTCAGTCTCTGAGGCAAATGGGTGCTGGTCAAGTGAGGAGAAACCAAATGCAGTCACAGACGCCGGGAAGAGGTATGATGAATGAGAACATGGGAAGAGGTGGAATGAATAATCAAGGTGGAGATGGAGGAAGGAACTATGGAAGAGGTGGATGGGGGCGAGGAGGCCAAGGGATGCTTAATAGGGGGCAAGGGAATGGTGGGACGATGAGGGAACGAGGGAATTTTGGAGCTCAAGGAATGGTAGGACATGGTGGGATCGGATCTGGAATGGGGGGATCAAATTTTGGACAAGGCCTCGGTGCCCCGGGGATGAGTGGCCCAGCAGGAGCTATGATGCATCAACAGAACCTCATGGGCACAGGATTCGACCCTGCTTACATGGGTAGAGGAGCTGCTTATGGAGGTTTTGCTGCTCCTGTTTTTCCCGGAATGATGCCGTCCTTCCCTGCAATGAACCCTGTCGGTCTTGCTGGAGTTGCACCTCATGTAAATCCAGCCTTTTTTGGTCGAGGAATGCTTCCAAGTGGAATGGGAATGGCGAATAATGGTGGACTTGATGGGCATTCTGCTGGAATGTGGCCTGAGGCAGGTACTGGTTGGACAGGTGAGGAACAAGGAAGGACTAGGGAGTCAAGCTATGGTGGAGACGATGCACCGCCTGACTATGGTTATGGAGATGCTACCGATGGTAGGGGTGGCAAGTCAAACACATCTCGAGAAAGAGATGTGGGATCAGAAAGAGACTGGTCAGAAAACTCAGACAGGAGGCACCGTGATGAAAGGGAGCGTGATAGGGAAAGACATACATCAGATCGATACAGGGAGGGGAGAGATTCATACAAGGAACATAGGCCACGAGATCGTGATCATGACAATGAAGAAGAAAGGAGATCATCTTCAAGGTCCCGTAGCAGGATGCAAGAAGAAGATAACAGGTCACGTACACGAGATGGAGATTATGCAAAAAGACGCCGTGAGTGAAAAGATAAGGTAGTATTGCTGTGGTTTCTTTGTTGCATGCATATCGTAGCTGGACTGCTTTGCCCCTGCTGTTCTGTGAAGGCGCGTGCAGTTGACTGGAAACTAATGCCTGCAACATATCTGGAAGTAAGTTCTTGCCTGGCATGAACCTTAAAACTCTCCTCCGTATCTATCTCTATTTTATTGCAACACATACTATATTTGACGCAAACTTTAAAGGACACAGTGTGCTCTAAAAACACTGGGTATCGTGTTTCTCTGTACTTTCAGATTGCGTACAACTCTTGTTCCTGTTTCCGTGTGATCTTGAGATTCTCTTCTCCTGCATTGTCTTCTGCAAAGTTTAATTCCTAATTTAGATTTACCCAGTTTACTTTACTTGTTTAGCATGACAGTGTTGCATGGGCTTATTTGCATGACCTCATATTCTCATTTGGGGCTTCTGTTTAGCTAATAAAATGTAAAGCAACTTTTTGATTCACTTTCTATGTTCACTGTGTTCTTTCCCCAGTGGAAGTAGTTTAGATTGCATTCTTCTTAACTTAGAGAGACGATAGCCTGTGTTATTGAGTCTTAACACAAAAGTTACTTTTGTTTGTTATCCTCTGGTTATTTCCGTTTGCTGGAGCTACTTATTGTCCATTCTAGCAATCAGCTGTGTGCAGCATGAAAACCCAAGAATGTCTTGAGTCATCTATCATGGGAAATATGCATGTATTATCAATTAGTTGATGCAGGGTATGATCTGGTATTTTTATAGCATACATGTGTTACATCAGTTTGTGTTATTTTTTTGGCTTTTTTGGGCCATTTTAATCTGAATGGAGGCAAAAAATCCATGTAGCCGAACCTATGCAATTGTGGGAAAAGGCTTTGTTGTTGTTGTGGGCCAATTTAATGGTGCCTCATAATGTCTGAAATTTAGGAGCAAGTATGACGACTCTTCATGAAAGTGATGTCTTGGTTTTGGCAAAATATCTGTTATATTTTTTGTGCTAAGGTCATGGAATATCCTTGGAAGTTGTTTGACCTAGTTAATTGATGCCCGATAAGTATATCTTGCTATGAATTACAAGGGGTGGTTGCGAGGTTCATTTTCTGACACATTTTACCTCGCCTCATTGTTTTCGTAGTTTGCCTTGCATGTGTCCTATCTTCTTTTTGTTCTCTTTATCTGGAAATGACCTCTTTGAAAAGCATTCTTACTGTAGTTTAGCCGCAATATTTGCTATCCCATATTTTTAATCAAATTCCCAAGGAAGACAGTGGTTAGTTTCTTTTAATGTAAGCCATAATTTTTCTAGACGAAGTTTCCTTTATTAGAAGACAACTTTATTTAATAAATAATGTTTTTTGTGTCGTAATTTTTTCAATTGTATGGCTCACCAGATATCCTGCTATTTGATCAGGGACATTGGTCAATGAAACTGCCTCTGCGGATAGATGGAATATTTTGGAATGTAGAATAAGAAATGTTGGGATTTTTTTTCTTAAAATATGTACCATGTTTTTCTCGTTTTTGGTCCTATGCTGAATGTGTATAGAGCCATGCTGATTTGTGATGGTTTAAATGTCCTGTAGTTTCATCTAAGTCCCTGGGGTTAATCCTCTCCTGCATGTAATGGGTTGTAACCCTGAGCATAAAGCTCAGAATGTTGTAATTTGGGGAAAGTCCAAGCAAGACTGCCTGGTCTTTAAAAAGGCGGAGGATGTCTTTAGCTGTTGGATAGGATGGGCAGTGGATCATTGATCAAGGAAACACGACTGGTGATGCATTCGTGTTTGGAGTTGCTGAAACTAGTTTAATGATTTATACCGGCTCCTGACATAAAAATCGAAAATGCCTCGATTTTTTAACTTATTGCAATAGGTTCTGGAATAGCGTGAGCTACCAACATGATCTGTGACCTAGTTCCAATGAAAGATTCTCTTATGTAGTACCTTTACTGTTTCATAGGACATGCCCTTGTGACCTCATTGTTCTTGTAATTAACTGTATATCCTATTCCTTGTACTGTTATGACCTGTACTTTTTTCCCCTTGTAACATATAAAGTCTGACATATTTGTAAATATATTTGATGTGTTCTTGATGAGTATTTCCATGGCCATATTTATGGTTATGGCTTCCTGAGTCAATCATGACCTGCTGCTTTGGTAGAGTTATTTTATGTATCCTCATTTTTTTATTTCTTTATTTATTTTTGCCATGTATACATTTTTTCACAATTTAAAAAATAATCCATGTTGCTTCTGGAACTTAAACAACTAAGTTTGCTGCTTATTATCATTTTTATCAACTATTCTTGTACTGTCTTTGTTGGGTCTGCATGCAAGTGTTGATTGAATTAAGAGATTGTCTTTCCATTTGATATTACTGTTCTGGAAACAAATTAATTTTAACTAAGATGAGTATCTTTAGCATCGCTTTGAGAGTTTTTTGAAGTGTTGTGATTTCTCTAGGGTATCTTTGTTTTAGTGATTCCGGAAATCCTGGCGATTTTTCCAGTCCAGAAGTCAGCCTAATTAGAAGAGTTGTACGAGAAATTGATTTTATCAGTCGGTCTTAGATGTCTGAATTTCCAGGAATTTTCCTTTGAACTTACACAGGATTATGCTAAGTTTGCCGTGCAGTGATTCATTTTTCCTATATAACTATTTGATTTCTATGATGTTGCAGTACTCAAGCTAGAAAATGCTGCTTTATAGTTATCTTTAACTGGAATTAGATTGAACTTAAGCCATGCAAGGTTTGCGTATTGTAGCATCACCCATTATAATCTTTTTCTCTGCAACTGGATTTAAGATATTGGCTTTCACGTACTCGTTATCTGATATCCTAATGCATTTTGAACTTTTCTAGATCAACTTACAAGTTTTGTACTTAGATATTTGTACAATGGACCCGACATTTTTTATTTGTCAATCCGAACATGGTCTCACATATTTTGTTGTTGAAGATATTCTTCAATCTTCATTGCATCTCATATTGTCCATCCTTAGTTGATGGCTTAGGAAAGGAACTGGTTAAGTAGCTGCATAGTACTTGTATGTTAAATGATCTTGGAATTTAGGATATCATTATCACTTTCTTTGTAGACCATGTGCTTTAACATGGATGTATGATTGCCTGGTGCAGGCCTTGGGTTTTTCAATACCCATTATCACTGTCTCTGTAGAACCTATGTTTTTACATGTATGAATGATTACACCTCTAAACATGACATGTAATGGAAGTGTAAAGATTGCGGTTTTGGTGCTGCTGTACCACTGCTCTCTTGAGAAAAAAGGGCATATTCTAGTCTGTTCATGGTTCCTGCAATATTTTTCAAGTTTGTGGCTGCAAATATTGCAATGCCAGCACACCACTGTCTATGACATCTCTTTGTGGATAATTGGTTGAATTTGTGTTCTATGTTGACGGCTTCTCGTCCATCAAGAATGGATGGATGAACTGTGCTACTCAAGAACGGTCCCTGCTTACTGAATCAGCTTCAGTCATCTGCTGCCATCACTAGCTCAGGTTTTGATGTGATTTTTTGGTGGTGGTCACTCTGCTGAGTTTCGGTCACCTGAAATGTGCTGAGTGGTATTTAGCAGATGGGCCTTTGTTTATCAGGTGCATGCCTCTGTAACCCCATACTGATTATTTCGGTGGAATGTGAAGCTGGGAGGATAATAAGATGCTTGCACTTGATCCACTGCATGCTGGGTCTGCCGAGCAAGATGCATTGCTATTCCTCTTTTGTGGACACACCTATGTATCACTATGACTCAGCAGGAGAAGAGAAAGATGTTGGACCGGAGGATGTTGATCAAGTTAAGCCGACGCCCAAAGAGGTCAAACAGGAAGGGGTGTGATCATTAGAACCTGGTAGGATCTGGGCTGGGATAGTGGTACCCATTCCTAAATCAGTTCCGTAAAGGTCTGATCGTGCTGGAGGGTCAGGTCTGTTAGCTCATGCAAATCTGAAGAAGTTATTATGGATGAGCCACATGCAGGGAAACTTGTACGCGTGGTCTTGGTTGTCATTCGGTATCTACTAACCTTGCTTTTGCTTGCAGCTGATGCACCTCTATGGGGTTTATTTATGCAGCATAGTTTTCTATCCTCTTTACTCACTGGTAGGATCTGGGCTGGGACAGTGGTACCCATTCCTATTCCAGTTCCGAAAAGGTCTGATCGTGCTGGAGGGTCAGGTTTATTAGTTCATGCAAATCCGAAGAAGTTATTATAAACGAGCCACATGCAGGGAAACTCGTACGTGATCTTGGCTGTCATTCGATATCTACTAACCTTGCTTTTGTTTGCCACTGATGTATCTCTATGGAGTTTATTTATGCAGCATAGTTTCCTATCCTCTTTATTCACTGTTTCTATTCTATTTGCAGCTGCCAAGATACTTGTTGCATTTGTTTAGAGAGGCCCCTTTACTGCTTCCCCTTCTTCCTTCCACCTTGAAATCATACTTGCCAACCTTATGAGATTGTCAATGCCGCCATTTGTTAGGATTAGAGTGAATTTAGGATTAGAAATCCTATTGGGATTGGACTCCTAATCATAATAATAGTTGTGTTAAAGAGGGGGGAGGGAGGCATTGCCTTTATATCACAACAAGAGGGAATATCACAAGGGAAAAGAGAGAGAGAGAGAAGATAGAAGGATAAGAGAGCGATGGAACAAAGAGAGTTGTACTCGTCTTCTTATAGTGACCTTTCTTCTCTGGTGGTTGTGAAAGGTGATCGACCACCGTTATATCTAGTTGTTCTTTCTTTCGCATATATCCACTCCGTATCTGAGGAGGGTCGTATCCCCAACATCCGGTATTCGAGAGAAGACGATACTTGTGGGTCGTGTTCCCGTCATCTGGTATCAGAGCTTGGTTCGACGACAACGAGGGATACAACGTGGCGGATTAGAGCAAGATTCAACGTCGAGGAGATGATGCAACATGTGCGCTTTCTTCAAAGGCAGTTAAGATCCAACAGTTACGGTGAACTGTTGAGATTAGGAGCATCCGAAGTCCGATTGAGGTGATCCAAGAGTCTAGGTAGGGGTTTTTGTGCACTCCGGACGAGTTGGACGGTTCAGATCAGGAGAATTTTGTTCCGAGTTTAAAGATCATATGAGGAGGTATAATAAGAAAGCGATGGCGGATTTTACATTGAGTGGTCCATCATTCTCTGTGGAACCCTTCATCGGGAAGAATGACTTCACGTTATGCCAACAACAGGCGAAGAACATACTCACGCGAGGACTTGTGAAAACTCTCCAGGATAAAGAAAGAAGCTGGAGAAGATGAAAGATGAAGAGTGGAAGGAGATGAGGGATCCTGCGAACAGTACAATGCAATTGTTTTTGGCAGGCAACACTCTTCACGAAGTCATCAGCCTGGAAGATCCAGTGGAGGTTTGGATGAAGCTCGAGGGACGACACAAGTTCAAATCTTTGACAAATCAGTTATTTATGAAGAAGAAGTTCTATGGTCTAAAGATGACCATCGGGACAATGCTCGAAGTGCACTTGGATGAATTCAACAAGATTCTGACAGACGTGCTCACACTTGAGGATAAGAATGTAAAAGGAGAATCTCTCTTTAAAGAGGAGGATAAGGCACTGATCTTGTTGAGTTCCCTTCCATTCTCCTACGATCATATTGTGACGACGTTACTCTATGGCAAGGAGACCATACATTGCAAGATAGTTGCTTCGTTGCTTATGAACGAGTCTTGACGGATGATGCAACGAATGATGAAGGTCATGTGCTGGCAACCGAGGGTAGACACTCAAGATCAAGGGAGACATGATTCAGAGGTCGATCCAAGTTACGAGGTCCAATCAAATGCTTCTATTGTGACAATGAGGGTCACAAGATAGCCGATTGCCCAAGACGTGAGAAAGAGAAATGAAAGAAGAAGGTTGGTGATTCTGAATCCAACCAAGAGGATTCCACTGCAGTCTGCGAGTGAGACTTGCTAGCGTGCTCTTGGGAGATGAAGGCAGATTCAAGATGGCTTCTAGACTCGGCATGTTCAGATCACGTGTGCTTATCCAGAGAGCAGTTCAGTACATATCATGCATGCAATGTTGGCACGCTCAAGATGGGAGGTGGAGAGGTTCACCACGTCAAGGGGATTGGATCAATGCAGCTCTGCATGTTTGATGAAGTAGTACGAACTCTGACAGGTGCCAGACACATTCCTACAACCAAGAAAAATCTGATTTTACTGGGAACGATCGAGCCACGAGAACATCGAGTCACCATTGAAGGGGAATTCTCAGAACGAGCAAGGGAGCATGCATAGTGATGCATGAGACAAGTATGCCGAACAAGGTGTATAAGCTCGAGGGAAGGGTCGTGATAGGTGATGGAGCTCCAGTCTTCCCAAGACGAGCAGTACGATGAGCGAGCAGCAGGTTTTCGGCATCTCTGCTGCAAAAGTGCACAAAAAGGAGAAGCGAGCACAATTCGCTTTACCAGAGGATGTCAGCACAATCTCTAGTCATGAATGATTTGTGGTGTCGCGTCATAAGGAACAATGTTGAGTTGTGCGGGTGCCCAAGAGGGCGCACATCGAGGGCGCCCGGTGACGAATGCATCACCTAGACTTGGTGAGATCCTCATCCTGCTAACGAGACATGCAGACTCAAGACGATGAAGAGATCGTGATAGAATTCAACTCAAGGGGGAGATTGTTAGGATTAGAGTCAAATAAGAATTAGGAGTCCCACTTGGATTGTACTCTTAATCCTAATGGTAGTTGAGTTGTATTTTATTTATAATCCTATTGGGAATAGGATTATGGGGTTGTATTTGAGCTATATAAAGAGGAGGGTGGAGGCATTGCCTCTACACTACAGCAAGAGGGAATACTAAAAGGGAAAAGAGAGAGAGAGAGAGAGAGAGAGAGGGAGATAAGAGAGCGAGGGAATGAAGAGAGTTCTACTTGTCTTCTTATAGTGATCTTTCTTCTCTAGTAGTCGTGAGAGGTAATCGACTACTGTTTTATTGGTTGTTCTTTCTTCCGCGTGCTTTTGTTGTGGTGGTGGTCGTCGTTTGTGTATCCGCTTCCGTATCTCGGGAGGTTCGTATCTACATCGGTATTCGAGAGAAGATAATACTGGTGGGTCGTATTCCTGTCACCATTATCTTTCCATGAATTAATCTATACTCTTGTTGCTGGCATATGGTGAACAGTGCTAGCTTCTTTGGGTTGATAGATTTTTTAATGCTACAAATTAATGCATTTCTTTTGAGTCTGTTTGTAGTTGCAGATAACAGTCGCTTCTATTTTGTATGATGGTTGTGGTTGTTATTTTTCAAGTTCTTATCAATTTAGTTTCTATAATCTTAGTGTGTGTTTGGATAAAGGGTTCTCTGGGTGGGTAGTTTATTTTTGTATTTTGGTGTTTGGACAAAGGGTTTAGAGTTGAGAAGCTTTGTTGTGATGTGATTGCATTCAGGTTTGGAAAAGTAAGTAGTTGTGATGTGATTGTATTGAAGTTTGGAAAAGTGAGTATAAGTTGAATATTATATAATTTTTAGATGATAAGATGGTATACGATATTATTTTTTGTTGAACTGAATGAAAGATAAATGAGTTTTTCGATTCATTTAATAAGAGAAAGTTGACTTTCGTGAGTCCTACAAGAGGATTAAGGGTCCGTTTGGTTGCAGGATTACCTCGAGGTATCCCGATGTACCACCCTACATTGCTGGGTTGAAATTTCATCACAAATCAAGGTGACATCATATCACATTCTTTATTCCAACCCTCTCCCTACCCTCATAACCATCTAAACAACTACTATTCACAAAAGGATACTCCAACCCATCCCAGTTCCAAACATGCCTTAAGGGGGCGTTCGGATTGGGGGTTACCCCCCACTTTCGGTGGGTAACCCCCAAAACCCTTATTTTTAACCCACTAGTGGGGCCCACTCATTTCCCATCAAAAAAATTATATATTATACCATCATATCATCTAAAAATCATAAAATATTCAACTTATACTCACTATTCCAAACTTCAATACAATCATATCACAACAACCATGAACCACCCACTTTTTCAAATTTCAATACAATCATATCATAATAACTATCAACTTTTTCAAATTCCAATACAATCACATCACACAAACCCTCCCAACCCTTAACCCACCAACCAAACACACTAAAACAAAAACGGGTTACCCACCCCTAGATAACCCCCAGAAAACCCACCAACCAAACACACTCTAAGGGTGCGTTCTTGTATCGGGTTAAACCACCTCAAGGGTGGTTTAACTCCCCTACCCCATATTTTCTCCCTCCATGTGGGTCCCACTTTTTATCTTTTTAAAAAAATTAAATAAATCAATTCTCCATCATCAAATCCATCAAAAAATAATATACTATACCATCATATCATAAAAAAATTACAAACTACTCCACTTTTACTCACTTTTTCAAACTCCAATACAATCACATCACAATAACTTCTCACTTTTTCAAACTCCAATACAATCACATCACCCCAAACCCACTTTTAACCCACCCTCAGTTTAACCCTCTATCCAAACACCAAAACCCAAAAATGGATTACCTGCAACCAGTTTAACCCACCTAAACCCACTATCCAAACACCCCCTAAGGATTTGGATTTTGGAGGGTATCCCCAAAGAGAGAAGTAACCCCCAATCCAAACACACCCGTACCCACAACCCAAAGTTTGACTTTTAATTAACATGTGAGTAATATACTTGAGGGATGGCAAGGAAACTAGTTAAAAAGAATGGTTGATGATCTAAGTTAAATAGTATATGTTAGCGTTTTAAGGCCTCTGGTTTATAGGTCTGTTGGTTGGTTTTATCATACTAAAGGATGGTCTTATCACTAGGCCTTAGGCCCCATTTGTTTGTCCGGAAAGGAATTACAATAGAATGGAATCAAGACAAGAATGTAATTAAAAATGGAATGGAAAGGAATAAAAATTTCCATTCCGTTGTTTGGTTCATGTCAGGAATTGAAATATTTATTATGAGACGCATTTCTTTCTTGTGTTTGGAAAGGGAAAAGAATAGAAAGAAAATAATATTCCTTTGATATATTCCGTTAAGTAGAAAAAATAATTGGCATCCTCCAACTTATTTTTTCATATAACTGATATGATTCATATAAGAAATCAATAATCAAATTTAAATGAAAACTATTTTGATTTTTTCCGTGTAATTGGTATATTTGATATATCCATATCTGTATCTGTTATTGTATCCATATCCTAAAAAATTGAAAATGTTATGGGTATCCGTATTCACAAAAAAAAAAATAAAAACGTATATCCATGTCAGTATACGTATTCACTAAAATGTAACCCGTATACTTATCCAGAAAAAACTAAAGATGGTATCAGTATCCATATCTATAGCTGCAAAAATAAAATAAAACTCATTTCCATGTCCATATTCGTTTCCGTAAAAAAATCCTCATCCATATCCATATTTGTATCCACAAAAAAATAGAGCTCATATCCATATTCGTATATGTATCTGTTAAAATATAATCAGTATCCATATCTTAGGAAATTGAAAATTACATATGTATCCATATCCATATTAAAAAAAATCTTGTATCCCTTCCCATATCCATATCCAGAAAAAAATAAAAAACACTTATCAATGTTCCTATCCGTATTCGAAAAAATCACATCTGATATATTTTATCCATATAATAGATATATTTAATATATATGTATTCGTATCCGCGTGAATATCTTTTAATCATATTTGCATACGTGTCCAAAAAAATTGAATCATATCTAGGTCTGTATCCGCAAAAAATCCAATACCTATGTCACTATCCATATATGCATATATTTGCAACTTATCCATTTTTTTTGCATCCACATATTCGTATCCACGTCAGTATCTATACATCCATGTCCAAAAAAACCATATCCGTATCGGTGTCAAAAAAATATATGTATCCATATCCTAAACAATGAAAATATTATGGCTATCCGTATTCGTAAAAAAAATACATATCCATGTCCGTATATGTATCCACTAAAAAACTAAAGATGGTATATGTATCCATACCTAGCTGCAAAAAAATAAAAACTCATTTCCATGTTTATATATACATATATATATTTCTTCCCAACAAATCCTCATCCATGTCCATATATGAATTCGCTAGAATATAATCAATATCCATTTATTAGAAAAAAATAAAAATTAAATCATTATCCTTATCCATATTAGAATAAAATCTATATCCCTGTCCATATTCATATCTGAAAAAAACATATCCATGTTCATATCCGTATCCGTAAAAAAATCATATCTGATATATTTATCCATATACTAGATATATTTAATATATATGTATTAGTATCCGCTGGAATATCTTGTATTCATATTCGTATCCGTATCAAAAAAATTGAACCGTATCTATATCTGTATCTAAAAGAATATCCCATATCCATGTCAGTATCCATATATGCATATATTTGTAACTTTTCTGACCTTTTACATCCATATATTTGTATCCATATTAGTGTCCACATATCCATATCAAAAAAATCATATCCATGCCAATGTCCAGAGAAATATGGAAAAAAGAAAACCATATATCTGTATCCATAACAATATATTTGTAACAATGATATATTAATTAAAAAATATTGAATAAGAATATATTCATTAGCATTTCTAAGGAATGGAATCCCAATTCGTAGGGGGTATCTAGGAATGGCGATTCTCATGTATGAGAGAATCTGATTTCCTTTGTAATCATTATTCCTGCCTTAATATGGTCTAACAAACACATGAATGAAATCGACAGATAAATGATGACTCCATTCTTCCCTCTATTCTTGAATAACAAACGCGGCCTTAGGAGCCACCGTTTGGATTAATGGATGGGTTATATAAAATAATAAATCCATCTCCATTGGTCGTGGTATTTCATCACTAATCTTGATCATTTATTGTCCTCTACTGTCGCATTTGTATTTAACATTAGCGATTTTTACACGTGTTCTTGCCATCTTTGTTAATTATGACGTTGCCCTTATCTATTTCTTAATTGCATGGTAATGCTCTTAAAACATCTATTTTTGCACCCGGGTCTCTATTTTTAACATCTACGAGTCAAATCATTAAGAGTAGAAGTCAATATATTAAAGGGATATTTACCCAGCAGACCCTGAAATCTTTGTAAATTACCTCTACGACCTTTGAAACATCCTAATTCCTCCCACGACCCCGTAATCTTGCTAACTCTTACCCTACAGACCCTGAGGTTAACCCCCGTTCGTTTACCCGTTAAACTTAACCAGATTCCGTTACGTTCTTTTACATTATACCCATTTTATTTATTAAATTTACGTTGAATGCCACTCGATGATCCCTGCAACCAGCGATGCTGCTCCCGGCAACCCAAGCTCGCTGTCCCCCCTCCCGGCCGCCCAAGGTCCCTGCCCCTCTGCCGTCGATGGAGTGCACCCCCGCCGACCAAGCTCCCTGCTACCACTCGCCGCCGACCAGACTCGGGTGCTGGGCTCCCCCGCCCCCCCGATGGAGTGCCCCCCTTCCCCCGGCCGCCGCCCAAGCTCCCAGCACCCTCGCCCCCTCCCCCGCCCCCCTGCCGATGGAGTGCCCCCTTCCCCCAGCCGCCGCCCAAGCTCCCAGCACCCTCGCCCCCCTCCCCCCTGCCGATGGAGTGCCCCCCCTTCCCCCGGCCGCCGCCCAAGCTCCCAGCACCCTCGCCCCCCTCCCCCGCCCCCCCTGCCGATGGAGTGCCCCCCCTTCTCCCGGTCGCCGCCCAAGCTCCCAGCACCCTCGCCCCCCTCCCCCGCCCCCCCCTGCCGATGGAGTCCCCCCCTTCCCCCGGCCGCCGCCCAAGCTCCCTGCACCCTCCCCCTACCGCCGCCCAAGCTCCTCGCCCCCCCACACCCGCCGCTGCACCCTGCTCTCCCCCACCTGCCAGTGGAGTCCCCCCTTCCCCCTCGGATGGATGCTGCAACCGATGGAGTGCCCCTTCCCCCTCGGCCCCCGGCGACGATGCTCCTGCACCCCCTGTGGCCGCTGCCGCTGCTACGACAAGAACGATTCACTGGATTTTTTTCTTATTCTTTTTTTTTTAAATTTTTGGCTAATCCTAACCGTTTGATGGTAAATTGGTTAGATTAACTCAAGACTAACCCAAGTGTTTGACTCAGATAGAGTTAGAATTGACGGCATGGTTTGTTGGGTAAGACGGAGCAAGATTACGGGGTCGTGGGAGGAATTATGATGTTTCAAAGGTCGTAGAGGTAATTTACAAAGATTTCAGGGTCTGCTGGGTAAATATCCCTATATTAAAATGTAATAAAAAGTTAAAGGATTTTTACACTCATAATCCAGAGTAATTCCACAATTACAATCATAACCATGTATACTCATGAATTACATGAGAAACCTCGAGTTATGCTTAACTCTTACATGGCATAACCCTGTGTTATGTTCTGTTTGGTATACCCGTTATATTATATGTGACGGTTTTTTATTTGCAAACCTATTATACCCGTCGAAAAAGACAAGCGTGCCCATGATGTTGATTCTTATTTGCAAAATATGCCATCATTTCCCTCTCTCCCCTGTTGAGCACTACTTCCTCCTCCCCTGCGGGCCATGCGTCGACGACACCACCACCCCACCATGTCGATCACGTGCCCGACCCCCCCAATGCCCCCCATGTTGCCTCCTCTCGACCACGACGACCTCGAAGCCCCCCTCGTCGATTGCGACCACCTCTGCAGCCCACCCCTTCCGCTCGACGTCGCAGTCCCCTTCAGCTCGAAAGCCCCCATCGACCGCGACTGCAGGACTCCCCCTTCTGCTCGAAGGCCCCCCACCTCCACCCCTTCCGCTCGACGGCGCAGCCCCCTCTTCCACTCGAAGGCCCCCATCGATCGCGACTGCAGGCCTCCCCCCTTCCGCTCGAAGCCCCTCCGATCCTTCCCCTGCTCGAAGCCCCCGTGCCGAGCCTCCCCTCTCTCCAAGGCCACCGAGTTAGTTGCTGGTTGGGCCGGTTCAATGGCTCTATACGAATTAGCGATTTTTGACCATTCTGACCCTGTTCTTGATCCGATGTGGAGACATGGTATGTTTGTTATACCTTTCATGACTCCGTTTAGGAATAACTAATTCATGGAGCGGTTGGAGTATTACAGGATGGACTGTAACAAGTCCGGATATTTGGAGTTACGAAGGTGTGGCAGGGGCACATATTGTATTTTTTGGTTTGTGCTTTTTGGCAGCTATCTGACATTGGGTGTATTGGAACCTAGAAATATTATGCGATGAACGTACAACTTTTTTCACAAAAATAAGACATGAGATAAGAAATCAAATGTTTCCCTAAGATTTCGAATAGTTGTCCCGAATTCAAGTTGATTATGTTACGCTTCTTCCTCGAAGAAAGACGATCCAACAATTCCCAATCACGGTCCTTGCCGATCGGATCATCCGTATAAGATAGAAGACCCTCCCTCTCTCGGAGGCCGTCGAGCTTAGATCGATCCCCCCAGCTCGCCTCTGCCAGCAAGCCCCTCTCCCGCCACCGACCAGCAACGAAGCTGCCCTCCCATCACATTCGTCAGCCAGAATCCTGCAACCCTCCCTGCATGCTTGTCATTTATTTTTTCCTTCTGTTTTTTTTATTTTGGTTAATCCTAGCCATTGAAGGATATGGTTAGATCCTCAAGCGCATCACGGAAGCGTGTGCGTCGTATCGAATACGACGAGGAGAGACTAGTCGGACTAGTTGCTCGATGCAGCGGAATTTAAAAAATTTTATACGACGAAACCACATGATCCAAGAACACTTCTCGGATCGTTTTGTCTAAACCACAAACAAGTAATAGGATTACCTCTTGAAGCGTGATTGCGATCGAGTCTCTAAACGAAGAGACCTCCTGTCTCAAGTCCGATCCGACGGAGGAGATGCTTGCGAGCGCGGGGATGAACCGCGTGCTTCTCGCAATCCATGTTGATGATCCAAGCGGCGGATCTCCTGATCTCGACACACGAGATCCGTCGTCTTCTTCACGAGCGAGGCGCACCGAAGGAGACGGAGATCCACGAGCAGATGATCGGGCAGCATAACAATGATGCTGCGGCGATGGAGAACCTCTCCATGGCATCCATGGTGGACGGCCATGAGAGGGAGAGAGAGGGCTGACGTCTAGAGAGAAAGAGAGAGAGAGATGCTTCTCAAGCATTATGTGTCTTTTGAGAGCAATGGGGTGCCTCTCCTTTTATAGGGTTTTGGGATCCATGGATCTCAATCCAAGGGACAGCACAAATCCAATGGCTCTCATTGATTGTGTTTCTTTTAATGGCTAAGATTTGTGTTGGTAAAACCAAAAATAATTAATTTAATTTAAATTAAATATATGTTGATAAATCAACACAATTTAATTACAAAATTAAATCATCAATACATGGAGATAATGAAAGGAGAGAAAGCCTCCTTCCATGTGGAGAGGGGGGACGACCTCCCTTTCCTAATGGGAGTGGTGGCTGTCCACCCTCCTCCATTAGGAAGGTGGCTATTTCATCTTTTATGTAATCTGCATTACTTGCAACAACTTTTGTTGCAATTCTTCTACAAAATTAATTCAAAATTATTTTGTAGACATTGCAATCTTGCCATTGAAAAATTTGTGAATCATATTCACAACCCGAAACAAAATGTAAATTACATTTTCAATTCAATGTCCAATGTGAATCCAATTCACATTAACATTTAATTAATAAATGTAAATTACAAATAGCTCTCTCTTATATATTATAAATCACATTTATAATATATATGACTAATATAGATATTGCTATCCACATTATTCATATCCATGATAATCAAATCACATTTAATCATCTTGGATCTCTATTCTCTTGTTCTCAAATAACATGAATCATATTCACATTATTTACATCTTTGATAATCAAATCATATTTAATTATCTAAGACAACTTTCTTTATAATATGAATCGAATTCATATTAATCATGATAATTAAATCACATTTAATTATCCATTTTCTCAATGCTCGGATATATATATATATATATATCAACAATAGAATTATCCATGAACTCCTTCAAGGATAATGCGCTTTCTCCGCAGATACTTGGAGATAAGGACAGGGCGATTGTATTGTTCCACGTATAGTGACATGGACATTGAGATCATATCTCAAATCCAGATCGCGAGCCTCCCATAGATGCTTGATTAAATCAAGACCGTAAATCTAATCTTGTCATTACATCTGAATCACATTCAGATCAATGTCCAATACTTGGACCAAGATCAGATCACTTCTCTACTGAGAGGAGTCACTAAAATCCAGACCCGTTTCATCACTCCCTAGGAATGGAAGCGTCATGGTCATACAATCGTTTATGATCACATCACCCTCAGGTATTCCCAACACCTATACATCCTGCACACTAGAAGACTCAGATTAAACCCGAAGTATTGGATCAACTTTATACTGTCTACTTCATGGTTTTATCAGTAAGTTTCTCATTCGATCATTGGGAATTGGTATCGATCATATACTTTACAAAAGCATATATCATACCTAGGTCTTGATCATATACTTTCCAAAAGTATATATCAAAGCTACAAATTCAGTCAAGCTTCCAAAGCGAGACGACCATGCGCATGGAATTTGATTCTTCCCAATATCTCATGAGTGAGCTCATGTCTTCCGGTTCAGTAACTGAACCTGTATGATCCCTGTGAGAGATCGTATTACTCATATGCCCTTATATGCACACCAGCGCGCCGGTGTACAGACCTTGATTAGGTCATCAACTATTGGTCTGCCAAATGTACATATTCAGACATATAGCAACACATCTGTCTCCGGTCAAAGGATGTGTGCTTATATCATGACAACATATGATATAGGACTTTGGTTATCTCGATCTCGTTAAGTCAAATCTTTTGACCTAACTAGTCTGACACCTCCGAATCTCTATTCCTATGCAGAGGACCTGCATCAAGAGGTCGGTCAGATATCAGCCTTTAGAGAAAGGATTGCCATCTCCTTCTCAGGCTGGAGATCATATCTTAACAATCATTGGATGGTGCTTGATGAGTCCTCAATCTAACTCATTAGATATTCATCTAAGCACCAGCCTCTATGATTCAATAATTGAATCAACAACTGTATGATCATTAAGACGGCCATGGTACATAACCCTAATTGTACAAAGGGACCTATTATGCAAATTATGTATTCTTCATTTTAGATTAAGGAGTGAATTGCAATAACATTTATTGCATAATGGCTCGCTGTGGGCTCGCATTTCCAACAGCCATTAGATCATATATTGGTTAGATCAACTCACTCATATACTTGACTTAACATATTGAACTAACAAAGGGTTATGAGTGTGAGACGGAGTGACTATCCGAGGTTTCTCATGTAATTCACGACTATGCAAGGTATGATTGTAATTGCGGTATTACTCAAGATTATGGGGGTAAAAATCCCAAAAATTAACATCAATCATTTATATTATATTATCTTTTTTATTGTCCTTATCTTCTTCGCATCAATTACCTTCTTCTCTCCTCCCTCTAATCCTATGGCTTCCGCCTCTTCTCCTATGAATGGAATCGTACACTTTACATCCTCTACTTTCTCTTTCTCCTCCACTTCTTCCATGTCTTCCCCTCCTTGCAAGAATCTCATCTAAGTCCCTCCCCTCTTGTTCCTCACCCTCTCTTCTTCTTTTTCCCTTTATTTCTCTCATCTCCCACCACTCGCTATCAACCTAGGCACATCTCTATCACTCTTGCTCCATCTTCGCACTCCCATTTGCCCCTTTGTAAGAGAGGGAAGGAGGACATCAATTGATGTTGATCCCTATTTTTTTATGAGCATGCTTCCCATCCATAGGGTTGAAGCTCAGAGACGCCAACCTCACATTCTTGATGGGTTTCCTTTCGCGATCAAGCACATCAGAGAGAAGTTAAGGAAAAAGCTCTAATGAACTGAAGAACATTACCAAAGACAGTGAATAAGAAGAGGTTCAAGAAAGATGGTGAGAGTATGTTATAAGTGATGGGGATTAGTACTTGACAATTTAGACTTAAACATTTTAGTTGCTTGCCAACGCGTCCATTTAGACCGAACCCAATAAGTTGCCAAGATCAGTTCTCATCGATAACGGATCGAAGACCTAAGCTCAGGACATTACACATACTATCAGATAAAAAAAGATATGGAAGGCTAAAAAAGATATGGAAGGCTTGAAGACTTATAACCGGTTTAGGTTTTCTTTTCTTAGCATTTTTTAACAAGTCAAAAGAATGATAGTTTAATTGTGACACAACTTATAAGGCTCGTAAAACCCAATCCCAACCTTGTTTCATATTCCTCATAATCAATCAAAATATACTCATGATTAATCAATGTTGCTATTTACCCATTCTAAATCATAACTCATAACTTGTGAATACATATGACGGATCAATACTTTTATGTGATCGATCACCTAGCCCATTTGATCAATTTATCTAATCGGTATGATCGTTAAACTTTTAACCATTATTTGAAAACCCGGCTAGATATTAACATCGTCTGATCTACCAACATTATTTGTATGATTGATCAACATCTGAGTTTTGAATTTTAAAATCTTTAATGGTCATTTTTTATTCGGATAAAAAGATGATGTGATCGATCAATACATGTGGTGTGATCGATCAAAGTGACAAAGTGTAACCATCTGATCTTTTAGATATTTACTTCCATCTTTATAATTTTAGATATTTACTTCCATCTGATCTTTTGAGGAAGCATACTGACTCAATCAAGAATCTTCTCCTCAAGAGGATTGGATTGAAGATTGTAACTACTGGTCGTCTAAAAGTTTTAAAGTAATTGGTGTTATTATTAATAAATAGAATAATTTTATATATTAATATTACAATCTAAATGTCTCTTATAGGCAAGTTCATCTAAAAATAAGTCCAATAGAGAGAAGCAACACACCACGACACTTGGACATGGAAGGAGAAGTGCTGATCAAATGAAGCTGAATTAGGTAGACTTTCATATCATATGTTCTTCATAATTAATATAAAATCTATAACTAATTTTTTTATACAGAGTCAGGCACATGGGGATGTCCTCGATTAAGTGACGACCTTCAAACTCTTGAAGAGGAAGAGTGGGGCGATGGGTTTCATGTTTGATGACACGAGAGGTATGAAAGAGTGCATGTAAGTATATACACATATTTGTTTAACACATACATACATACATACATACATACATACATACATACACACACACACACACACACATATATATTGTTAAACATTTTGTTAGCAATTTTATCTAACATAAAAATAGGAGGAGATGACTTAGCGGTTGCAACCGACGCAACCAACAAAAGGCAGTGGAGTGCCGACCCCTCCTATGACATCAGAAAACCTTTTTTACATGTTTTTCCTAAAGAACATCTTGGGTGTGTTCGTTGCGGTGACGCGACATTGAATATCACCAACTGATATGTGAGAAATGTGGGTCAAGGTTTCTTTTAAGAAAATAAACACATACGCGATGAGTTAGATTAGATGAAAAATAACATTTTGAATTTTAAAGAAACAACTGATAGAAATACTGAGGAGAGCTAAACGATTCGAAAAATGATAGCTCACATACTTGCGAATCAGATGAGTCAGCAATCTCCTACATAGACATTTCCCCCCATTTTAACCCTCCAAATAATCCACCACCTCTGGACGTGGGAGGATTAATATTGCAATTTTAATTTCTTTATTGTAATTTTAATTTATTTGTAATATAAATATAATTTTGAATTTCATCATATAATAGTAAAAAACAAAATCAAATTCAGATATGCGGATTCATATTTGTTTTTTATTATTTTTATTTTTTCTAACTAATTCACGATGATTCTAACACCCTCGATGTAAGCTTCTAGATCATCGGCGCAATTTTAACATCGCTGATGTTTACTAATCGTCGTCGTTAGTCGCAGATAGAATATTAATCGAATATGTATCGGATATGGATATAGATTCTAAAAATTTTCCGGATACGGATATGGTAATGGTTTGAATATCCGGATTCAGATTCGGATATCCGAATACAATATTTAATATTACTATATATATTAGTTAATATAATATAAGCCGTAACCCTATGCTATTATATTAGTATTATACATTATATAATAGAATATATTAATGATATTAATAAATTCCTGTTTCTTTGAGGATGAGCATGAACAAAAATTATGAAATCCTATCTCCTTTTTGCTTCCAGTCAAGAATGTATGTCACCTCGACACTTTCTTTTGTCATGTTGTAGCTTATTTATAGTTCGTTGTCATTTTTAAAATCACTATGAACTTTGACAAAAAAATCAATTCATATTCGTATGTAGTCTTTATTCGACATGTATTCGGATTCCATGTTTATTGGATCCGTATTTGAATTTCACTTTTTATTCGATTCATATTTGGATTAGCTCTTTATTCCATCTGTATTCGGGTTTGCTCTTTATTCGATCCGTGTTCGGATTCGATAAATATCCGATTCGGATTCGTATCCGTATTTTTAAGAATATGATTTCAATAATGCATATCCGAATCATATCCATATCTGTATTCGATAAAGATGAAGCGAATATGGATATGGAAATGGACATATCCGATTCGTATCCGATCCGTTTTCATCCCTCCACCAACCTCGATCTTACGTGTTCTTCCCGTCAAACTAATCATGTTTAGATAGGTCATTATTGGACTTTTTCCAATTTATGTATTTAGCACTTTATTTTTCTTTCGACGGTTTTTTTTATAAAATCGCTGAAAAGATGTCTATGAACCCTCTAAGGGCCCGTTCGGTAGGAGAATAAGCAGGAATAAGGATAGGGAATAAGGGGAATAAGGGTCTATTCTCCGTTCGGTAGTAGAATAAGAATAAGGAGAATAAGGTGGAATAAGGGTTATTCTCTGTTCGGCTGGGTTTTGGGGGATAAGGAATAAGGTTTGAAAGTCAGGTAAAGTTGTTGGTTTTCACTTGAAGTGGTGTAATATGATATGTCATTATATCAAGCATATACTTGTCATTAACCGGGCGATGATATGGAAGTATAGCAGATCGGATGCTGAATAAAGGGAAAGTGAAATGGAGCTGCAATAATGAAAACTACCAATGCAGAAAATAGTAAAGACAATATATAGATTTCCCTCAGATTTGAATTTCCACATCGACAAAAACGATGACAGTGACGTCGGTCTAGCCACGCCACTACTGTGGCTGCTCAGCCAAGATCGACACCACATCATTTAATATAATTTATAACGGTGGAATCATCATAGGGACGTTGCAGAAAGTTTAAGATGTGGTATAGTAAGAAATCATGATAATAATCCATGGAAGGCGTTTGTAGTACAATAATGCGCGATGCATCGTAGAGAATAGAAGAACGTAGTAGGAAATAGTCGGTGGAGGCGGCACAATGATAACAAAAGCTACACGTAATTAACATAAAATCAACGCTGTGCATTCTCCCACATGGCCGATGCCAAAGAATCACGTAACAACTCTCCGGCTCGGATCTCCTTTTCGGAAACCCTGACGTCGCTACTTGCAGCAGTGTTGTCAAATTCTTTGTCATTGGGACTGGGATCTACAGACGACCCTGTCTGAGCTGATTCAAGGGTGAATGCACTTGATATCTGGTCCTCGCCCTGGACATCACGGATGAAGTTGTTGATGATGCAACATGCCATGACAACCAAAACTTGCTCCTCAAAACTGTAAAACGGTCGCTCCGTTATGGCCTTGAAGCGGGCCTTCATGATGCCAAAAGTTCGTTCGACGTAAGACCTGAGCTGTGAATGCCTGTGATTGTACAACTCCTCAGGCCGGCGATACGCGTGTCCCCTTCGAGCCCTGAACTGTGGTAGGTGTGCAATAACGCCTCGATATGGGGTGAGGAAGCTCTCCGTGTGTGCATATCCACAGTCGAGCAGAAACTTCCTTCCCGGAGGTACATGAAAGCCTCCCTCGTCTAAAGCCCACCTTAGAACCTTCATATCAGCGGCTGAACCCTTCCATCCGGCGGCGATGTATGTAAATTTGTAACTGAAGTCCACACACGCCATGACATTCTGTGCTATGGTTTGGTGCCTGCTCCGAAACTTCGGAGCGACATTCGCGGGGACATTTGCGGGGATAAGCGTGCCATCGATTGCACCGATGACATCCTGCAAAATGGTTGAATTAAATAGACATTCTTATGTAAAAAAGTTGAATTCTAAGTCCATCATGCAGAGTACCTTGAAGTAAGGATAAAAGTTCTTATTGTTCAAAATGACATTTGGCACCAGACAGTCGGCAGCTGGGAATCGGATGAACTGATATCTGAGGGAGACGATGCGAATGAGAATGTCATTGAGGTGGTTCGAAATTGTATCACCAGAGTGTTGAAAATGTTCAGAAAGCACACGATTCTTCGCATTGTGGCCGAGGTAATACAAGAAAATACAGAGGGATTCCTCTGTCGTGAGGTGTCGTGAATCCTTTAGGCCAGCTCGATCCTTTAATAGGTTGCATAAACGTAGAATTGTGTCGGGGTACATTCGGAAAATAGAATATGATCGGGCAACGTGTCCATTTAGCATCTCCCGAATCCATACATGCCCTGTACGCACCGACGTATGTTGTGGTTGTCTCGGGATGTAACCGACTCCATCGATCATGCTCTCCTCGTCATCCTCTAGCACTGCACGCAGGTAGGTCATATTCAACATCACTAAATTATATCTCATTGATTGCCGCCATTCCCTCCATGGGACCTGTAAAAAACATACATTTCCATATTGATTGTCAATCATTGAACACCACCATGAATGACAACAGGCAATTGTTGTAGATCACATGTACTGAGGCTACGAACTTATCCTTTATCATGCGAGAAAAGTCCATCAAGAAAGGTACTTATTACATGACATCTGAAGTTAAACCATGATATAATGTTCAACATGCCAAGAAGAAAACTTAAGAAAAAAAGCAGCAACCATCTAAAAGCTAGACCATCAGAGACTCAGACAGACGAGGTGTTGAGCACTTAATCCTTGCCCAACTGGATGCTTACCCACGCAGCCAACTTCGCAGGAACAAACTTGGCCCGGTTGAATATGATTCGTTCGTATGGGTCAGGAAGGCTGTGGGCAAGACGAATTTGGGCCTCGGCAGGCAGGCCCGGAACAAGTGCCTCAAGCTCATCCAGAAGCTCCTCCACTCCCTGGTGCGGATCTTTCGGAGTCCACGCTTGGATCTGCTCCCGTTGCAGCTCCAACATTTGCGTCGTCAAACGGATGACATCCTCTCCCAACACCTGTGACGGTAAGGGGGCACCGTCACTGCACGAACGCTTCGTACTTGTTGCCTGCGCGCCTGAGTCTCGGCGTCTTCTCCGCCGACTTTGTTGCGTACTTGGGGCAGCACCTTCCCCTTGTTCAGGGAGCTCAGGGGCTTCGTTGTCCCCTTCAAGATCCTCCTCGAAAGCTTGTTGCATACCAGCATCACCCTCAAAAAAGGCAGCAAAGGAACCAGGGGTTGCTGTCTGAGAGGAGAAGGCAAAGGTTTCCTTCGCGGTGTAGTCTCCAACAATTGCTTCCACCAAACCGAAGTGGGGGAAAGACTTCCGCCTATATGGCTTGTATGCCTTGTCAATCTGGGTCCAATGTAAAATCAAGTGAGTATATTATAATTTAAGGATCGGTACAGTAGGTGCACATGCAGTTACTCACCGTAAGCCATGCATCCTCGTCAGGTGCGACCACGGTACAATTCAGAGGGTCCCACCCCCAACCGCTCTTGGACATGAGGTAAACAAAAGCAGTGTAGTCCTTCTTTATGGTTTTCCATCTATTGTTGAGCTTTGCCTTGTCCCAGTTCTTCCCAGTGTGCATGTTAAACTTCTCTATTATACTGTGTCAGGCTGGTGATGTAAAAGATCCTCCAATCCAGTCGCCAACATCAAAGTGATGTTTGAACAACTGAAGAAGACATTCATCCATAGCGGGTGTCCACTTCACCCTTTGGACTGACGATTCGTCGTCCCTAAGGTGAACCCCAGACGATCCCGCACCAGCAGTGAACATCATGTAGTACAAGTCAGATGATGTGAACTGCAACGAGCACCGACCAATGCAGTCATTACCAACCATAATAAAATGTACAAATCATCATAGGCCAAAACATCAACCGTGCGGCCGAGCAAATAAGGTATATGGAGCACCAATGAAGGTACTCTCCACCACCAGAATAACATCCTCGAGCACCAAATAGGTAGCTCTCAGCCACTTCCCAATAAAAATTTTGAAGCAATGTTTAAGTAACGTCAAAAATGAATAATAACAGTCGGCCATCGAACACCGAAATATCATCAACAGGAATCAGACAGCATCACAGAGCAGCATTGCGGTCAATAATCAGAGCACACAACAGTACAGGTAGCAGCCAGGTAATTCACAATGCATCATTTGCATAATTCAAACAGCAGGTAACGCACACAGCAACAATGAACATCAGTGAGGTAAAGCACACAAGTAAACATCCTGGAGGTACACATCACTCCCAGCATTATAGAGGGTGCTCTCAACCAATGCAAATATAGCATGAAAGAGCCACAGTAAACTTCGTTGAGGTAAAGCATGGAGGTAAAGTAATCGTAGAGGACGCACTGGAGGCAAGTCAAGCAATGACATTATAGTCAATGATGATTCGAAATGAAGAATCGGTAAAAATTTTAACTACTAGCTACATAACAGGGCAGCCATTAACAGCACCAAGGAAGGTGTTGACTGCGTAACAGAATACATCATCGAGCACCTAATGGGATGCTCTCAGGCCAATCACAACGCATCACTCATCATCTATCAGATTAACCCATCAAGTACTGACATGGAAGAGCACCATGGAGGTGTTACAAAAATAAATTAACATCATCGAGCAGCTACTATTTAGCTCCCAGTCAAGTTTTGGATTCGACAATCAGTAGTAACCGTCACCCAACATTCCATCGAAGTGTTCACAATTATTTAACATCATCGAGCTGCAACTTCTTAGCTCTCAGTCAAGAATTGGAGTCGAGAATCAGTAATAAACATCACCCAAGACTCCAATGCAATGCATGCACTATCTGCGCGGCCTCAAAGGGCAGCAATGAACATCACAGAGGTAAAGCACAAATTTAATCTCACCAAAGAGCTTCATTGAGGTTTTGTCAACGAAAACTATGACATCATCGAGCACCAAACACCTTGCTCTCAGCATAATTGGAACCATGGGCTCCTTTAACTACTGTAATCGATATTCAATAGTAACCATCACCCAACAGTCCAATGCAAGTAATGAGGTGTTCAAGAAAATGTAACATCATCGAGCTGCAACTGCTTAGCTCTGAGTCCGGTATTGGCATCGACAATCAGTAGTAATCATCACCCACGTCCCCATAGCATTGCATCCACTATCAACGAGGCCATAAAGCGCAGCCATCAGCATCAGTGACGTAAAGCACACATGTAATCACCATCGAGGTGTTCAAAAAAATGTTACATCATCGAACTACAAAGACTTTAGCTCTCAGTCATATATTGGAATCGACAAACATTTATGCCCGCGCAACAATCAACATTTCTGAGGTAAAGCACGCATTTAGCTCTCAGTCAAGTATTGCAATCTAGAATCAGTTGAGGTGTTAACAAAAATGTTACGTTATCGAGCTGCAAAGACTTCAGCTCTCGGTCAAGTATTGCACACATTTAATCACGCAGAATAGCACAGTTGAGGTGTACAAATAAACGTAAATTCATCGAGCTACAACTACTTAGCTCTCAGTCAAGTATTGCAATCTAGAATCAGAAGTAAACATAACTCAAGACTACATGGCAATGCAGCCACTATCGGCGCGGCCTCAAAGCCTAGCAATGCACATCTGTGAGAAAAAGCACACATTTTATCCCACACAAGATCATCTTTGAGGGATTCGCAATGAAATTTTGAACATCATCGAGCAACCAATACATTGCTCTCAGCCCAGTAAAAAAATTTGGCCTCATTAAACTACTTGAATCGATATTCATTACTAACCATCACCCAACAGTCCTATGCAATGCATCCAGTAGCAGCCCGGCCTCAAAGTCCATAAAACATCATACATTAGATTAAGCACACAAGTAATGACATCGTAGAACACCATGAAGGAGTTCAAAAATAGAATTTGACTTCATCGAGCATCTATTGCTTAGCTCTCAGTCACTTATTGGAATCGAGAATCAATAATAAACATCATCCAAGACTCCATGCAATGCAACTAGTACCAGCCCAGCCCCAAAGCCCGCCAATCATCACCCATGAGATGAACCCCACAAGTAATGACCCTGTAGAGCACCCTTGAGGTGTTCTCAACCCAACAATAACATCATTGAAAAGAACATATGTTGCTGTCACGCACAAAAAATTGTGGATGTTGGCCAAGTTTTGGAATCGAGAATCAATAGTAAACATCTCCCAAGACTCCAATGCAACGCAGCCACTTTAACCCCAGCCTCAAAACGCATCAAGCAACAGCCGTGGGCTAAAGCACACAGCTAATCACATTATTGAACACCGGTGTGCTGTTCTCAACAAAAAAAAAAGAACATCATCGAGCTCCAGATACGTTGCTCTTAGTCAAGATAATGACCACACAGGTCATTAGATCCCAGATTAGTTCTCCCAACTAGTAGGTCCTCTCTACTAGTAGGTGCTCTCTCCCAAATTACTGCTCCCAACTAGTAGGTGCTGTCAACCAACAGCCAATTGGCCAATAAAAATAGCCTAATCAAAGGAGTCGACAATCATTAACAACCATCAACCCCTCATCCAAAAGGAATACACAGCAGCCATTAGATAAACAACACAGGATAGGATACCATCGCTCACCAACCAAGGTGCCCTTCACCATCAAAATAACATCGTAGAGCACCAAATAGGTCGTTTGAGATAAATTAGCCTCAATGAGGTACTGGACTCAATAATCAATAGGAACCATGGGCCATCAGATTTGTGAAAAAATTCAGCCCCCATCATTAAGCAACATCCAGCGGCCTTCTGGTGAAGAGGACATTGTAGCAGTCCACCCAACACCATCGAAGGTGCTCTATAGCATCATAATAACATCATCGACCACCAAATAGGCTGTTCCCATCACTTCATCGAAAAAATTATGTCAACTATGTTAATCCAACACCCACAACCCTGACTTAAAGCAAAGAAGATAGGAAACCATCGAGCACCATGGAAGAGCTCTCAAACAACATATTAACATCCTCGACCACCCAAACCAGCCATGGGTATTCCAAACCCCTCCTGTGAACAACCAAGCATAACAGACCATCATTCAGCACAAGTGAGGCGACCAACCCCTCACGGCCGGATAATTGGTTGTGATGCCAACAAGTTCAGATCCAAGAGCACCTCATAGGTTGCTCTCGGACCCAAATCAAAAAAATCATCACCCAACAAATTTTTAAGAGACAGTCCACAGTCACAACCAGCAAGCATATATGAGATCATAAAGCATCGGCAAATCTAGAACCCCAGACCAAAATGCACCATCGATCAGCAAGGCAAGGCGATAGTTAACAGGTCATGAACATCATAGCACAAAAAAGGCAAGGGAGGGCCATCGAATGTACCTGGTGAGCCACCAAATGCTAGATGATATGTGAAAACACAATCCCAGTGCAAATTGCACTCCAATAGCGGCAGATAACCCACTGGATTTCCTCCTCCGGCCCAATTTATAGTCATGGGAAACCCTAGATTCCATCGACTTCATGGCCACGGCAGACGGATCAAGGCCACAATGGCCGATATAATGGTCAAAACCAGTAGCGGGATGACCCATCACACCGTACAAACAGTGTAAAGCATACCTCGAGCGAAGAACAGGGAGGAGGTTCCCACAAGGGCCGACCAAAAGGAGGCCTACCATCGGCAGGTCAGACGAGGGCAGGTCCCAGAGGACCCGAGGCAACAAGCGTCGACGACGAAGCACACGGGGGGGGGGGGGGGGGGGGGGTTGCGGGATGCCCGGGCGGGGGAGGGGTGCGGGATGGGCGGCCAAGGAGGGGCGCGGGGAGGAAGGGGAATAAGGTCGCGGGCCAAGAGCGACCGGGGCGAAATTTCGTGGAATTGCCGTACACCGCGCCAAGCACTTTTCCCCTTATTCTCCCTTATTCCCGTGGCCCTATCCCTCTACCGAACAGGCCCTAAGTTTTTGAAAATTGCAAAACAATCCCCAAACCAAGAGAATTCAGGCTCCTTCGTGTCGGATGTTATTGCGAGGTGAAGCGTGACGGTGGTGCGTGGGGGGTCTCCGGCGAATAAATATCGGCCGTCTTCGTTCCCAGGCTCCAATGGACGCCGGAGACGAGGAGGTCTGCGTCACGATCCTATGCCCTAGAGAGATCGCCGCATTCTCCGCAGAGCCTGGTCTCTACTGGCTAATCGGATCCCCGCGGTTCCTGCCACCGATCACCGTCGTCTCCACTCTCCGATGTCTCCACTTGCACGATTCCGATCGCTACTCCCCCGAATATCCCTCGGAATCAGGTACCGACTCTGATGATCGACGGCGTTTTGGTCCTCGGATCGATCGTTACTTGAGGGATTGCGGGATTTTGTAAAAGAATAGATTTGATGGAAGCTGTTCACATTTTTCTCATGGTTTGCGTCATTTAGGCTCAGTTTATTTTGACGTTTGGACCTCTGGTTCGTGTATTATGTAGTTGAGATTTTTTTAACGGTCAGCAACCACGACACAAAATTGGTTACTTCAATTAGAACGCGGTTTAGAAAATGAAAATCTCAAACAAGCGAGAAATAAAATGCGACATTACAAACCGTTTGGGCAAATCCGAGTTCTGAAAAAAAACACAAGGCCTTGAATTTTTGTTAAGTGACCAATAGTGTATATTTCTTTTGCAGATCAAAAGCACATTTTTTTGTTTCTTTTGCCTATCTAAAAAGCTGCAAGTTGAAACTTCTGCTTTGAATTATTTGGCTACAGGTGCCCTCAGAACGTTTGTGATACGTGGATTCAATGTTATCGGGGCACTTTGTGTTGGGGACGGCGAGCGAGAAGAGAATGCTCGAAGGGCAATTGATTCTACTCTGTTGTTGAAAAAGCATATTGTGGTTGACGAAGATGGTGCAGGTTTTGATGTTGTTGGGGCTGCTGCTGATTTGGTTAGTAAGGAAATCCATTTCTTCCGTCTCGAGTCAACCCGAAGTTCTTCTTTGAAGCGTTTGCATTCAGTTGTCCATCATGAAGGAAACCCAGAGAAAATTTTATGGGAGAATGGTTGTTTGCTTAGATGTCAACTTGAGTTCAAGCTGCCTATATATGTGCCAGAAGGCAAAATATCAGGTATCTGTATGCATTTTACTTGGTATCCTCTTTAGCTTACTTGCGCTAAACACGCTTGTAACGGTGTACCGAAAAAAGAGGGAACATGTATTGATTTTTCTTATCAATAATTGTCATCTAACCGTTAATCATTCAGAGCTGACATGCTTTGAAATATAGTGTTTATAATTGGTATTAAATTTCTTCTCTCCTCCTAAATGTAGGACATGTTAGTTTCCTGTCTTTTATCTTATCATTTTTACGATTTTTTCCAGGTGCAGAAAATATGCTTACTTCTGTAACCGATGATGTAATTGCTAAGCTTCGAGATCCACAAGTCGCATTTCTTGTCGAAGGGACACATACTACAAACCCACCGATTCTCCTGCGAGGTGCTGAGATGAACAGCGATTCCCAATCCCTGGCGAATTCAGCTGCAGTAATGGAAAAGTTGGCCCTGCCATGCTCTCATTTTGCACCAATGCAAAAAGGACTTATGTCATATAATGTTCGAGAGGTTTGTCGAGTTTTCGTTGGTTTTCTTATTCGAAGGCTCCAATATGCGTCAAATAATCCCAATTGCTATTACTTCTAATGAAAACTGACGTTTCCTTATGTAGCACATATTCTAACTCTTCTTAGAAGTTTACTTTGTTAGAATGCAGATATTATTCGAGTAACTGTTCTATCCAACCGGTCTGCAGATGAACAAAGCTGTTTTCCTCCCATTGCTCAATTTTTGCCAGGTACACAGCATGTATGCATTTAGTGCTTCCATTTCACCTTATATCACGTTTACCGTTCTTGCCACTTTAATGGCGAATTAATTTTTCAGCAACCTTATCACCGAGACTTGTAGTATCCAGTTTCAAGTTAGATGTACTCTGCTACTCTTCCAAAGATTTTCCTGTTTCGTCCTCTATTTCCAGACTGATGGTTCCTGGTCTAATCGATCAATTAATTGCGTTACGTAAGTCTATTGGCCCAAAGGTTCTATTACAACCTGAGGTAGTCTCTATACTGCCATTTTTGAAGATCGTTTCTTGAGCATGTATTTTCTTATGCAGTGGATTTTAAATAAAAATCCATTGAGCTACAAATCTAGGTGTGCAAACAAATATGGATCTTGGTGCGCATTCACAATCATCTATATATTAAATGGGACAAATATTACTTTGGATCATCCTTGGTTATAAAGTACTCCTATACTAACTACTTCCTTTACTTTACCATAGAGATACCGTGTGTAGAACTATCGATGACAATACTATCATCAATAGAAGCAAGTAGCACCATGATCCCATTAGTGGAGTGTTACATGTAAAGTGAATAATCAAATTGGATCTCACACCGCCTTGTAAAGACGATAAACCTTATGGGTCCGTTCGGATTGGGGGTTACCCCCCACTTTGGGTGGGTAACCCCCCAAAACCCCCATTTTTAACCCACTAGTGGGGCCCACTCACTTCCCATCAAAAAAATTATATATTATACCATCATATCATCTAAAAATCATAAAGTACTCAACTTATACTCACTATTCCAAACTTCAATACAATCACATCACAACAACCACCCACTTTTTCAAATTTCAATACAATCATATCATAATAACTATCAACTTTTTCAAATTCCAATACAATCACATCACACAAACCCTTCCAACCCTTAACCCACCAACCAAACACACTAAAACAAAAACGGGTTATCCAACCCCGGATAACCCCCGGAAAACCCACCAACCAAACGCATTCTATGAGGATGTCCTTCAATCATTAAGTCATGCGGCTACTCCATATACACCTCCTCATGTACATTGCTATATAAAAATATGTCTTCACATCAAGATAATGAAGGACCCATCCCTTCTGGATCACAATCGATAATAGAATCCGTATAATGTCTAGGCGAGCAACATGAGAAGGTATCAGTGTATTTGACATTATAGGTCTAAGTATATCTGCCAACAACTAGTAGTGCCTTATGTCTCTCAACATGACAGTCTGAACGATGCTTGACTGTGATGATCCATTTGCAGTCAACAATGAGTGTATCCATTGGAGCATCAACTAGAGTCCATGTATTCATGGAAATTAAAGCATCTATGTCCTGTTGCATGGCCTCCTACCACTTGGGATCACACGAGGCTTTCTTGAAATGTTTATGGGATAGTGTTGACTGATACAATTACGAACTCCCTATTGTGATAAATGTGCAAGAGTACTATGCTCAGAGATGGGATGCTGAGTGTATGATTGCTTGCTTTTCCTAAAGACAATACCCATGTGTAGATCAGAACCATCATCTGACATATGCATCACCTAAAATAACACCATTTGATGCACGCAGATTTTTAAGAATTGGGGCAACATTATGGCATTTGATCGGATTAGGTTTGTCATCCACTTTGAGTTCATAATTTTTATGTTTTATTTAGATAATGAGATCGCATATGGTCTTTAATTATTTGTTTAGGGCAAGTAATTTTTGGAGTCTAATTAAGGTCGTTAAGGTTTTGTTATTTTATTATTATTATTTAGTTTCATCCTCTCTCCTACATAAAAAAAATTGATGGGTTGAACTTGAGGAACATATTTAAGTTATTATAAAATTGGAGTTCTCCACCCCATATTCTCATCTCTTCCTTCTCTTGCCCGCATACATCCACCATTTCTCCACCAAAACTCCTCACAACTAGCATATTCCCCCTTCTTCTTCTTCTCATTGTCTATTTTTCTATCACACGATTTTCAATGGGCATCACTTGGTATTTGAGCATGCCATTTGAATCATTCTCATTATTTGACGATCCTAGATTGCATGTATGCGGTCAATCTGATGAACCGTATTTCCGCCTCTTTAAAAATATGAAATTGTTGTAATACAGGAGGCATAAATCAGATCGTCAAAAACCACAACTTTAAATATGTGCTAAATTTTAACTTGGTAAGTGTACCAAGGTCGAACTCAAGGAACAACGATTCTTTAATTGCACGGTTCAAATTATTTACAGTATTTAATTATTTGTAATAATAAACTTTGTATCGGGAAAACATATACATGCAATGAAATGATGCAATGCACATGGCAAGAAGAAGCAATGCAACTATTAGAATTTTTGTAGAAGTTTATGAAAGTTATCAAGAATGAAAGACAACAAAAAGGGTGCAGTGATTTCAATCCTGCAAGCAGGTTACTGTTCCCCCAAAATTATATGGCAATGAAAGCCAGTATTAGCTCCAAAAAATGTCAACCAATTAATCCATGTAATATCTCAAATTCACTTATTCCATGCAATAATATAATATCTCAAAATATCTTCGATAAAAAACAAGTTAGAGAAGACATCTATGGCATTTCTTTCTCAATAAATATTTAAGTATAATAGCCTCAAAAATCAGATCACAATGTCTCACATGATATAGAATGAAACGATCTTCAAATCAAGGTTTGCAAGTTTTGGATTAAAAATTGATAAAGATATTCACTGTTTAAACTCAGGGACTGAAATGCAACTTGAAATAAAAATTTAAACCGGAGATTCAAACCAAGGGTCTTATCTGTAAAAGTGTAAACTCCGAGGGTTGTTTATATAAAACAAGGAAAACATGTGGTACAATTGAATTTTATCGAACTTATGAGGGGTCATATGACATTATATCAAGCCACGTGATTATTCGCACATGATGCTTGTGTCGTCTCAAATAAAGAATGGCTAGATAGAGCTTTTGGCTTTGATCGCACGACTTGAGATCATCAAGATATGAGCATTAGAGTTTGCGAGTCCTCGAAGATCTGCCAGCTGATGGTTGAGGAGATGAACGTCGATTGATCACGATCAAGCATCTCCTGTAACTCGTGTCTCACGAGGAAAGTGCTTCGACTAGCCGCGAGTACTGTGCACCATAGTCGACAATATTGCGATATAATTGGCGATATATCTCCGATATATTGGTATCGACTAGATGTCATTACCGATATTCATATAGATATCCTTTTCCAGGATATCATGCGATATATCATCATATCGAGCCATTTCAGTACAAAATTTCCCGGGATATCGACCGACATCGTCGATATTTCACCGATATCTATATATATCAATGATATTACCCTTGTAAGCTTGATTTCACCAGCAAGACCCTTGTATGGTAGTGTATGATGCTACTGGGGGGATGCATACGATGGTCCTGGATTTCGTCCTCTTTGGCAATAGAGATGAAAAATAGTCTAATGCTGATCAAGTTAGAATCACATAGCCAAAATACATCTCAACAGTTAACGGTCAGCTCAGCTGTCAGCATTAGCGATTTGTGCGATATAATGTGTATTAGTGTGTTAAATACACCTCATTCTTGCGTATAAATGTATATTTGTATGTTATTTATTATTTTAATAACTAGGATGATCTTAATTCGTGGAAAAAATTGCTTTACGATATCGATATTTCCTACCTTGTCCTCTAAGGAACTCTTGGTTCTAAACCCCTCATGACTAGGTAATCTCTTTTACAATATTGCATTAATTTACATTTTTACATTTATTTTTGTGAATAGATAAATATTTATACCAAGGAAATATAGTCTCATTAATCATTATGTACATTTTTTGAATCAAATGACTAATCTCGATGACATTCGTTCTCTCATGAACAAAACATATGTTCTAAGTGTGCTTAACTTTGCTACTTTGATTCCAAATCCGATATTTAATAATCACCAATCAACATTAACAACGATATGTTCGATATGGCTGATATGTGCTATAAAGATTATATATGATCTATATGTATCATCTAAGTGTATATTTGTAAGTTATTTGTTATTTAAGAACTTGGATTAAATCCATTTTCAATATCTATAAGTCAACAATCAACATTAACATCGATATGCTCGATATAACCAATAAGTGCGATAATGGGGTATACCGATATGCGCGATATATGGGGTATAAACGACTGATACGTGTGATATGTGTGTATTTGTCAGTTATTTGTTGTTTTAACATCTTAGATGATATTACTTTATGAAAAACGGTAAAAAATGGCTTTTTTGAGCCATTTTCAACATTTACACGATATCGTCGATATCGACGATATATCCTGATATATCCTTTTTCGGGCAGACCGATGCGGTATCGATATTTCCTATTATGCTGTACACTAGGGCTCCTTCGTGAATGGTGGAGCAGTGGAACTTCCCCAAAATCGCCATGACTTTGACATTGATGTTTAGGCGAGGAGGAGCTCCTAAGGCCTCATTGACTAAAGAGTATGGGAATGGGAGCCCTATTTGTCGGAGACCTGCAAGTGAATGAGGGTGAAGGGCTTAGGTCTACAAGGCTCGACTTTAGTATCAGAACGAGGGAAACTTAACAAAAATTTGCTTCAGTGTTCAACAATTGGCATATATCCTGCAAAATATTCTTCCAAATAGACCGTAAATGGCACTAGTAGTTTCCATATTACAATCAAAATATGCTAGATACACTTGGTCAAGGTTTATCAAAGTCGAATTAGCCTAAACACATCCACATTTTTATCCCATGGATTTAATCAAGAAAAGATATGTACACCAACTATATTGAAACAGAGAAGTGGAGAATCATTATGCTGTGGGGGTAAAATTATGCGCTTTTTTTAACTAGAGTCGAATTATATACTTACTTCATAGAGCTTTTTCGAAACAAATAGACTCGAGAGTCAACGATGTACCTTGTGTATAGTAATGGATAGATCAGTCAACACAGCTCAACAACAGAGACTTTATTCGAGAATTACAAACAAAGTATAATACCCCAATAGAAAAAACAGTAGGCCTATGCAGCTGCAAGTTCCATGATGTGATCTGAATAGAACAAAAAGATATGAAGGTATATGACTGGGGTTTCCCGATGAAGTTTGGCTGCTGCTGATGTAGGTTCGAGGGACCCTTTTGTCCTCAGATGGTTTACCAGTATGGTAAAAAGGGCTCGAGCAGTATCTCGACTTGAGTGTGAAACACAGAAGAACAATGGATGGTGGCTCCTATGTGATGATGGAGCAAATCTTCGACCGCTCTTTCGCCGGAGGGGATAAATCTGTGAGGTAGAATGAGCAGCATTCGGGAGGGAGGGGGAGGTGAAGATGGTTTTGCGTCTTGATTTGGAGCGATGAAGATGTGCGATAGTAAGGGTTTTGGATTGGAGAAGAAATACAGAGAAGAAATACTAAAAGAAGAAAAAGAAGATGAAAAGGAAAAGGAAAAATGTACAAGAAGGTTACCTGTGATTTGATCACCTGGGGTGCGAGAGCACGACGATGCTTCTCTGATTATAGCCTCAAGGTCCTAACGATGGGAGGACCGAAGCTCGACAACGAGGTCCAAACTTGCTGCTATATGGTGGATACACCACGGATCTCATCTGCGATGGATTAAGCCGTCGTCGCACTCAAGAACTGCCCTCGAGCTGTCACCAGGAGGGCTTCGAGGCTGGTGGCACTCCCTCTTCACGGACTGGCAGACGATGAAGAGTGGCAGAGTGGATGTGTTTTTAAGGTGGATGAGTTGTAACAGATGAGAAGGTGGATGTTATGGCAAGGGCTATCAATGTCGAGCTTGGCGGTTACACACATATTGAGAAGGGGAGACGAATGACCAAGGATGGTGGGCGTAATGGCGGGAGGATTTGGAGGTTACGAGATGTGCAGTGTGGAAGATGAGCGGTGTCCTTGAAAGGGAGAGATGACTCTTTGTTGGATGGGAATGAGAATGGGAAGCCAATGGCGAGTTGCCATGTGGCTTTGACTGTTTGACCAAAACACTCCAGGTAAAAAAAGTTTAAAAGGAAAAACAAGATTCAAATTAAAAATTAGTTAAAACGAAAGTTGTAGATCTCAACGAGGATCCAACTTTCATGAAGGCCTTAAATTCAAACGAAACTATCCACACATCTAAAATTTTTTGGAAGATATTTTATATGAAAAAATGCCTACTTTTCAATGTTTCGTATTTTTTCTTTGATTTTTGATAAAGGTTATGTACAATAAAACTGAATAAAATGATAAAAATAAAATCAAACACTAATATATATATTTTATATTTATCATAATTAGCAAAGGGGAAATAAAATCAAGAAAGATGAAAATATATACAATATATATAGGATCACAACACATCATTTTCTTTTATTTTTGATATTTTTTGGACTTCATTTCTTTGTGTCAAATTAGCAAATAGCTCGAAGAAGATAAATGAAAAATAAATACACCAACATAATTAGTTTTTTATATGAAATAACAAGCACAATTTCAATAATTTTTATGATTTATTTTTTTGACAAGAATTAACCTTAATTTTATGCCATATTAGCAGTAAGTAAGTTTTTTTAGAGGATTTATTTAGTGAATTATTATGGGAATTTTGGTAAGATATTCATATAAAGTGGATGAATCATGGATTCATCACCTCTTATACTTAGATCTTTGCTTGTCCTTGAGCAATTTGAATGAATTAGAAAGTTAAATCCCCTACTGTACAAGTGTGAATACAAGACTTGAAGATCAGTCCATGAGTTTGAAGCGACTCCTTAAATCTAAGTCTAACCAAGTCTCATCCAAAAGGAACTCAACTTCTCTAATTATCAGACTCTCATATGATTCATATATATGCAACATGTATGACGTTAATATGTAGATTCCATTCTCCTATGTATAGTCTTTGCTTCGCCCAAAGCCTTAGTCTAAGAGGCTCTCCTAAGGTCTCAATCCTCGACTCTGGTCCACTGACCGAGTTTCCCATTAATTCACCGTCTCTTTAGTTGTCAGAATTGAAAGTGTAATGGCGAAAAAGCCAAGTATGAATGAAGTAGGATTGTGTCTTTTCTTTTCTCCTCTCATTTAAACAAGGATTTTACGGGTGCCTTGTTACACACATGTATTCTTGGTTTTGAATCATCATATCCATCAAGAGATTTCGGAGTTGTCAGCACTTGCTATCTTGGGAATGCACCGAGGTGTGTCACTTTTGAGTGTCGATTATATCTTCAACACCCAGACTTGTATCACTATATGATGCGGAGTCCTTTTTAGGTGCTCACACGAGTCCTATGGCCTAATAGCTTTCTTCCAAATGGAAACTTTGAAAAGGTTGGGAGCGCTCGCCGGTTAATAACCTCTTTTTTGTGGAAATTTTCTTTGAAATTTTGAGCTCTTTTCTTTGACAATGGTTTGACTATCTCCACTGCTTTTGCCAAGTTGGCATGATGATCCACCTTTTTAAGATTTTTACGCACATTGGCACCTAGGTTAAGTCAAGAGTAGTACGTGGACCTTGTCCCCATACTGGCTTATATGTTAACACCGAGGTTTCATGAAGTGTCCCTCAATCAAGTCACATCCTCAAGAATCAGATCCGAACGCAAGCCTTTCATCCTAGTTCCTCAAGCGAAACATTGACTCATCACAAAGATTATATCATCGTGTTAGTGTTGTGCTAGTCATATTCCTTTAAGTTATTGAGATTGTACATGCAATATATCACGTATATCTTCTGACTAGGATGCTGGGTATTTAAGTCTTAGGACCATAATGGACAAGAGTGATGCGACTCATATTCAAGTGCCACTTTAAAGCAAGTAGTTTGGAATACACAAGTCTTGTGTGGAGTGAAGGTATCGGGGATAAAATCTTAACTTAGTTTTTTTTTCAAAACATGTATGATTAGAATGAAATAATGATTGACCTGAACTCATACGCCTAGTTGCACTTTCAGCCAGTATGGGTGCAAGTACGAACCGTAAAACAACTACTCGTGTTACTTCAGGACAATGGCTTATGCGTTATCCTTTAACCACCCAATTTGCGAAAGGAGACCGTAGTTTCCTCATTGAAAGTAGCTAATCGTTTTTAAATTCAATAGTCAAAATTGACACATTTTTCTTCAAAAAAGTTTGTTATGCTCCCTAATTTTGATAAAAAATTCAAAACATGTATTATATACACAAAAAATTGTATAATATATATATTACACATAATACTTATCCATGCCCGATTTTTGGTCTGAAAACAGTTAAAGTATGAGCTGTGTAAAGTATTATATAGCATATATACACCCGCCATATTTAGCATGTGCTATGTCCTCATGGTACAAAGTGGAATGAAGACATAGCTCATATCAAGCATAGTTGAGTGATAAAAATCGAAAGTCGACTCGTCCCTATACTTAGGCTTTTGAGGGCCTAAATATATCAGAAGATCAAGTAATGAGGTGTTCGAGGGTGAGAAGAACGAATAGAAGTGAGGTATACATAATGATATCAGCCTCCCTATACTTAGGCTCAGTTCAACCTAAGTATGATAGAGTAATCACAGACTGAAGGGATATCAGATGTATATACAAGTGATCGACTGAATCTTCTAGCTGCATGGGAGAGAATGGCAACTTGTATCAAGGCTTCACACGGGTCGAAAAAGTCTTTCATCTGAATCTGTGCTCTGTGTGAATGGGATCTATTCGATTTGGACCAACTGCTCATTTGATTTGATGAAGTGCTTTAGTAGCTGTCCATTAACTAGGGAAGTGTGTGTACCGTCTGCTGATTCAGAAATTTCAACACTGCCATTATTGTGTACTTCCCTAATGATGAATGGTCCTGTCCATTTTGACTTTAATTTCCCTTGAAAAATCTTCAACTTTGCATTGAATAACCACACTTTCTGTCATGGGCTAAGTTCTTGATTCTGATGTGTTTGTCATGCCATTTCTTCACCCCGTCCTTGTAATGGTGCTGTTTTTATATGCATGCTTTCTGATTTCTATCAGCTCATTCAGATCCAAATATCTGTTCTTCTTTCCTTGATGACAATTCCAGTTGATCTTTCTGATTGCCCATTCTAATTTGTGAACTAATTTTGCAGGCAAGTGACATGGTTTTTCAAAGATCATTCTTAATGGGGAGGTGCCCAATGGGGTCTTGTAAGTCATCTGATAAGCCCATAGAACGTGGCCCAGGAGTTAAGACCAGTTCTTCTTGTCAAGGCAGACTAGCTTCTATAGACTTCCTTTAACTTTCCTGTTTGATACCTCAACCATGCCATTTAATTGTGGATGGTAAGGACTAGCATTTCGGTTCTCAATGACGTAATCCTGACTCAACTTCTTCACCTCTTATTGACAAAGTGGCTACCCCCATCGGATATTAATATTTTGGGGATACCGAACCTCAAAATAATATGATCTTTCAAAAATTTACAAACGGTCTTGCCGTCTGTGACTTGAGTAGGGACAACCTTCACTCACTTTGATAAATAGCCAACCGCGAGAAGAATATATTCAAATCCACGGTTGTTAGGGAATGAATCTATAAAATCAATGTCCCATACGTCGAATACATCACAAATGATCACCGGTTGCATGAGCATGGCATCTTTGGGACCAACGGTCCCTCCTATTCTCTGAGAGACTAGGCACAACCTGACATAATTGTATGCATCATTAAACAAGGTAAGCCAATAAAATCCACATTGTAATATCTTCTCTGCGGTCCTCTTCTCATAGTGTTGTCCTCCTACCTCTAAGGTATGACACAGAGTAATGACACTTTAATATTCTTCTCGAGGAATACATTTCCTCCAAATACAATCTGATCCTTCGAAGAAAAGGAACGAATCCTCTCAATGGTAGTATCTGGATTTTGATTTTAGCCGGTAAATTTTGTTCTTAGGCCAACTATAGGGAACTTTCTTGGAGACAAGATAGTTGACCATGTCAGCATACCCAGGAGAGAGTCAATAACACAGATTGACTCGTCTGTGACAGATTCTTGGATCGACTTTGATTCGTGAATTTTATTTTGCTCAATCCGAGAAAGATGGTCAGTCACCACATTTTCACTTCAAGCTTATCTTTAATCTTCAAATGAAATTCCTAGAGGAGAAGAATCCATCTAAGAAGATGCTCTTTTGTATCTTTCTTTGCCACTAAATAACAGATAAGTGAATGATCTGTAAATATTGTCACCTTAAAACCAATAAGTAAAGATCTGAATTTTTCCAAGGCGAATACTACGCCAAGCATTTCCTTTTCTTTCAATGTAGTTCCTATGAGTTGGATCCAAAACTTTGTTTGCGTAATGAATGTCATACAAGATTCCATTTTTACTCTGTCCTAACACAACTCCTATTGCAAAATCAGAGGCATCGGTCATGACCTCGAATGGAAGAGACCAGTCAGGAGCTTGTAGGATGGGAGTCTCTATGATCTTTCTCTTGAGTAGCTCGAAAGCCTCAAGAAATTTATGATGTACAATGAACTCGGTGTCTTTCCCAAAGAGCTCTGTAAGTGTTCGGGTAATTTTAGAAATTTCTTTGATAAATCTTCAATAGAGCCCGACGTACCTCAGAAATGACTGCACTTGTTTCAACAGAAAAAAGACAAGTTCCTGTCTTTCTTCTCCTTAAGTTATTCTTCCTTCAGAATGTGCTCCTTATTGTTTGCATCAACATCGTCAAGGATGTTCTATGTCGACAAATAATAGCATCGAACTTGACAATTGACTCATAGAAGTTCTTCATCTCCCCCATGGTGGTTTGTGGCTGATCATTAGGGCTCGTAATATCAAAAGACACAATAGGGGTTCGTTTGGTTGCAGGGTTGGACAGGGTTGGGTTGGGCAGGGGTACCCCTGTGAATAGTAAACTGTGAGGAGGAGAACCCTGTTTGGTTGCAGGGCCAACCCGGGTTGGGCCAAGCCAACCCTGCCCAACCCTGCAACCAAACGAGCCCCTAGGTGAATCCCAAATATTAAGCTGACCTGAAGATGAAGTCTCAGCTCCTTGGTCTAGAGAACGAAGTCATCTGGAAATGCACCAACTATCTCACGAGAAGGGCACACACTCATGCATGCCCCAAATTGGCGGCACGCTTGTTATTGCATGCGATCTGATGAAATGAATGCCTACACGTGCAGTGCACCTGCATGTGGGTATTGAGTGCTACACACAATGGACTGGGTGGTGCTATGGAGGGTGCCTGACAATGACATTGAGTGATGTCGGGCAGCAAATGATGTGCGGCGTCAAGAATGACGCTGGCATATTGGTGACATTGGTGAGGGGTGACATTGAGCATTGAACCAGGCCATTGAGCGGCATGGAGGAGCGCCAACACGACATGCTAGGTTCTTTTTTTCGGATGGTATGTGGCTTATTGTAGCCGATCCTACTTAATTGTGGAAAAAGGCTTTGTTGTTGTGGTATGTGGCTTATTTAGGTGGAATTGTTGCTCTGATACCATGTTGGGAAAATTAGAAGTTTTTTATTATTATAAGAGACCTACCCCTCTTTTTATAAGTTCAGGGATGGTGATCAGCATAGCACATCAGAGATGTGGAACTAAAATCAAAATGAACGAAATAAGACATATAAATGCTATCTCAACATTTTAGATGCACGGTCTTTTTGCATTAGATTCAATTCCTTCATATCTTTTTTACTGTTTATTTTCAATACATATGTTATTTTATTATTCAAGAATGTGAGTCCTGTATGATTGCTTCTTTTTAGCTTAGCAATGCAAGTTTTGATGTAGTTGTGGACATGATTTTTAAATTTGCCAGTTATGTCCTTACCACTTCTTTCCTCCTGGGATTCTGCATCCCGTTACTGCTATATATGAGCTAAGTTATGGTGAAACAGAGATGGTGCAAGGTATAGTGAAATCTCTGATGGCATTGCTCGATTAGGCATGTTGGCTGCCCATGAGTTTTACTAAATTTGAAGTAATCTTTGCAATGTGCAGTGGAAATTAGAAGATCTCTACATTTAAGAATGGGATTGCCATTGGATCGACCTCTCCTGCGTGTGGCCAATTCTCTGACATTTGGCACTGTAGGCAGAAGTAACCCATCAAAAGCAGGTTAATATCTGTTGGATTTAGACAAATTTAAAATCACAGCTTTTTGATCATGCCCACAATGGTGTTGCAACCCGAAAGCTTTCACTAATTTTTCTTCTGCTCTTCAATTTTTAATTTCTAGCTACTTTTTCTTCTGCTTTAAAAATCAATTTTAATCTCCTTTTCATTTTGTGGAGCCGTTATCCCTAACTAATCCATGTTTACAAATGCTAGGTTCTGTGATCAAAGATGTTCACGTTGATATTCCAAGAAGTGGCGGTAAGTTGTTGCTTAGAAGCTACCTTTCAAGATGAATTGGCATGAAGCAATCCTCTCCATTCATGTACAGTTTCTTCTTCCTGCAGTGTCCGGAGGGTTATCATCATTGATTGATGGTTCTTATGAGTACTACCATTATCTTCAGGACGGTTTAGATGATAATGTACTGTTTGACACCTGGGTCATTTTTCCGTCAAAAGAAAACATTAGCTTGTTTTTCTCTAGTGTCATTTCCTATTCATTCTCATCATATCTAGTATTTTGCATTTCCTGTTGCTTAAGACATTTGAAATAATGTTTTTACCCTTGCTGTCAATTGATTGTTTTTCTTTTGAATGTGAGCACATTGCTTGATTTTTTGTCTGTTACCAATGCCGTCAAAACAGTCACAGTTGTGAAGGTTGATTTCCACTTTAAATACGAAGTTAAATATTCAGCATGTTTCTAATTGTGCCTTTTCTTGTTCCTCTAATTTATGCTTGGGTTCAACACAGTATCTTTTCAGATCATATATAATTATATTTAAAATGGGTGATACACTTTTAATTCCTTATATTACATCCAATGGGATAGACATCCCACTTCTCTGACAGCACTTGTTATCAATCTGAAACTCTCGCAATCTGGTCGTCATCGCATCCCTGATTACTTTGATTTAACTGGTTGTCCAGAATGTTAGTTGATCTTTTTAATATGGCTCATTGTTTACTATCATATACATTATACACACGTGTGCATATTTATATACACACATATATTCCAGGGTTGGGGATGTGCATACCGCTCCCTACAAACTATCATATCTTGGTTCGGACTTCAGCATTACACATCTCTTAAAGTGCCTTCTCATAGGTATGTTACACTAGACATAAAAAATGAAATTGTATTTCTCTCTGTTCTATTTGGAATTGAGCTATCACGATATCCGTTTATGATAGAATATTCAATAACTTTTATGATATGATTTATTGTTGACTTCTTCTATCTTGATTCTTAATCCCAGGGAAATCCAACAAACACTTGTTGAGATTGGTGATAAGGACCCGTCCTTTGTGGGATCACATGAGTGGATTGGAGCGATTGAGCTAAGCTTTGTTTTGGACAAGCTTCTCGGTGTAAGAATGCTTTATATTTTCTTCTTCCACTTTATCCTTTGGTTGTAAATAGGAATGACCAAGGTTGCAAAAAGTGGTATGCGGTATTCAGTCGGTAGGGTCACTGATTACTGTTTAAACGGTATGCGGGAGTTTAAATGGGTTATGCGGTTTTGTATTTTAATTAATAAAAAAATATTTACATATATATATATATAATTAATAAGAAACATAACTAAATTATAAAATATAATCACATATTCACAATATATATCAAATATTGTCATATTCAATGATTTTTTTCCTATCAATTGTCAAAAATAGCATAAACAAGTATAATCCATAATCAAGGTTTGGAATCTCGATTTTGATTTTTGAAGATAAACAACAAAAGGAATGAAGCGAACAAGTTATATAGGATATCTAGAATCTAATATCTATATAGTTGTTTCATCTCCATTGCACAAATCCAAAGGGGGTGAAGCTCCCCAAGTTGAAGATCCATTGTATGCACCCTCGTGTCACATCGTACCCTACCAGAACATGGGTCTTGATGCAACTGGTCAGCGAGCCTGGAGGACTAGGAGGGGTCCTGTTAGGGAGAAAACAAGCACATTCTCACATTCTTGACAGGTTGATGTTAAAAACGGGGTTTAAACGGCGTTTAAATGGCCGTTTAACGCTGATTAAGCGGCTTGGCCACATATGTGCCCGCCTGGCCTTAGTCGGTGCGGTCCAGGACCGCATGCGTGTAAACGGCCTTTTAAACGGCAATTTAGACCATTTTTTACATCCCTGGGAATGACAAAACCCGAGTGCCATTGGTGTTGTGATGCAGCATGAAAGCCATTTTTATGAACATTTGTGTTATTTATTCTAGTTAGTATTTGTTTATTTGATTTTATTGCATTCCCTTGTTTATTTGATTTTATTGCATTCCCATGTAAAAGGCTCATTATAAAAGGCCTCTTTTTATATTTTTCCTTTGATTTCTTCTTCCCTAATTTTAGGGATTTTGTTGCTCCTTTTGAGGGGGAGTAGCCCTATAAAGGGCTCCCTTTGTATTAGGTTTTTTTTAAGTTGAATTGAGTTGAATTTTCCTATCTCTAATTCTCCTCTCTCTCTCTCTCTCTCTCTCTCTCTCTCTCGAGACCCGCACCCTCTCTCCTCAAACCCGACGTCTTCCCTCCCCGTATTCTCTTCGCCCAACCCTAACCCACTCCTCACGCCGCCGCCTTCTCCTCTCCTCCTTCCCCTCTCTCTCTCACCGTCCTCCCCAACCTCCCTCTCTCCCGATATATCCTTCCTCCCCGTGCGCCCATCCACAGGTCGACCTCCACCGCCAACCACTCCAGCGCCGGCGCCACCAACTCGCCAGCGCCGCCGCCGGTCCCTCACCAGCGCCGCCTACCTCTCCTCCCCTTCCTCTCTACCGTGCCGCCCCTCCCTCTCCTCTTCGCCGCCCCCTTCTTTCCCCCCTCTTCACGCCGCTAGTCCACCCGCGCCGCCTCTTCCCCTTTCCCCGCGCCACCTCTTCTCTTCTCTAGCGCCGCCGACCTCTCCTCCCCCTCCTCTCCACCGTGCTGCCCCTCCCTCTCCTCTCCTGCGCCGCCTCCCTCCCCTTCTCGATCTCTCCACCGCAAAGCCCCTCCCCCAACCTTGCGTTACCCATATCGCTGGGCCCTGCCGCACTGCTGCCACCTGCTGTTACTGGAACCGCGATCCGACGCGACCTGCTCGACCTGGAACCTGTCTGACCTCCCGAGGAAGCAGCCACCATCTACAGCCTTGACGTTGCTCGGAACCCCCTGTCTCAACCGTTACCCTGTTCGATCAGATCTGAAGCGCAATCAACGGACCCCTGCCGGTTGTGGTATGAGCGTTATTTGACCCATTTTATTCCACCGCATACTATAGTTTGTGGATTGTTGTATTGTTGATTCGGTTTGGTGAATCGTTGAGACCCCTAGTAGTTGCAATATCGTGATAACTTTTCTAATATTCTTAACTCTTCTATTTGACCTAACTTTTGTGGATCGAAATCGGTGCTAAAACGCAAATAACGTGGATATTTTGTTGCTGATTTTGGCCTGTCATACGTTGGCTGTCTTCATTCGTCATTTTGTTACAATAGTTTCTTTCGTGAATCGTCCTTTAGGTTATTGCACGCATAGTTTTGCATCAATTTGGTATCAGAGCCTCACGATTCTGCATTTCGTCTGCATCCCATTTATTTGTTGCATATAAAGCAAAAAAAAAACAAAAAAAAAACCACAACACAAAACCACAAAAAAAATATAAAAAAAACCACAAAACAAAACCTTAGGATACCCATGGCCGACAAACCTAGTGGCTCTAAACCCCCCAACAACACCCCACACCCTGAACTGTCACTGGAATCCCTAGCTGCTCACATGCAACACATGCAAAAGATGATTGACCAGATGTGTGGACAAATTGCTATCTTGAATAGTCGTATGATAGGCAACGATCTTACTGATGAAACTCTCAACAAAGGTCGACGCACTCACCGGAAATCACACTCTCGGAATAGCACTTCCCGAGATTCTAGCTCTTCTACTTCTGACGGACATGTTAGTGACTATCATTCACAGGAGAGTGAACAAGAAGAACCCAAAGAATACACCCCTTTCCTCCCCAAGACTCCAGACCCATACACCTTTGGCTATACTCCGCAAACTAATGGTGAACGTCAATTTCCACCACGAAATGGACCCAAGTCCGACGATGGATGGGATCGGGGTATCCGTCTCGACGTCCCGGAATTTGACGGAGGACGAGATCCTGACGTTTTTTTGGACTGGCTCCAAGCCGTCGAACACTTCTTTGTGTGGAAGTCCATGCCTAGCGAACGTAAGGTCCAATTCGTCACTATAAAATTAAAGGGACATGCGCTGCTATGGTGGGACCGTTTGCAATCTGAACGCAAACGAAAAGGGAAGAGTAAGATCCGCAGTTGGAGTAAGATGAAAGCCAAACTAAAAACCAAATTCGTGCTGGAAGATTACAAACGAGATCTATACGCACGACTGCAATCATGGAGACAAGGCACCATGAGTGTGAGAGAATACACCGAAGGGTTCCAATCCCTAGTCCATCGCAACCGCTTGCAGGAGACTTCTATTCAGGAGGTCACCCGCTACATGCAAGGCCTCCGCCAAGCCATCCAGGATGAACTCTACCTCCACAATTGCCGCGATGTCGATGAAGCCTACAAGCAGGCTGAACGAGCTGAGATCAAACTTGCTAAAGCCCAGACGAGGAAGATGCCTTTTTCTGTGAACTCTGCTCCTCGTACCAGTACCACGACGTCCTACTCCAAACCCATGGGTTCCTCAGCTACCATGGCGGGTAAAACCCAAGCCAAACCAACAACTCCTGCCGTCGCCCAACCACCTACTGGAAACCCCGGCCAAGGCATCTTGGGAAGCCGACCTATTGTCGGGCCTGATACTTGCTTCCGATGCTATCAAAAGGGCCATCGTGCCGCCGAATGCCCAAACCCTAAGGCTAGACCTGTCCATCTATGCACCACCGACGACCCTGAATACCCCGACCCTGACCAACAAGAATCCCCTGAAGAGGATCCGACTGCGTTGACCGCTGACACCATGGGAGCCGATGATTATGAACCTCTAGGAGTGGATAGAGACGACTCCGGTCCGTTCCTGGTGATTGAACACGAAAACTTTATCACTCCCGACAGCGCACCCACAAACGTTCTGCTCACCCCCGCTGTCCACGATGCTGATAGCTGGCTGCGACGCAGCATCTTCCGAACCACCTGCACCTCAGGAGGACGACGCTGTTCTCTAATCATTGACGGAGGAAGTGTTGAGAACTTCGTTTCCCAAGAAATGGTGGATAAGTTGGGTCTGCCAACGCAACCACTCGAAAAACCGTACATCGTGGCATGGTTTCGAGGTGGTACCCAAATCCCGATCCACCGCCAAAGCCTCGTTAGCTTCTCCATTGGTCCCACATATAAGGACGAGGTGTGGTGCCATGTAGCCCCTATGGATGTCTGTCACATACTTCTAGGGAGACCGTGGCAATTCGATCGAGACACCGAACACCGAGGGAAACCGAACACGTACACCTTTCTCATAGACAAGGTTCGTGTAACCCTCAGACCGCAACGTGAAGCCCTTAGCCCTCGCCAAGTGGCTACACTTCGAGCTGCGACCAACCAAACCGGTAACAAGACCCCACCGGCAAAGACTGCGACCACGGGCTCCGTGTTGTTGATGGAAGCCCAAACATTCCAACGTGAAATTCAGGAGAGCTCCACCATCTATGCCTTAATGGGACGTGAAGTGGACAACCACGAGTCAACTCCACCTGAAGTCCCACCTGAGATAAAGCCCATCATCCAAGAGTTCGCTGACATCATGCCTGAAGAGTTGCCTGAAGGACTACCCCCGTTGCGAGACATTCAACATCACATTGACCTAGTCCCTGGGGCCAGCCTCCCTCACTTACCCCATTACCGAATGAGCCCAAGCGAGCATGAAGAGATGAACCGGCAGGTTACTGATCTGCTGCGACGTGGGTATGTTCGAGAGAGTATGAGCCCCGTGGCGGTTCCTGCTCTGCTCACCCCAAAGAAAGACGGCACCTGGAGAATGTGCGTGGACAGTCGAGCTATCACAAGATAACGATTAAATATCGTTTTCCCATTCCACGCCTTGATGACATGCTTGATATGTTATCAGGTGCCAAACTGTTCTCCAAAATGGATCTCCGCAGCGGTTACCATCAGATTCGCCTCCGACCTGGAGACGAATGGAAGACAGCTTTCAAAACCAAGGAGGGCTTGTATGAATGGACGGTCATGCCCTTCGGCTTGTCTAATGCCCCAAGCACCTTCATGCGGACAATGAATCATGTTTTGCGACCCTTTATTGGCAAGTTTGTGGTCGTGTACTTCGATGATATCCTGATCTACAGTTTAACCAAAGAAGACCATCTGTCTCACTTAAGACAAGTCCTGGAAACCCTGAGAGACCAAAAACTGTACGTCCATCTCAAGAAATGCTCCTTCATGAGTGACACGGTCCTCTTCCTAGGATACATTGTCACCGCTGATGGACTCAAGGTCGACCCCTCCAAAATCCAGGCCATTCAGAGCTGGCCCGTACCCAAAAACCTCACCGAAATTCGCAGCTTTCTAGGGTTAGCTTCTTTCTACCGACGTTTCATTCGGAACTTCAGCACTTGTGCAGCTCCGTTGGTAGATTGTACGCGGAAAGGCGCACCCGCCTGGACTCTCGAAGCAGAAACGAGCTTTCAAAATCTAAAACATCAATTGACGCATGCTCCTGTTTTGACACTTCCCGACTTCACCAAGATTTTCGTGGTCGATTGTGACGCCTCACATGTCGGGATTGGCGCTGTCCTCAGTCAAGAAGGACGACCTGTCGCCTTCTACAGCGAGAAATTGAACGATGCCAGATCACGGTATTCCACTTATGATGTTGAATTTTATGCCGTGGTCCAAGCTCTCAAGCATTGGAGACATTACCTGATCCAGCGTGAATTTATACTTAATTCTGATCATGAAGCCCTGAGATACTTGAATTCCCAGAAAACTCTTAACAAGCGTCATGCCAAATGGGTTAATTTCCTCCAAGAATACACCTTCCATCTCAAACACAAAGCCGGAACCCTGAACTGTGTGGCCGACGTGTTGAGCCGGCGAGCACATGTCCTGACCACGATGACCGTCAGCACGACAGGATTTGAAACTCTCAAGGACCTATACCCCACTGATCCTGATTTCGGTCAAATTCATGCCGACTGTGTTGGTACTGGGCAGGACCCAACAGCCACTTTTGTTCTTCATGAGGGTTTCCTATTCAAAGGCCACCAACTATGCATCCCGGCCACGTCCCTTCGAGAGAATTTAATTTCGGAACTACACAATGGAGGTTTAGCTGGACATTTTGGACGAGACAAAACCTTAATCCTTCTCCAAGAACGTTTTTATTGGCCGCAGTTGCGAAAGGATGTAACCAAATTCGTACAGAAATGTCAAACATGTCAAAGATTTAAAGGCCACCGGCAGAACACTGGACTATACACACCCCTACCGATTCCTCTGCGACCCTGGGAAGACATCACCATGGATTTTGTGCTAGGGTTACCCCTCACTGTGCGAAAAGTTGACTCTATTTTTGTGGTTGTGGATCGATTCTCTAAAATGGCACATTTCATTGCATATAGGAAAACCTCAGATGCATCTCATGTCGCAGATTTGTTTTTTCGTGATGTCGTCCGTTTGCATGGAGTCCCTCGTTCTTTTACCTCTGACCGTGATACCCGGTTTTTGAGTCACTTTTGGCGTACGCTGTGGTCTCGTCTTGGTACTCGTTTGCAGTATAGCACCGCTTATCATCCACAAACAGACGGGCAAACGGAAGTAGTTAACAGGTCATTAGGAAATTTGTTGCGATGTCTTGCAGGGGACTCTCCGTCCAAATGGGATCTAATTCTTCCCCAAGCTGAATTCGCATATAACAGTTCCACTAATAGGTCTACCGGAAAATCGCCCTTTGAGAGTGTGTACGGCTTTCCACTTACTCAATTCCTTGACCTAAAGCCCACAACCGTGCAAGGGAGAAGTAGTGTAGCTGCTGAGGATCTGGTCGAACATCTAACCCACATCCATACTGAAATCCGAGCCAAACTCCAATCTATGACCCAGAAATATCAGACCCAAGCCAACCTACACCGAATAGAGAGCGAGTTCAGAGTTGGAGAGTTAGTGATGGTCCACCTGAAAAAAGAGAGATTTCCTCTGAGAGTCCACCAAAAATTGAGCGAACGAAAGATTGGTCCATTCCGAGTCCTCAAGAGGATTGGGACCAATGCTTATTTACTCGACCTGCCGCCAGACGTCCAGACATCGCCAGTATTCAACGTATCAGATCTCTTTTTATATCATGGAGATGAACAGACGGATGCCACTACTCCAGCAATTCCTGATGATGACATGCGCCACCCGCCAGCCGCAACCGATGCTGATCAAATTGAAGATGTTGCAGATATCCGAGACATGACGACTAGACGTGGTCTCTTCCGACGATATCTCGTCAAATGGAAGGGACGACCCCTTACCGATTGCACCTGGATCGACGAAGATGAACTCCAACAACTCCGCTCCGATATACTTCAGAATTTTCACGATGCCATCTCGACGGAGCGAGATTCTTTTCAGCAGGGGGGAGTTGATGCAGCATGAAAGCCATTTTTATGAACATTTGTGTTATTTATTCTAGTTAGTATTTGTTTATTTGATTTTATTGCATTCCCTTGTTTATTTGATTTTATTGCATTCCCATGTAAAAGGCTCATTATAAAAGGCCTCTTTTTATATTTTTCCTTTGATTTCTTCTTCCCTAATTTTAGGGATTTTGTTGCTCCTTTTGAGGGGGAGTAGCCCTATAAAGGGCTCCCTTTGTATTAGGTTTTTTTTAAGTTGAATTGAGTTGAATTTTCCTATCTCTAATTCTCCTCTCTCTCTCTCTCTCTCTCTCTCTCTCTCTCGAGACCCGCACCCTCTCTCCTCAAACCCGACGTCTTCCCTCCCCGTATTCTCTTCGCCCAACCCTAACCCACTCCTCACGCCGCCGCCTTCTCCTCTCCTCCTTCCCCTCTCTCTCTCACCGTCCTCCCCAACCTCCCTCTCTCCCGATATATCCTTCCTCCCCGTGCGCCCATCCACAGGTCGACCTCCACCGCCAACCACTCCAGCACCGGCGCCACCAACTCGCCAGCGCCGCCGCCGGTCCCTCACCAGCGCCGCCTACCTCTCCTCCCCTTCCTCTCTACCGTGCCGCCCCTCCCTCTCCTCTTCGCCGCCCCCTTCTTTCCCCCCCTCTTCACGCCGCTAGTCCACCCGCGCTGCCTCTTCCCCTTTCCCCGCGCCACCTCTTCTCTTCTCTAGCGCCGCCGACCTCTCCTCCCCCTCCTCTCCACCGTGCTGCCCCTCCCTCTCCTCTCCTGCGCCGCCTCCCTCCCCTTCTCGATCTCTCCACCGCAAAGCCCCTCCCCCAACCTTGCGTTACCCATATCGCTGGGCCCTGCCGCACTGCTGCCACCTGCTGTTACTGGAACCGCGATCCGACGCGACCTGCTCGACCTGGAACCTGTCTGACCTCCCGAGGAAGCAACCACCATCTACAGCCTTGACGTTGCTCGGAACCCCCTGTCTCAACCGTTACCCTGTTCGATCAGATCTGAAGCGCAATCAACGGACCCCTGCCGGTTGTGGTATGAGCGTTATTTGACCCATTTTATTCCACCGCATACTATAGTTTGTGGATTGTTGTATTGTTGATTCGGTTTGGTGAATCGTTGAGACCCCTAGTAGTTGCAATATCGTGATAACTTTTCTAATATTCTTAACTCTTCTATTTGACCTAACTTTTGTGGATCGAAATCGGTGCTAAAACGCAAATAACGTGGATATTTTGTTGCTGATTTTGGCCTGTCATACGTTGGCTGTCTTCATTCGTCATTTTGTTACAATAGTTTCTTTCGTGAATCGTCCTTTAGGTTATTGCACGCATAGTTTTGCATCATGTTGCAACACTTTTATGACTTTTGGTATGGATCGGATGATTGGATATTTTTTTATATGTTATGTATATCTTATAATAAGTGGGATTGTGATTGAGATATGATTTTTATATTTAACATTTATTTTTTTATATAACTGATATGGTAATTTCAATAATATTAAATGCAGGACTTGAACGTAAACTATGAGACAAGTGTGTAATTGCATTTAATATAAGAGGGGAGATCTTGATTTCAATTACCAGGGGAGATCAAACTATAAATGAGTGGGTTTTGGGATGGGTAACCTTGAACAAACACCCATATGGGTAGTGGGTACCATGAATTGGAGATTTCATGTTACTTTGTCTGACTTATATTCTATGCATAGACAACCTCAATGTATTACGTATTTGTAATGATCGAACTATAAATGAGCGAGTTTTGGGATGAGTAGCCTTGAACAAACACCCGTTTGGGTAGTGGGTACCATGAATTGAAGATTTCATGTTACTTTGTCTGACTTATATTATATGCACAGACAACCTCAATGTATTATGTTTTTGTAATGATGTAAGATTTCATTATTTAGTGTTCATAACGACAATTAGGCCAGCCAGAGGGGCTGGAAATGGTCATTTCTTGTCTTGACGCATGTGTCTATACATGCACTTGGAAATTTGATCCTTTTATGTGCAAAAAGAACCGATGATTTTGTTTTTGTTTGAAAAATTCTCAGATGCTTTTATACATTTTAATTGCAATTAGAATTGTAATTGTACGATATTAATACCATGGTGTATTGATGCACCTATAAAAAATGGTGTATTGATGCAATATTTCCCAAATTGAAGGGGCAAATCGGGTTGAATTCATCATGCATTTGGGGATTATTTAGAATTAGGATTTTTCGTCCGAAAGTTGATTGGTTAATTTTATTTACGTTAAATAAATTGAGATTGATTGTATCTCAATATTTATGGTAGAGTAATTTAGTTAGTAAGTCAATTAGAGTTTAATTAGGATTTATTTAATCATTATTTTTTTCGGTTACCAAATTTGTAATTAGACCCCCTTTCTATATAAAGGTGTTTACATGCTCATGGCCTTTCTGTCCCAGATTGCCTTAACATCTTTGAAGACACCACATTTTAGATGCAATGACACGTGACTCTGAATTCGACATCAATAAATTTGATTTATGGTTAACAATAATTCTGGTCAATATTGATTGGCTTTCTCCTCAATTTTTTTTGCTTGGCTAAATGTAAGCTTAAACTAACGGAGAGGCATCAGTGTAGAAGAAGCAACTTCATAGGATTTTGCAGGTCTTAGCTAATATGCACGTTCAAGATCCTTAGTTTTCCCATTTAAAGGGTAGGGGTTAGGGGTGCTAATCGAATCGAATACATTCGAATTCATCTAGATTCAGATTCAATTCATTATAAAATTCTCGAATCCGAATTCGAATCGAATATTAAACGAATTTCTAATTTAGATTCAAATTCAATTCGTTTGGATTTTCGAATATTCAAATTCGATTCATTTTGTATCGAATTAGAATTTTATTTAATAATGTAATTGATAATAAAAAATTATATTAATAATATTCCAATTTTCAGTGAATTGAATAAACTTTGTGATACTAGTTTGTGAAAAAAATAATTAAAGAAAGTAAAAAACTTTTAACAAAAATGGTAAAATTCAATAGATATATAAAATTGCATTAAAGTACCTTTCGTGTATGTCTCTTGCAATCCTCATTTGCTTTTTTGTACATATAATGAACTAAGTATATAAAGAAAAATAATTATTGACATTTCGATAAACCATTTATCTTTTCTTTTTGTACCTATGATGGAAATTCAATCAATGCATCTCCACCTTTTAACAAACACTGTACTGCGCCAACTTTCTCATTCTCTTTGTTAATTATTCACAAACCATTGATCTTTTCTTTCTATCAATCTTGTTAATTATTTCAGGAATCAAATTTCTATTTCTTCATCTTCTTCTTTAACTTTTTTTTTTAATATCATCATCATGTCCAATAACCTTCTTATGGATCCTATCTTGAGAAGATGATATGTTTGAATTAGACTTCTAAAAACAAAATGAAAACACATATTCAACTATATTTTAAATTCCATACCAATATAGAAATACAAAATATAGATTAAAAGATATGCATCTCCAAAATAATAACCAGAGATTGTGTTCCACGTTTCTCTGAAGAATCTTCCATATATTACCCCCCATTGTGACCTATCTCCATGATATCTAAGAAAAAAGAATCACTAAATTCCATCAAAATCTTAAAAGGTCGACGTGAACTGTGACTTATGGAGTTGAATCCCACATCTGAGGTGTATAAAAACCGACAGACCTGACTAAGAACTCAGTTGGTAGGGCTCTGATCTTCAAATGTCGATTATGTAACATTTTTTCTACATCAATCATGAACAGTTCATACTTACCTCTTCAATGCATTCTTATGGGGGGCATACTTTGGCTTATTAAAGATTATGATGATATTTCCTTCTTGATAACCTAGTCTCGTTGTAATCTTGATGAGAAATGGAATTTAGTTGCAGCTGTGATCTTTTGCACATTTAGTCATTTAGGCAAAGCTCGAAATCCATGAAATCTATTCATACCTTAATTGTCTCTAAGATATCATTGTATTCAAATGCTTGGTTGTCCTTATCATAAGATCTGGATATTACGATAGATGGGAGGATTAAGAGTGTGATTAAGGAAATTATTATTAAAAAATTGAAATATGTGACATCAGGATGGGTTTTAAAAATCTAGTATGCGTTTGTTTGTAGATGATGTATTTTAGAATAAAATAAATTATTTGGATAGAACCTAAATCTTAAGTTTTTAGGGTAAAAGGGGTGTGTAATAACTACTAGTAGTTGCGGGGGAAGAGGAGAGGATGCAGAGTGCTGGTGAGCCTAGAACTAGTGTCATTGTCGACGACGGGGAAGATAGGGAGCTGGTGGTGAGGTTGGCAACTGGGAGGGTGATGTTGTCAGCGGTGAGAGCGAGCATGAGTGGGAGACTAGGGCCGACGACATTGGAGAGAGCGAGAAGAAGCGGGACGTTGGAGCCAATGACTGTGGAGAGAGCAAGCAATAGCGGGAGACTGGAGCTAGCGACGTTGGAGAGAGCGAGCAGGAGCGTGAGGTTGGAGTTGACGGCATTGGAGAGAAAAAAGCAAATGATAGGGTTTTTCTCATGAGTGACAAGGGGGAGAGAGAATTCGGGGGAGTAAAGAGGGGGTATGGTGTATGTAATAGGCATCTCAAAATTGGGAGATTTAGAATAAGATGATGAAAAAATTTATTTATTATATTAAGTTCTATATCATTTGTGGGAATTTTAAAAAATATATACTACATTTATTTACATATATATATATAATGATCCATACCATATTATATATGTGTGTATCGAATCGAATCGAATTGTTATCGAACGAAGCCAAGTGAATTCAGATTCGATTCATTTAGGAATCGAATCCACAAGTTAAATTCAAATTCAATTCATTTGATTTCGAATCGAACTTTTTTCGAATTTTTATCGAACGAATCCTAATCGAATTCGAATGATTCAATTCAATTAGCAGCCCTAGTAGGGGTGACTAAAGTCAAAGCTCGGGTGCTTAAAATGATAGATAGAATGTTTCTTTTGTGTGGCCTATACACGTTTTGGAGGAGGGTTCTTGTAGGTATTCCTTATTTTATTTAAGTGACATAAATGTTGCCTTTCCTGCCAATATGCCTTCTTATCAATTTTTTTCTGTGGGCAGGGAGGCATGAAGATTATGACAATATTAGTTCATTTCTTTAATCTCATTGCTGTGACATTGCATTTATACATTGAATTTGCTGGTATATTTTACATTTGCTCCTTTCCAGTTGACTTGGAAAAATACGAACCGTTATTGCTGGTTGACATAAAAAACAGGTCCAAGGTTGTGGTGGTATAATAGGTTGCTTTTCAGGTCAGTTGCAAGATTATCAATGTGCGTTCTGGGGCTGAACTTCCAGAAAAGTGCCGGGGAGCTTGCACTGCACTTTAAAAATCAGGGGACTCCGGTCATGATTGGTAAGACTTTCGTAGGGACAAGTATATCATGTAGCCGAGAATTGATAACCACATCTTAAATTTGGACAGTTCATAAGAGCATCTTGTTCTTTACCTGATTAGCATTCTTTTCACTGCTTCGACCATTTTATGCGGAAAATTATCATCGAATTTATTTCGTTAACAATAAAGTTTGTTGTCAATGATCTTTTTACAGATATCTATGGGATGAACCTTTTCCTTGTATTTTTTACAATATCTTTGGAACTGTTACATGCTCCATTGCAGTTTCTATGCTAATTAACAAGTTCCTGCCGTTGTAATGACATCCTTGAAGTGCTGGAATGTAACAATCATGTTATAAAAGACCTCACAAGGTGCCAAAAATTAAGGTCATGAACTCTTTGGGGGTCTGAAGGCACATCTTAAGGAGCTTTGTATATTTGCTGGGAATAAGTGCATGAGCATTTACAAAGTCTTGTGCCTATCGCATTAAAGGAAGAGCAAAAGTTCTGTTTTGTTTTTAGGTTCTGATTGATAGCTTTTTCTCGTGCAGGTGGTGGCGTGTTGGCTTATACTCTTTTAGGTGTTGATTACAATGATGCTAGTGGAGACTGTGCCTTTCTTATCCTTGATCCGCATTACACAGGAGGCGATGATCAAAAGAAGATAGTTAGTGGAGGGTGGTGCAGTTGGAAGAAACCTGTGGACAGCAAGGGCAGAAATTTCTTCATGCATGACAAGTTCTACAACTTGCTGCTCCCACAAAGACCCAACATGGTCTGATGCAGTCACAAGCAATCCGTGCAGTTTGTCTATACCTTCGTAAACAGGTTTTAATCTGGGACCTATCGCAGTACAATTAGTTACCAATGGTGATTTGTGTTATTTTATCATGTTTTGTTGCAGAAAATATTGTCAGGGTCCATGACTTTTCTTTGAGTTATTTCTGGATGCTGTCATAGGGGTTCTACGGGACTGTTGTAACTAAATCATGCAATTTGAAACCTTCCTCTTTGTTTTCATGTAATGCTGCTGTTTAAGACAGTTCAAACTGAGTTCCCTTTTTGATATTTTTTTGCTTCAGTAAGTACCGATTTATGCTTTGTGCAGCGCATCGTTAAAAACTGAAATCAAAGACATGAACTGGTTGATTCGGACAGGATGAAGCTGAGCCCATGAGTTATAGAGTTTAGAGGTCAATGCCGAATTTGGAAGATCTATTTACCCCTATCAAATAGTTGATGGCATCGTCTGCTACTTCTGGAATGCGGACGTGCAGATTTCAGCAAAAAAAGTCTTGTTAAGGCAACTTTTGGATAGACATATTGGGAAGGAAAGGGAGGCGACATAGGGTCTTGGGATGCACGTACCGGAAGGGGAGTGATTTCTTCTCCTCAAAGGACACAAGGTCGATAGAGGTTCATGTTATGTACCTCTTTCGTCTTCCTAAGTGTAACATTCCTCTTTAGTCCTATATCTCATTGAAGCTAGAGATCTTTACACTTGTGCGTATATGCAATAACACTTGTGCCCTTGCATTTTTTACAATAATACTTGTACCCCAGACGAAACTAGTGAGTAACACTTATATCCTTATGATTAGTTGTCCATTCCTCTCCTAAACATAGGTTAAAAGTAGAGACATAAGTGTCATTGGTCCCATTCTTTGTCTTCCTCCTCATAAGACCCACTCCACCCATATCCGCCTCTTCCTCAACCCCCACAACCATCTTTGTCCTCCGCCCAACCCCTATCGTTCACCGCCATCATCCTCGCCAAGCACTTTATCCTCCATCCACGAGGAGCCACTCTGCCCTTGGAGCCCCCTTTCCCCTTCACTTAGATCCCTATCTCTGCTCTGAGCCCTCGCCCACCTTGAGCTAACCTTTCCCACGCCCCTTGTGAGATTGTACTCTCGCCACATCGTGAAAGTCAATCATCTTGTTTGATTGCACCTCATATCATGCGTTTGTATTCAACACACCAACAAATTGGCGTTGGAGGATTGAGGTGTGAAACCCTAGGTTTCGCCAAGAAAATCTGAATATATTTGTGATTGTCAGATGGGTGCTGCCGACTAGAAAAATCATCAAAAATCTAATCTTAATATGATTGGAACATATGAAATCTTGATAGATATGGATTATTGTCAAGAATCCGGCACATCCAAAATTTTACAAATTGAACATCGCAGTTATGGCCATTTTATTGAAGAGGGATCAAGTTTTTTGAAAGGAAGTGGTGCCAAGTTCGGAATTGCAATATATGAGTTCGGGTGGGATGCGCTTAAGGATCACTCCAAATTTGAGTATATGGGTGATAAAATCCATGTATGATCCCTCTCCTCCTTCACATTCCAAGTCTTCTTTTCACCACTACCACCATCCAAAATCGCCAAAGCTCCACCAAAAGATCATTGGAGTCCATTAGAGAGGCAGATCATCACGATTTCTGGAGAGGAGCTTCCTTTCATCACAATCTACACAAATATCATATTGGAAAAGTCAATCATCATATACCTCTCTGTCATTTTGTGACTTCTTTTGTTAGGTTGGACCTAACCATGCCTCTCTTATGTCGAGAGGTCGACGTGATTGTCGACGTGATTGTAGAGAGGCTCGTGAACGTGACTAGGATGAGGTTTTACATATGGGAACATCCGTATTGGTATGTTTCTATCTCATTTGGTGAGCATTCCTTGAGGTTTTGGGAAAGTGCATATTTGTGCGAGGTTAGTCTCAATGCTTGAGTTTCTTATGGACCATCATGTCTTACTTGCTAGATCAGTTTTTTGCTTCGTGTAGTATTATATGAATTGCAGTTCATGTTCTCAATAAAATGCCTAAAATGGATGGTTGTAAAGCGATTTTTTTGTTGTTAAATTGAATAGATGCATGTTAGGTTGGACTTAATCCTATATCTTTGATGGTGTATTGATGCCTAGAAATATAAAGAACATATGGGATGGAACAAAGAGAGTTGTATTCATTCTTCTTTTAATGACTTTCTTTTCCGGTGGTCGCGAGATGTGACTGGCCACTGTTATATCTGATGTTCTTTCTTTCACGAGCTTCTGTGGTAGTGATCGGTTGCGTATCCGCATCTACATCCATATAAGGTGGTCCGTATCTCTAACAACTAATATCTGAGAGGAGACAATAATGGATCGTATCTCAACACTTATCTCGCCAGTCCACTTTCCATCCCTGGTGCACCGATTTATGGCTACTTGTATCGGTACATTCGAGTCTGTTAGCCAATCTTTCGGTGAGACGAATGCACCTATGTGCGATCCCTCATGCTAATGGGATGAGTTTATAAGTAACATGGAGAGACCTTATCCATGGAAATGAGAGGAAGAAGCTTATTGATCAGTATAAATCCCTCTGCTCACTTATGAAGTGATTGGATAATGTAAGTATGTGATTCTTGATATTTGAAATATGAAAGATGGATTGTGATTAACTAAACACTGATAGAATGGAATATAAATAAAAGGATAAGTGTATACCTACTTTTGTATAAATATCTGAATGTATAATTTCCATGATCAGCAAATAATTAATGGTGAGAATCCCGAGTTTCCATCTTGTATGTATGTGTGTGTTAAGTAATAATTATAGGGAGTAGATTGCATTTTCTCCCACGTTGGACGAATTACCATGTGATGTATCCCCATATCAGTTGTTTGGTAGTTATACGGCTTATGGAGTAAATGGAAATGGTATTTAATACAACATTGGATCATGTAGAACAATACATTACTTATACATAATTTAACATCATTCAAATGGGGCATACCTAAAAATAATCTAGGGTGTGAGGTTACACTCAAGGCCTAATTAGTCTAATTGTAAGCATTGATGCATAAATATGTTTATGGATTCATAAAATCAAGTGGACGTGTTTGGAACTTAGGTAGAATCTACGTACCTCAAATGCATGCCTACGGAGCAACCCAACCTTAGACATCGAGTCCCTTGAAGTCATTGTGTGAGATCCAACATAGGTCAAGACCACAGACTATCTATGAAACTAAATATGATTAATAAAGTGGACATGCTGAGAAGTTAACTATCGATATCCTATGGGACCACCCGACTAGTTTATACCTGGCTGTAAAAAAATAGTAATCGGATGTAGGGGATAAATTTGAGTATATGTGAGGATGCGATTAGTAATCAACAAAATACTTGTGAATGTTGATTAAGAAGCACACAAACATATAAGCATGTGATTATAAGTGAACTTGCGTCCTGTGGTTCGATGAGAATTTGAAATAATGCAGCTTGCTTCTTAGTTGATCTTGGTTCGTAAAAATAATGACAACATGAGGCGGATCGAGAAATGACATGTCAGACATAATCGAGGCCCTGTTGGGTAGAAACATTTGTCACGGTAAGAAATACGAATCCTAGACATGGATACATGAATATAGTATCGAAACCTTTGTAGTATGAATGTTCTTTTTAATATGATGTGATTAGAGAAGTTAGCATACCTGTGGCGCAACTGTCATGGACCCTATGAGCCATATGGAGTGTTTGTTTTAAGGTTCGCGAATATTGTTGCTATATTCCACGACCATATCAGTAGAACTTATGATTACTAGTGCTGACGATTTGTTCTGAGATCCTAGTGTGATCATTGAAAGACTCGTACTTTAGTTATAAGGGTATATCTCATGTAAAATTGTTTGACCACGATGTACTTTGTTATAAGGCTTAAAAGGCCGGGGATGCATTGAGTATAATATTTGTGAGAGTATTTTATTGTTTCCTTTTCCTTTTTATATTTCAAATGTTAGCCACAACGTAAATGAGGCTATTGTTGAGCATCTGGATCCTTTGAAAATGCTCGGTGGATCAGGCTACATGGTGGCCATATCGACACTCCTGGAGAGCAGGGTGTCACATATGGTACTAGAGCAGATATATTCATTATTTGTCAATTATATTTGAAATATGTGGAATGTATTAGAGTTTTTGGACTTTGATACATAGTCCAACAAGATTGGTTCCCTCTTAAGAGTTATTTTTTAATGATGTTAATATCTCTGGAAGCAATGTTGAGCTCTACTGGAACCATCAAAATTCACAAGGACATATATCATTCCAATAAATATGCAATGTAATATGAGTTTAAAACAAAAGCGATCTCACAAATCACAAGGTTGGAATCTTGAAGCATGGCTACACAAAGTTTCTTTTTTCTATCAAATATGGTGTTGAAAGTTTGAGAGGATCCTTCTTATCAGGGAGAAAAAGGATGAGTGAGTATAGAGAAAACAGGCCTTATGATCCCCTTTATAAGCCTAAAGAGTAAAGAGACAATGTCTATAACCTTCCACCATAATTAATCCACTAGAATAAAAAAGAGAAGATCAAAAATCTCTTTAGTCAGCTGAAAATAAAGGTCAGTCAATTGGAATTTAAACAACAAAAAAAATAGCATTTTCAAATAATGAGTGAGTCAACAAAATAACTCTTTGAGTGAACTCGAAGTAGTTGGTTGATTAGAGGGATCAATCAACTGATTCGTTGATCACAAAATAACCATTGAATACATGACCATTGAGTCAACATTGAGAAGACAACTATGGATGAAAACGGATCGGATATGCCTATTTCTATATCCATATCCGCTTCATCTCTATCGAATACGAATACGGATACGTACATAATTCGAATATGCATTATGGAAATCATATCCTTAAAAATACGGATACGAATCCGAATCAGATATTTATGAAATCTGAATACGGATCAAATAAAGGGCGGACCTGAATACGGATCGAATAAAGAGCTAATCCAAATGTGAATCAAATAAAGAGTTAAATTCAAATGTGGATCTAATAAACATTGAATCCAATTACATATCGAATAAAGATCACATACGAATATGAATTTGTTTTTTTATCAAAGTTCATAATGATTTAAAAATGACAATGAAATATAAATAAGTTGCATCATAATAAAAGGAAGTGTCGATGTGACCTACATTCTTGACCGGAAGCAAAAAGATGATAGGATTTTATAAGTTTTGTTTGTGCTCATCCCCAAAGAAACATGATTTTATTAATATCATTAATATATTGTATTATATAATGTATAATACTATTATAATAGTATAGAGTAGTAACTTATATTATATTACTAATATATAAAATAATATTAAATATTGTATTCGGATATCTGGATCCGAATCTGGATATTCAAGCCATTACCATATCTATATCCGTATCTGAAAAAAATTTACAAACCCATATCCATATCAGATTTGTATTCGATTAATATTCGGACACAGATTTTTCGAATACAAGAAGCAGATATTCGGATATATCCTTTCATTCCTAAAGACAACTTGACGGATTCAAAGTGATTAGTCGACTGAAAGAAAATCAGTTGATTAGAAATCTAATTGGTCAGGTGATTTGGTTTGAGAACTTGAGTGTTAGTTGATGCTAAGTGTAGACATGGTTTTTACATGGCATATTCTTATAAAATACAATACAAAGTATACTCAAAACTCTTTGATCTTTAGCTTCTTTATTGTATCTATTAAATCTCCCAGCTTCTTCGGTAGTTTTTTTATGTTTGTCATCATGTTATAACTTTGGCATTTATATTCATCATTGTGACTTTTTTGATCTTTTGTAGTTGCTATTGTAGGTTGATTTGTACACATAAGTAAAGATAATATAGAACACATCTTTGTATCACATCATGAAAATATGCATGTATGTGTTTGTTCCAACAATTTCTCCTTTTCTGGTAATGATAACCTATTTTGAAGTGTTTAGGAAAAATATATATATAAGTAAAGTTTTTACTGTGAAAACATTTTTGAATTCGTCTCCCTTTTTTGAGAACTCAAAAATTTTGAAAACACTTTTTTTCTAGGAAGTTTTTATCTTTTTTAACATTATCAAATATGTGAAGAATAGTTTTTTTAACATAACATATTAAATACTGAATAATATCATGATGCCAAAAATATTTTTAAAAACTTATTTGCTTATGACCTCAAACTTGAGTGATCTATCCATGACTCGGATGAAGCTTGGTTGAAACTAAGTCTGAAATGACTAATGTTGAAGGCAGATCATCGAACGATACTTAGAAGTCTTCTTGATGTTTGGAAGATGCATGAAGAAATAATAAACCTGTTGTATTGGATGACAAAAAGGATCTCCTAGATCTCCATTATTTATTTTTTTCTACGAGATTTCCCTTTATTTTATTACTTCACCCCCTCTCCCTCTAAAGTGTTAGGACTAGATGCATTATAGCTAATGCTATCAGCTATGCATGATCTACTGAAAAAGTAGAGAGAGAGGAAGTCACGGGTCTGTTGGTTGCTGGGGTGAGGTGGGTTGAGGTAATCTGATGTGAATAGTATCTGTTTGGGATGATTATGAGGATTGGAGAGGGTGGAATAAATAATGTAATGTGTTGTCACTATGATTTGTGATGGAATTCCAACTCAAGAATAGAGAAGGGTAAACCGCGTTACCCCGAGGTAACCTGGTTATCAACTGGACCCCTAGTGTCCTCAATGGAGGTGGACTTCTTCAAGCATTGAAGCTCCTTAATTTGTGATTGTACCCTTCCATCTTCTTGGTTCAGGTGCTCCTTGGTTCTTGCGAGTTCCTTCTCCGATAACGTAACTGCTCATTTAGCTTCTCACTTGTTTTGGTGTCATAGGCCGCAATGCCTATAAATGATTTTTCCATACGCTTAATACTTTGGATCCTTAGAATTCATTTTGCAATTTTTTTCTCAAGCTCCCAAACGAAAGTTCGTTTCATTATTTTTAAAATTTTAACTAGTAGTAGTAAAAGTGACTTTGCTTTTCAAAAGAAGTAGATCTATCCTTAAGTTTTTGTGTTTCCTTTTCAAGAAAATATAATCTAATGTTCAACACTAAGAGCTCTTTTTTTAGAAAATATTTTTCCTTGCAAAAGGAACTTTTTTCTTTAAGGAAAACTTCATTATTTTTCTTTATGCAGGTTATCTGTTGTGAATCCATAGAGCATCCGAGCCGGTTCACACGAATTCTCATAGTAAGGGCCCACAAGACAAGGAATTCGTGCGAACTGCTCGATCGAGCGGCTTGGATGTTCCACGGATTCACAACAGACCCTCTGCAGTACTACAGAGGATCTGCTCGCCCTTAGCCATCGTTGTCTGTGTCGATCGTGTCTACAAGTCCTAGGCATGGTGGAGCCTTCGTATTGATGAAGCTAGATACCAAGACATATGCGTTTGTCATCACTGTCACTTGAATCATCTCATGTGTCTTGGAATACCCTCTTCTTCGATCCTTCTTATCATCAGTTTGCTCCTTTTGTGATGTATATTGGATTTTGCACTAGAAGCACTTGGACTCATCTTCTTCACTGTCATTTTCTTGTTATTGGCGGATCTCACTCGTTTGTTCTTGAGGAACAACAAGAATCCTCTGTTGTAATACATTAGATGTTGTATTATAGCAAACCGTCCGATGGAGATCGGACGACCCTCTCTACAATGTCGCTCTCCTCCCCTTCCACCTCCGTCGACGCACCAATCTCCGGGGCATGCACTTCCACACCTGGCCCCTATGAGGCCGTCTGATCTCCATCGGACGGTCCGTGATCCATCCTCCTTGAGGAACCACTTGAGTTGTCTTGTTACATATCCTGACAATACCCACATCTTCCTCTTCGTGAGAATCGTCCTTCAAATCCTTCATCCGAGTGGCCGTGAAGACTAATGCCTTCTCGTTTCATCGTTCCTCCGCTTTCATACTGTTGGTCTTAGTTTGTAAGCAAAGAGGTTAATTACCTAACAACAATCAGCGTGAGAGTTGATACAAGAACTCCACCGTGAGTTCTCATGCATGGCAGAAAAGTCCATCCAAGATTCCTAAGTTTATTTACTGTCTTTTGTCCAGATGTTTAAATAGAGATAATAAGCACCTGCAACCTCTGCTCCCTCAAAATCTCGGAGTCTGATTAAATTGCATGTAAACTCCCTGATCGTGTTCGAATCCAGAGGAGCTTCCTCCTCGGTTCCATCCTCCATATCAAACCTTCGCATTCATGGCGATCCTTTTCATACGTGAAAACGTTTCTAATTGCCTCCTTCCCAAGGATTCCTGATGATCAAGTTGGATACAGTACGTGCATCCATTACCATCACGAGATTCTATAGGAGATCACGTAGATCTCCGACAAACTAAACTATTCTTCATCCGTCTAGCTCTGCATGACACTTGTCCGAGGAAATACGTAAAGCAGAGACGGGCATATATCTCGTTTTGTTATATGTCTTCGGGGAATGGATCGTCTGATGCAGTGGATAGTCGGAAGACTTTGCAGTACTTATTTGAGCCGCTCGATCTTGTTCGAGCAGTTCACACGATTTGGCACATCATGGACCCCCAAAAAGTATATAATCGTGTGAATCATGGATCAAGATCGAACGGCTCCAATGAGTACTTCAAAGAGTGTACGTGCCGAAGTCCACTCCTGGCATCGAACCCATGCTCTTTCTTACCCAAAATTATTGATAAATGGAGTTGCATCAACACATTGACCAGATATTAATTTCCATTTTAAAAGCGTAAAGCCACCTCCATTCAACGTGTAATATGCATTGCCCTCCATCTCAGGAGAAAAGTCCCATCTCTCCTTGTCGAGACAATGGCCTCGCAACCACCTTCCGCTTTCCGTCCGATCAAGATCGCACGCTTCAGGAGAAAAGTCCCATCTTCATGTATATACACGCCCTCCGAATCTACCACAACGAGCTGCCCCGCGTGAACCCTCCTCACCTCCACCGGCAGATCCGGATAACAACGCGATCCAACGACCTCCTCAGCCAATCAGTTCCCTCCACGTGCCGAAAAGCGCATCCAATTGCTCCACTGCCTCCCCCCTATCCTTCAGCTCACACTAACTCCTGTTCTTTCATCAAAGGCCACAAGAAAAGAGTGATGGGATCACAAGGACGGCGGCGACGCACCAAGGCTCGCAAGCCAAGATTCGCAAGCCTTCGCCGCAAGTTGGCTAGATCCACGTCGACCCATTTGGCAGCTGACCACCAACAGCTAGATCTCTTCCCATTGCACCCTGAGCCCATTTGCCATGATCGCGATCATGACCACCATGTAGATCGTGATCGTGATCATGAGGAGGATGACAAGGATGGGAATTACGTCGCCAGATTCTTCGATCTCGAGTGCGATACTCTCAACTCCATACTTGGGTCGACGGTTGACCCGGAGCAGGATGCAAGGCCCCCCCTTGTGTCGACTTCCGAGAAGTTGACCCCCAGAGGGGGTCTGGCGAGGAAGGCACTCAAGGGAAGGGAGAGGTGGGAGTTTTGCAATGAAGATGAGGAAGGGGAAGGGAGCAACGGTGGTGGCGCTGGAGGTAAGGACGCGTGGTGGGACACGCCGAGGAGGATGCTTCGCTTGAAGCTCGACTACGAGGAGATCATGACGGCGTGGTCCGATAAAGGGCCGCTCTTTGTCGATGGCGAGGGAGCTCAGGTTGTCCCTGAATCCCATCAACACCACTTGTATGATTCCACCACCAGTGTAAGCTCTCAATTCCCACCTTCTTGATTTCACCCAATTATGGATTGTATCTATGAAATTTGTGAATGGGAATGTAGGTGTTTGTGGACGTGGGAGGAGGGAACAACAGCAGCTGCAGCAGCAGCAATCTGTGGGCGGTGCCCGAGAACGGAGATGGGAGCGGAGGCGGTGGCAGGGAGGCCAGGGTGATGAGGTACAGGGAGAAGAGGCAGAGCAGGCTCTTCTCGAGGAAAATACGCTATGAGGTCAGGAAGATCAACGCGGAGAAGCGGCCACGGGTTAAGGTTTGCAATCAAGTTGTATTCGAAATATATATGCTCCAGCTTGAAGGTGAGTGTCTAATAAAAAACCGCGTAATTTTGGCAGGGGAGATTTGTGAAGAGGACGGATGAAGATTGACGATTCATTTACAGTAGTCTGAAGAACAACCTCCAGATTTTGGTTTAGTACTGATTTGGACTGTAAGAAATATATATAGATTGTGGTGCATTCTTCCTATTCAAGCAAATTTGATCATTCTGTTCTTAGAAAAATTCTTTTGTGGTGTCTATGTTTGGATCCATGATTTCCTTTCGATCGGAGGTGTGTCAAATTCGTTCGATCATGTGACCTTGTAATTTGTACAAGTCTGTGGCTATTTATTACATGAAGATGAGGGTGCGTGTTATTTATTACATTTGTGATGCTATGCCAAAATTTATCGATTATGTATCACATAAAGGATCGAGGAACTGATGTCAGATTCTCTTCCAACATAATGATATTCAGGTTCGGGATTGTATCTAACTACATAATCTTTCGAAGATCTATTTGCAGACAATATAAGGACCGCATCGGCTGTCGGCTGCAGAGAGAACAACCGACAACTCTTTTGTCATCCTCCTCCTCATCTCCATTGCATCTGCATCTCACCTTTCAAATAAACCATCAGAATGATGCCACAATCACCTTTACCTGACCTTGTACCATTTCATATTTACCTGGATCTTCCATAATCGGAAATCATATGAAGATCCTAAATGATGCTGAACTCTTAAATGACATAATCCCCGAGACGTGATTAAAGAGACAACGTCTCTTACATCTGGCTTTGGTGATACGCATCCTCCACTCCACTTATAGACATAAGAAGTCCAAGGTGATCCCAGCAACATCATCAACAATCCTATGTCGTTTCCAGCAAGGGCCGATGAGAGGGAGCCAAGGCACAACTGCAGGAGAGAGAGTGGGAGGAAACCATCGTTATTTTTTTTAAGAGAACATTCCCCTGTATTGCAGCTTCAAGATTGAGTTGACGATGGTTCTCGGTGCACTCACCCTCAGGGTCCAAGTTCCAGTATGGGGAGTTGATGGCGGGATCTCCATCGAAGATTCCTGGAGGTGGCAATCTAAAACAGCCTCGATTTGGAGAGGGAACTCTTAGGAACATGATCCGTTGATATCGTCTTCTCTCGGATACCGGTTGTTGAGAATAAGAACCCCCTTGACGGATACGGATGCACAATCACCTACTGTTACAAAAGCACGTGAAGAAAAGAACAACCAAATATAACGGTGTTCGGTCACCTCTCATGACCACTGGAGAAGAAAGATCACTATAAGAAAACAAATACAACTCTCTCCGTTCCCTTGCTCTTTTATCTCTTTCTCTCTCTTCTCTCCTGTGGTATTCTCTCTTGCTGTGGTGTACATGCGATGCATCCACCCCTTTTTATATAACCCAAATACAATCTCATAGTCATATCCCTAATAAGACTATAAAAATAATACAACTCAACTACTATTAGGATTAGGAGTCCAATCTCATTAGGACTCTTAATCCTAATTTGACTCTAATCCTAACAATCTCCCCCTTGAGTTGAATTCCATCTCGATCTCTTCATCACATTGAGTCTGCACTAGGTCATCCTCATCATATGCATGTCTCGTTAGCAGGATCTCACCAACTCTGAGTGACGAACCCGTCACTGGGCGTCCTCGACATGCCCCCTCTTAGGCATTCTCACAACTCAACATTATGTCCCATTCAAAATCTATCGTAACAAGAGATTATGCCAACATCGTCTGGTAAAGTGAATCGCACTCGTTTCTCCTTTTTGCGCACTTCTACCGCAAAGATGTCGATAACATGCCGCTCTCTCATCTTACTGCTCGTCTTAGGAATGAATAACTTGAGCTCTATCATCTGTCACGATCCTTCCCTCGAGTTTATACACCTTGTTCGGCATCCTTGTCCCATGCATCACCAAGCATGCTCTCTTGCTCACTCTCCCCCTTCAATGCTGACTCGATGTCCTCGTGACTCGATCGGTCCTAGTGAAATCAAATTCTTTTTTGCTGTAGGAATGTGTCTGACACATGTTAAAGTTTGTACTGCTCCATCAAACATGCGGAACTGCATTGATCCAATCCCCTTCACGTGGTGAACCTCTCCACCTCCCATCTTGATTGTGCCATTATTGCATGCTTGATTTGTACTAAACTTCTCCCTCGATAAGTACACATGATCTGAACATACCGAGTCCAAAGCTATCTTGAATCTATCTTCATCTTCCTAGAGCATGTTAGAAAGTGTCCCTTGCAGACTGTGATGGAATCCTCTTGGTCGAATTCAGAATCACCAACCTTCTTCTTTCCTTTCTCCTTCTCACGTCTTGGACAATAGCTATTTTGTGGCTCTTCTTGTCGCAATAGAAGCATCTGATCGGACCTCGTGACTTGGATCGACATCTGAATCGTGCCTCCCTTGATCTTAAGCGTATAATCTCGGTTGCCAGCACATGGCATTCATCATTCATTGCCTCATCCGTCAACCTCTGTCGAGACTCATTCAAAAGTAGTGAAGCAACTGTCTCGTCCAATGTGATGGTCTTCTTGTCACATAGTAACATCGTCACAATATGATCATAAGAAGATGAAAGGGAACTCAACAAGATTAGTACCTTATCCTCCTCCTTGAAGATGGATGGGAACTCAACAAGATTAGTGCCTTATCCTATAGAGCTTTCACAAGTCCTTCTTGTGTAAGTATGTCTTCACCCGTTGTTGACATAATGTGAAGTCGTTCTTCTTGTTGAAGGGATCTATGGAGAATGATGCACCCCTTGATGTAAATTTCGTCATCGCTTTCTTATTCTACCTCCTTATATGATTTAAAAAATCATAGCAGAATCAACCGATCTGAATTGTTCAACTCATCTGGAATGCGTAAAGGCCCCATCTGGACTATTTGATCACCTCAATCAGACTCTAAATGTTCCTGATCTCAATGGTTTATCGTAACCATTGTATCTTAACTGTCTTTAAAGAACACACACCTATTGTGTTGCGTCGTCTCCTCGATATCGAATCTCGCTCTGATCCACCACGTCGTATCCCTCATTACCGTCGAACCAAGCTCTGACAGTAGTTGTTGGGAACACGACCCGTCGGTATCGTCTTCTCTCGGATACCGATTGTTGTTGATATAAACCCCCTTGAACAGATGCTGATACACAATCACCCACTACCACGGAAGCACGCGAAGAAAAGAACAATCAGATATAAACAGTGATCGACCACCTCTCATGACCATCGGAGAAGAAAGATCACTATAAGAAGATGAGTACAACTCTTTTTTTCCATCGCCTTCTTATCTCTCTCTGTCTCTTTTATCTCTCTTTTATCTTGTGGTATTCCCTCTTACTGTGATGTAGAGGCAATGCCTCCACCCCCTCTTTATATAGCCCAATAACAACCCTATAGTTATATTCCCAATAAGACTATACATAGAATACAACTCAACTACTATTATGATTAGTAGTCACATCTCATTAGGATTCATAATCCTAATTTGACTCTAATCCTAACAGGAAACATTGCAAGATGGTCGACGATGGAGTTGGAGGGTTGCCCTAAGCATCTATTCCTCTCTCGATCTCAATATCATCGAAGCCTTTTGGGTACCGCTCCATCTTAGTGACGTGCTAGATCGACAATGGAGGTTGGGTGGAAGGGAGAGGGGAGATCAGAAAAGGATGCAATGGGAGTTGGGCAAGGCGGCGGTGGAGTTCGGGGGCTGGTCGCAGTCGGGGGAGGATGGTGAGGTTTTGAGTAAGAAAGGGGATATCGTAGACGAGTTAGAGGTAAACATGTAAATATTGACAGTTGGATTGATTTTGGTAAGAGATTAACTCAAGAGAATGATTGAGTTAGTGAATTAAACTAATGTAGGGGTCAAGACGTAAAACAAACAACTAGCTCTGATAGTGGAAAGGGCTACCCGAGAGGTGGAGCCACCCCTACAAAGAGGTAGGAGGAAATGGCTACCTGGAGCGTGCAGCCGCCACAGCCATTGGGAATAAGTGATGGGCCATGTCGCAACGAGGACGTTGCGAATTAATATAAGTGGGGGAGGTTGTAACACCCCAACCCCAAATATAGTGCCATACCTAAAACTCATGAAGTGTGGGTGTGGTATATAAGTGACAGGAATTACTAGTTGATAACTTGGGCTTAAGCATTTTGGGTGGTTGCCAACGGGTCCATTTGGGCCCGTACCCAACAAGTTGTCAGGTTCAGTTTTCCTCAATAAAGGACCAATGACCTGAGCCCGAGACATTACAAATGGTATCAGAGCCAAATTCTCTCTGATACTGGAAAGGGCTACCCGAGAGGTGGAGCCGCCCCTACAAAGAGGTTGGAGGAAATGGTTACCCGGAGCGTGCAACCGCTACTATCGCTGGGAATAAGTGATGGACCATGTCACAACGAGGACGTTGCGAATATAAGTGGGGGAGGTTGTAACACCCCAACCCCAAAACATAGTGTCATACCTAAAACTCACGAAGTGTGGGTGTGGTTTATAAGTGGTGGGGATTACTACTTGACAACTTGGGCTTAAGTATTTTGGGTGGTTGTCAACGGATCCATTTGGACCTGAACCCAACAAGTTGTCAGGGCAAGTTTTCCTCGATAACGGACCGGGGACCTAAGCCCGGGACGTTACACCTATTCCAACTACCTTCATTATAAGGATCTCCGTTCATCCATCCTAGCTCTGGTAGCTATTTGTCTCAAGTTGGTGCAATCAGGGTGGCATATAGATGATATTTTGGAATCTATTGATGATATTTTGATCGGAGTTTTAACTTAGAGAATTATCAATAAACCATCGCATTTCGTTTAGATATCAAAGTATATTGATGCTCTACAAGACAACATTATGCTGAGCATTGGGATAGTTTTATTTGCCTTATGCATATTTCCTCTGTGTTTGTATCTAACCAAACTACATGCAACAATCATGAGGAGTCTCCGAGGTTCTGAGATCATACGACTACATAACCATCAGGTGAGCTGGGGAGGAGAATACTTCAGCTGCCTTGACCCTTGTCTCCTGGAGCAGAGCATTAAAGCACCTCCGTAGAACATCACCGACGAGCAAAGAGACGCCTCTCTGCGGGCTTTTTTTAAGTACAACAACAACAAAACCTTTTTCCCACAATTTTAAGTAATTATTAAAAAATCAAAAGTAATTAAATAGGTACGATAAAAATTAATTTAAAAAATGTGTATCAATCGGCGCCTGAGGTGCCTATTTGGGGTGCTCAGCCCAAATCGGCACCTCAATTGCTGATTTGGAATGTGGCCCCCAAATCGGCACCTCAGGTGGTGATTTGGGCTTGGAAAATTTATATCATTAACCCGTCACACCTTTTACTTATTATTCGATCATTGTCCCTCCTTTTACATGTTATTCGATCCATTAAATGAGAAAAATATAATTATTTTTTCTATTAGAAAGGAATGAGGACCTTTGAAATAATTACTATATTATTAAATAAGTATCATCTATATTTATTTTTTCTATTAGCTTTCACTACCCGATTTATCTTTCCTCATGCTTTCACTGTTTTCCTTCATCGCGAGCATCTCGATCCATCACTAGGAGCTTCGTGCTCTCGTCCTTAGAGGTGGAAAGATGGGAGCTTTCCTTCTGCACCTTGATGACGTGCCTGACAACTCGGGTTAAGTATCAAATAATGAAGGGTCGTTTTGACCTGAATCGCCAAGCATAATCAATGAGAAAAAATTTTAAACCACTTTAAAGAAATCAAGTAATGGAATATAAGTGGTTTTCTCTATTCAATTTACCTGGTATAGCGACCAGGGTCAACACAAGGAACACGATTTAAAAACTTAGTAGTCAAATTTCAAAGATAAAATTTTTGTGATTTTTGATTTTTCAATTTTTTATTTCAATTGAGGAACAAATCACAAGGGAACAAACACACACACACACACACACACACACACTCCTTTTGTATTTTTCAGAATATCCAAAAATGTTTAAAAATCCAGACAAATGATTTTTTTGTTTTATATGTTTTAAAATATTTTTGATAATTTTTTTCAATTTTTTCTGATTTTTGTGATTTTATAAAATCAAATAGTGGAAACAAACGTAAACAATACATAGTCAAGAGTATTTTGCAACTTCAAATTAATTTCATGCTCAAAACTCCCGTAACTTTTTTTTATGTTAAAGTACAATTAAATATCTACAAATAGAGAATGAAATCAAAATTTTTATTTTTTTAGAATTTTCTACAATTTTTTCAATTTTCAGTTTTTCATATTTTTTTGGTTCTTACAAATGATTATTGCATGAGAATTGGATATAAATTAAAGGAGAATAAAATACACCTACATTATTTTTTTGGAATTTTTAATTTTCAAATTTTTATGATTTTTCTAATTTCAAGCCGGGAAAAAGACACTATTTTTTATTTTTTAAAATATCAAATAGTAATAAAATGCAATGAAATTTTATACAATGATCAAGGATATATCAAGAGCATACACAAATTTTTGTAAAATTTTTAGAGCAATAAAAACATTTATTTCATCAAAAAGATCAAGCAAATTTGATGTATGGAAACAGAGGGACATAAATGTAATTTACTTAAAACTTTTACAGAGAATATAAAAATAATAAATAGTAGGGAATATTTCGCAAATTACCCAAAATTGAATACTGAAAGGGAACTCTTTGCAAATCTGGAAACCTTGAAGGGGCTAATTGCAATTTAACCAATGTTTAATTTTGAAACCCCTTAGGGCTATTGTTCTTTGTTTATTCGTCAACACAACAGGGGGGTGTCGCCGCCTTCTCCAACAACAAGGCAGGGGAGGTGCGCCGCCAGGCCACGCGTTGAGCAGCTTGAAGGGTAGGAGGTGGAGGTTATGGCAGGGCTACTCGGCCACTAGTGGGGCGGTGAAGATATGGACGGTGGAGGGGCTCCGCAGTGGCGCGGATCGTGGCAGCGCACGCGGGTGAGGCAAGGGAAGGTCCGCTGCCTCGAGCCTAGTGGTGACGCAAAGACGTTGTTGAGACTCGCCGCTTCAGCAACCAAGAGGAGGGGCGCGGTCGTCGGAGTAGTCCTGCGGTTGAGAGGGTGCTCGTGGGCGGGCGACGACGCGGGCTGGGTCAGGCAGTTGCGCCGCTGCTGCTATATTTTTTATTTTTTCTTTTGTAAACATTAGACATGAATGAAAAATTATTTTATTTTTTTTAAAAATACCGTGTTTACACAGGGATAATCAAATTTGTTTATTTTTATATTTTTTTATTTTTTAAGATGATCCTGCAAAACAAATGTGAGAGAGAATAAAACACCTATGTATTTTATTTATTTTATTTATAAACAAAATAGAATACGTGAGCGAGTGCGGATCCAGTAATATGAAAGATGGACCTGGATCTCCGGTCACCGTGCGTGACCGGAGTTGATAGATTATGCGAGGTAGAACGGGAACATGTAGAGATAGAGAAAATGACGTGCAAAATCGGTGTCGAATTGAAAATGTGATATGGATGAAAATTAATGATGATAATTATGGATCTAGATCTACGATCTTGATGAAAATAAAAACTATGCTACGATTATATTAAAGAAATGACAGAAAAATTTGATCTCACCTTGGGGTCAGATACGTCATGATGGCCTCGACGAGGGCCGACTCATTGTCACCGGACGGCTCGGAGGATGGGCACCCTTCTTCTAAAAGATCGCTCTCAGAGATCGGACTCTTCTCCACCAAAGATTGATTAATGAATAACGAAGGAGGAAGGAGCCAATAAAAAGAGCAGAAAAAATCAAAAACGAATGTATATACAAAAGAGGAAGGTGTTTAGTGGTGGAATAAATATAATAAAATTAATTACTTAATTAAAAATAAATTTCGAAATTAAATAAAATAAATTAATAAATTAATTTACAAAAATTAATTAGCCACCTTAATGGTGGCTATTAATGGTATAGAATAATATTTTTATGTAAAAGGTATGTTTTAAATCAAATAATGAATAAATTACATCATTATATACAAATTTCGTAATTTAATTAATTAATTAACTTAAGATGTTTATTTTTTGGTGATTTATATGTAAGGAAATTAGTTGTATATAAATATTATGTACATATAATACAATATACACATGTACAAATAACGAAATACTTTTAAATATTTTTTTTTATTTTTTGTAATAATAGTAATAATTTTATTTTTAATAATGAAGATAATATTTAAAATTATGTACATTATATATAAAAAATAAATATGAATAAATATATACAATAAGTAATTAGTACAACTGCACAAACCACCCCAGAAAACTGACTTTTCAACCGTAACTCCAAAAATTATGAAACTACAGCCATTTGAAAGATAATTCAATTTAGAGTATAATGGAAATGAGTTTGATTCGATTTGAGTTCGTATGGAGTCGGAATTGGTATATCACTCTACAACTTTTTCTGAGTGTGATTATTTGCAATATGTACACTATGTTATTTGAAAATTATTTTTATTATTTACAAAATATTTTTATTTCAATTTTTGTTTACAAAAATATTTAATTTGAGGTCAATTTTTATACAAATAAATAGTGTAAGTTTTGTACAAATATACAGGGAAAATTTTACAAATTATTTTTGGATTTTTGAATTGAAGACCTTATCCGCCCCTACATTCCTGATCGATCAGGTCAAGTCTTGTGTCTCAGGGTTCAGATCAGTCTGCATTTATTTCATAAATTCATCCCTTATTTTTCTCTTTTTTTCTTTTCTTCTTTATTTTTTATTCTAAATACAAAAATTGTTAAAAATGCATATTTAACAAATTCATGCAAAATGGTAATTTCATGAAATTAGTGGATATTTATAGATATTTGACTAAGGAAATGAAGCTAAAATAAAAGAATAAAGGCGATGAATCGTGGATTCATCACACCTCCTCCTCATCTTCCTTCTCACCGATGACATTATTCTCAAATATGTTGTATATCTCTATACTTAATTTTATTCTTTACTATTTATATATACTAAGAATATTTTTAGTAGATACCTTAGAAAGATCATAATAAATATAAAGGCAAAGATAAAAAATTGAGAGTGTGCTCAACATTCTTTACTATTGACATAAGTGAGCTCAACAATGCACAATTTAATATCAATTAACTTGGAAAAATGTAAGTATTTCATTAAAATCATAAAAGTACAAAAATGTGTTTACAAATAATAAAAAATAATTTACAACATCTTATAGTTTCCATATCTTCATAAATCCTTTCAGACCTCTTCCTCCACCTCGTTCGCCTCCTCCTTTATCGTTTCCTTTTCCACCATCTTTTATTTTTCTGTGACTCTCCTCATATCTCTTCTTCTTCTTCTGCTTGGTGTTTTGTTTCGAATATGTTGGAATGTGCCCCAGAGGATGCGACCTAACTGACGACTCCCGTGGAGGTTCAGTTGATTGAGTTTTCTGGTTTCTCGTACTCCTTACACTTGTTGACTAACGAGATGACTCTAATGGAGGAGGCATAGTGATTCTTACTTACGGGGAGGGTCTTCAAGGCGGCTTCGGATATTGTTGTGATTTATCATGGGTATACCAAATAACTGTCTATCGAAATCAGTTGTCTCCAACTTTCGAACACTATCAAATATTTGTGTTTGCAAATCTCTTGAATTATATTGAGTAGACGGTGTGAGATGAGAGGGTCCAGAGTCAAATTGATTTGAAGGACCAACAAGTGATAGTCCTGCAAGAATGTGACATTCATGTTGTCGGAAGTATTACATAAGGTAAACATAACTTATTGAAATTAGTTATTCTATTAAATAAGGTATTTACACCTGAAACTCCAAATCCAACTTCACTAATTTGAGACCCTGCATCGCCATACTCTATATAGCTCATACCTGAAAGATATTAATTACATTAGATGTCACATAAATTATACGATAAGTAAGAGAAGGATACAATTTAATAAATCAACTATAATAACCTGAAGATGCAAATCCTGGTTGAATTAGTGGAAATCCTTGTTTGTTATATCTCTGAGTCGAAGGACCATCAAATGATGATCCTGCAAACTGTGACTGACTAAAAACTTTTCCATATCCTGTAAGAATCAGATAGTCATCTTTTAAGAATATTACAGAATATACACGTAACTTCTTGGATTTAGTCATTTTATTAAATAAGTTGTTGTAACTTGAAGCTCCAAATTTGGCAAGATCGTATTGAGACCTTGAAGTGTTATATTCTATGTAACTCATACCTGAACGATATTAGTTATATTATATGCCACATAAATAAAACTATTAGTAAAAGAAGAATATTAATTATAACAACCTGGAGATCCGAGTCTTAGTTGAATTGACGGGTACCTTTCTCCGCCATATCCTGCAGACGTCATTCCTAAGGTTCCAAATATTGATTCCTCCATTTATTTGACCTTGTGAAAACGCATGCTCACTGTGTCATGCTATAACATAAGAAGAAGTATGGTTATATGTCAAAAATCTATAAACTAATTTAAGTTAATTAGACATAAAAAATTAACTGAAACCCGAAGTTCCAAACATCGGTGGTTGTTGCGATTCCTCCCCACCATATTCCGCATAATTCATTCTTATACGAGTTACAACATATAATTAAAAAATCTCCCATTTAAAAGAGAATCAAAATAATCTCTATTTATAATAAAAAAATCACGAAACCTGATGCTCTTGTGAGGGCATGTACGGTTGATTATGGTCTTGGAATGGATACATCAACGAGAACATGTTGATTGTCTCATCAAAGTAATTAATTGTATTTTTGATCTTTGTCCTCATACTCGAAGGTAAGTCTGTTGATCATCTAATTTCATCGAAACTGGTTCTTCCTTGTAGAATCGTATCCACCTATTCTATTTATGTTATAATAAGTTAATAAAATATGATAAGAATAAGTAGATTTTTTTAACATACCAGGCATCTTTCTACTGGTCTATGTGGTTGGTAGACTATGGTAGGAGGAGTAATATGTGTCTTAATCCACCTTCTTATTATATTACAATATCATTGCATGCAAATATCGGTATTGGAATCTGTGTGCTCAAAAATAATTGTGGCTTCCCTGTCATCCCAACGATCCACGTATTGTCAATGTATAGTAGATAAATTTAGGATGTCAGTACTTCTTATCTTATCACGTCGAGATACAACATTTATCCTCTCAACGGAAGCAGGAATATGTCGTTGCATCCCAAACTGATGCATTACACGATCAAGTACGTACATAACTACAATGACGTAACATATTAGTGGCACTCGACTCATCCAAACAACCTGACCACTTCTGCAAATATGATGTAATTGTGCTATTTCCCATCGACATATGGCATCCAATTCATCTGTATTTATTAAGAATGATATATAAACATCTATTTGAATTTTATAAAAATAGATAACTATCATGAATTTTTAACTGTTGAGCTTGTTGTGTATCCAACTCATTACGATAAAATACCAGTGTTGTAGTATAAACGTTCTCTTTAAAACTTCGCACTCCTATCCACTTCAAGGCTAATGTACATCCGTTGATCTGCACACTAGCATGTACCACTGGTCTTCTGATATAAATCGAGACAATGCAATCGAATAGAATAATCTACATACCTACAAAACTGAGAAGAAGCCATATATCCTCAACGTGCCAATCTTCGCACCTCTATCTAGCTCAGAATATATATGCGCCAAAGCAGCAATACCCAAAGAAAGTTGAGTGCATTCTTCCAAATCACGTAAATGTAATAGGTATCTATAAAAATAGGATAAGCAATATTTCTAAGAAGGCATTAAACACAGGATAAATTTTGGTTCGAATTCCTAATGCATACCTTAGAGGCACCATATCTCCGCTGCTATATGCAAGAACAATGCATCCGATATGATAAAAAAATAAGTGCTCTAACCATACGAGTCGCTTCCTGTTTGTCTTCAATACCCAGCAACAAATGTTCCTGACTAAAGAAGATGCCGCGTATCCATGATATTTTTACTTTTCCATTCTTTATCTGAGTGGATATTACTCCTAACAAACTCAAGCATAGTGCATCCCATCTACATGTCGGAGTATCTGGGCTGATGATAGGGTGACCATCAACTCTCAACCCACTAATCAATCTCATGTCCTGTAAAGTAATAGTGGCTTCCCCAAATCGTAGGTGAAAAGTGTGTGTCTCTAGTCTCCACCGCTCCAGTAAACTAGTCAGTAATGACGGATCCATTTGTTCTCTTCTCATGTTCACTACACATGAGAAACCCGATGCTTCTAACACTCGTTCTATTACTACACTCTTCTTGTCAGAAATGTTGTTTAGTAAATCACTATGTTCAACAAATCGAATCAGTAAAATATGTTGAACAAAACATAAGTAATAGTATAAAACAAATGGAAAATTCAAAAACTTATTTAATTACTTACCGAGATAGTAGGTTGTGATGATCGATTCTCATTCTGCATATACAATACTGAGGTATCTACGGTTCCAGGTAACTCATTATGTTCTAAAACACGAATGAATCTCCGAATATCACGATATGACTCAACCTCATTCCCATAAACAATATCCATTGCATGCTGCTTGGCATTCCACGCTGTCATGTAGTTAATTTCAGTCTTCAACTCATCTTTTATTTTATACATAATTGCATCCGGGGTCATACTAACTTGTACTTTAAAGGAAAATAATATGTATTGTGCTATAAATATAGATGTGCATTGCTAATGTTTCACTAAAAGGACATGATTTCTGCATGTATGCTTTCCCCTATATCCTGAAACATACCAGTCCTCTCGAGATTTCCTCTCTGATGCATGCAAACGCCATCCATAATCTTCGTAAATACAAACAATAGTCAAAATCTGCTTGTTTGAGGCCTTGGGATTTATATTGCACATGATTTTCCATACTCCATTTCTGTAAGTTATATTGTAGATCTCTTTTCGACTTATAACTCCTACCTAGCCAATAACTTAATCCAAAATCATCAGTGGGATCTGATTTTCTCTCTACAAAGGCTACATCTTCTGCGTCTGCAATTTCATGATCAAACACGTGGGATAACTCCTCCATCGGTTCTTCTTCAGCATCCTTATTATTAGCAAAATAAGTTCCCCCTTTCCTCGTTTTCTAAGTCTACAGCTAATGGATCATATCAAAAATCATGACAACTATTACCACCTATGTTTTCTCCTAATTATTGAGATTCATTTTCAGACTCGTCACTGTCTTCTTTAGATATTGGTCTTGACAATTCATCTTCAACATTTACTTGTGAAGAACCTTCGATATCCGCAAAAAAGATCTCATTTGCTGGTCTGATTAATTTATGTATTTTTCAGTTTAGATAAAGGAAACATGACATTATTCTGTAATATAAAAATGATTATTTTACCTCGATCACGACGGCATATTTCTATAGAAAAGGGGGTAGACTACGAAAAGGTGAATAAATTTCACATTAATGATTACACTCATCATTGCAAATGTGGATTCATCATCGTGAATTGGTACTAAGAAGAATGTTGATCCCTCATACAACCACTTACATATTAATGTAAGTATATACTGATCAAGCGGGAGATTAGTGGCTTCGGATACTCGAGCCAGTAAATCGAGGTATGTTAATTAGCATTGTAATATAACCATACGTTTCCTTCCCCCAATATATTCTACGTGATCATCAGAGACATTAGTCGATCTACCTCAATATCATAAGACATGAACGGTGTTGGATGCCATCTGTACGAATCAAATACATAATTTTATTAGTTTATTTGAAATAAGGGGATAAAAATCATTTATATTTAAAAATTATTAATTTATTAATTATTAATGTTATAAAATTAAGCATTTACTATTCCATTATTTAAATGATAAAAAATATTATTTTTAATAAGAGATGCACGAGTCTCATCACTTGAATGCCATCTCTACATGCAAGGATGCTATGCAGAATTGAAACATATATATGTACATGCAATCCGATAACATCGCCATAAATGAGAAAATGTTATTAACGTGAAGTACAATATACTAATCACTCCGAGATGGAATCAAAAAGTTTGGTCTTGAGGATCTCTTCGGCGCTCACCACAATGAGTACTGCAAGCGTTGTGTAAAGACCCTCTCGGCGCTTGATTCTAAATCTAAATGAGAAGTAATTAAAATATGACCAAGTCCAAACACAACTATAGGTGCATGCAATGATAATATGGGATTTGGCCTTAATCTATTTGATAATAATAATTTCTAATTTTATGTAAATTTCTTTTTTTCAACTTCTGTAGGATAGATCATCCTAAAAAGTTTAAAATACAAATGATTGCAATTGTAATATATAAAAGATCTTTATTTTAATGTACATTTAAAGTGAACTAAATTTCTTTAAATATATCTAAGTTTGCACATCTAATTAATGATTACAGTCACAAAATAAAATTAATAAATGTAATTTTACCTGAATGACGTGTTTCTTCAAATAGAGATGTTATATGAAAAGAAAAAAATAAATATAATCCAATGTACACAATAATGTATCGCCTTTGCTGATAAAAACTGCAAAAAAATCACGAAAAATAATCTACAAAAAAATCTTATTCTTACTCGAATAAGAATAGCATATTGAGAGAGACGAAATAACGCTTTAGAATATAGATTGAGAGAAATGAGAGAAGGAGGATTGCGGGAGGAAGATGTAGAATGAGAGAAGGAGGAAAATGTGTGAAGGATGAGGAGAATGGGGGAGGTATATATAAGGGAATGGGAGAGGGCACCGTTGACAATTTTCCGACGGCACTCTCCCAAATCAGCACATGAGGTGTCGATTTGGAGGAGGCATCCCAAATTGGCACCTCAGGTGCCGATTGATAGACATTTTTTAAAATTAATTTTTATCATACCTATTTATTTAATTTTGATTTTTAATAATTATTTAGAAAAGCCCCCTCTCTGCCCCGATCTGAAGCTGAGATGATCGCCTTCACCTGGAGCTGTTGTTCCTTGACTTGATCTTCGTGCCCCACACTTGAAGCTTTATATAACATGAAAAAACACACGAGAACAAGTCTATACTCTGAGACAAGGTTTTAAAAATAGGATCGAGTGTTGAATCGATCGCTTTTCAGTTTGGTTCAGATGGGCCGGACCGTCAGTTCCAACCAATTAGACAGACAATGATGTCAGCATGGCATCATCACTCCTACCGACATAGAAAAAATTGAATCGGACTTAATTTACTGGTCCGACCCGTCGAATAGATTTTTTGAACCGATAAAATCGAATACATATAAGTAAGTATGTATGTATATATCAAGGTTTAATGGGCTGCCCCCACACTATATTTCGGCTAATTTTTTTGCTTTTTCAAAAAATACTGTCATGTATTTTTATCACTATATCCCTCCAATATGACATTTCAATTTCGTCAGAAATATAGACTCATATGCCCCTCTATCTGGAACATGTAATTTTAGCGGTCTTAGAATTGTTGTAATAGACTTGTTCTAGATGGAGAACATAAGAGTATCTGTTTCTGACGAAATTGGAGTAACATATTTGGGGGTATAAATGATGAAAATACATGATAGCATTTTCCAGAAAAACAACAAAATTCATCGAAATATGACGTGGGGACAATCCATTGCCTGTCGAGACAACCTCATTAAACCCATGTATCAATGATAGAGAGCACAAAATTGCCCGAAATCCCCAAGCTTCAATCACATGTCTCAATCCAACGATTGCCATTTGCTTTCACAATCTAATCGTGATTGTTAATCCCAATCGATGTGACATTTGAGGTAAGCCGGTGTATCCCCTGCATTCCTTGGTTGGAATTTTATCACAAATCAAAGCAACATCACATCAAGTCATTATTCCAACCCTCACTCAACCCTCATAACCACCCAAAGGGCATGTTTGGTTGCTGGGTTGGACTGGGTTAAGTTGGGTTGGGGTATCCCATTGAATAGTAAACTGTACCCTGTGAATAGTAAACTGTGAGGAGGATTGAGAGGGTTGGAAGGAAGGGTACAACTGTGTACCCCAACCCGGTGCAGTCCAACCCAGCAACTAAACATGCCCAAAGAGTTACTATTCACAGAAGGATACCCCATCCCACTCCATCCCAATAACCAAACAGATCCTTAAGCTCTTTTTTTGCGTTTAAGCCCCTGGACACATACATTTTTACGGGGTCTATAGACCTCTATTTTGAGGGTAGAAAGCAGGGTTTATTTACAAACTTTTTGGACGGACTTCGCAGTTTTTCGTTGAGATTTATATTTTATTCAATTTTTCGAATTAGTTTGTCTGGTGCATGATTTTGATTCTTCACAACACCGCTTCTTCTCTATACTTTGCACTCACTCTCGATATACAATACGGTATAATCTACTTATCTACATATCACTCTACTATATTGTAGATCTTTGATTTCAAAATACTCTTTGCTACTTTATTCTCAAAATAGTCGTTACTACTTTATTCTCAAAATACTCGGTATCTACATATCATTCTACTACTTGACATTTCATTTTGCATAAAACTACGCAAAAAGCTACTAAGAGAATACACATTTCTCTCATAATTATTGGATGAGAACATAAAATTAAATGAAATAAGTTAATTAGTTTTCCATTTTATAAAGCATCATATAAAATTATAAATGCAACATGAACTTTATGAATATGATATATATGTATGTATGTATGTTGTGCAGAGCACAAAATAACTCCAATGATGGTTGAAAATACCATTAAATAAATCACAAATATCAATAAAAATATGACAAAGTAGACTGACCCAAAATAGTTGTTGATATATGAAATGAAAATAAAGTTTAAATTAGAATGAGTATGAACAACATACTTTTTTGGATAAGGAATAGATGAAATTGTTATATTGAGATTTGACGGTCCCTACGATAGGTTTTTATTCATAATGGAAAATTCATAATAGAAAGACCCAATCACGTGTATGCATGCATGTATATATGTATTAATATGCGTGCGCATGCATGAATAACGAATATGCATGTGTATGTGGTTGGTAAAATGAGGCTACCTGTCTTGGGGAGGCTATTTTAGATTCTCTCCCTTTTTCCTTTAATTTTTTGTGTTATTTTAGATCACCTAATATCTACGTATTATCACTCAAAATACAAGCTAGTTTTTGAGTCCTCTTTCCCATCCATCAAATCTTCAAATTTTAGTGATATCAAAATTGTTAAAATTGACCCATTCCAAATTAACATGTTATGGATATCTATTTAGAGAATTTGAAACACATATCCCTTCTGTTAATATAAGTTGATCCCCCAATGTGTCATAAAGAATATCACATTTTAAAAAATAAAGAGGTAGGGAAGCTAACTGAGCTCCCCACGGGGGTAGCACTATTTCACCTTGTGGATATTAACGGATTGAATCGACTCATATTTTAATAAATGATCTGATCTTATTCATGATTTAACGGATTCAAAAAATTCAGTCTGATCAGATTCAATACTATGATAAATCCAAACTAATCTAATTAAATCAAATTGAATTAAATTGCATATTTTATCCGATCCTTGTGCATCTTTAATGTTACAAATACAGACCTTCTCCATGACCATAACATGGTCTGATGATCGCTATACTCTCAATCAACAAGATCACATTATATTTATTAACCATGTTCAAATAAAAAAATAATATAAAAATATATTATAATATTTAAAAAGTTAATGTAACACATAATCAATGTTACATCACATCACATTTATCATTTCAACTCTCTCCAACCCTCATAATCAATGCTCTTAGTGATCGACAATGTTGCCTCCAGCCAAGCATAGATTCTCGCAAGATCGTGATTGGACCAAATATTATACAACATATGAATATATCTTTTTTTTTGTAGTATTCTTATTATTTGCTTCCGTATGAACTTTTTTTTTCCAATATGGAGACATGTACTTGGAAAACATATTTGAGTTATGCATTTTCTTCCTATTATCTCATGGGCTTTAGTGGATAATCTGATGAGATTGTAGGCCTAAAAGGCCACAAACCCACAGCAAGCGAATGGCTGGAGCGCTCCAACTCGTGGCGGAGCGGGAACGATAAGATCTCCCAAGCTCACCCTCCGTGCATTTTCCTCGTCGCAAATCCCAAAGACTGTTCCTCCCCACTCTCCACGAAGATGGAGGCTTTGAGCATCTTCGCGCACAGAGGCAGCTACTTGGCGTCCACCCACTTCGATCCTGATCCCTGTTCTTCCCGGGCTCCCTCCAGGAGGAAGGGTAGACCATACTCTGCTCATCTTTCCAGCAATTCAATCGAAGGTAGCGTGAGAAGACCTGATTTTAGAGGTGGGTCTTCCTCTATATTCGCAAAGGTGAGCCTTTCCGAGCCAAAGATGCGATCTTTCGCTCTAGCACTTGGCGTGGAGGAGGAAGCTGCAGGGAGTGAGGGCGATTGCACGGAAGCAGCTGCTGATAAAGTTGCAATTTTGGAGGCGGAGAGCGTGAAATCCGAAAAGAAATTGGTTGCTAATGGTAAGGCGAGGATGGACGTTCGCATGCTTGCCCGGAGATTGTGGGATTGCAGAACCGAAAATGATGTTGATGAGGTGTTCGATGAAATGCGTGAGCTTCCTCCACCCCAAGTCTACTCGACTATGATCAGAGGATTGGGCGTGGATAAGAAGGTGGATAGTGCATTTGCTCTTGTCGACTGGCTCAAGAGGAAGAGCAAGGATACAGATGGTGTTATAGGTCCGAACTTGTTCGTTTACAATGGCCTTCTTGGTGTGTTGAAGCAGAACAGGCAGTTTGAGGATGTAGATCGAGTCATGGAAGATATGGTGGAGGAAGGTATGCGTCCTAACATCGTAAGCTACAATTTGTTGATGTCGATTTATATTGAGCAAGGGCGGCCTGGTGCTGCAATTAAAGTTCTTGATACAATTGAGAAGGAAGGACTGCTTCCTTCCCCGGCCACATATTCCACAGCATTGCTTGCATATTGGAGGATGGAAGATGCCACTGGTGCTCTTGCGTTCTATGTTGGGTTGAGAGACAAATATGTTAGAGGGGAGGTTAGTAGTGGCACGGATGAAAATTGGGAGGCGGAGTTTGTTAAATTGAGAGATTATACTATTCGTATATGCTATAAACTGATGCGCGGATGGCTTGTTACCAAGGGCGATCCAACCGTGGATGTTATGAAGCTTTTAAGTGCTATGGATAAGGTGAAGGTAACCCCAGGACGAGCTGAGTATGAGAAGTTACTTTGGGCATGTACCAATGAAGGTCATTTCAGTGTGGCCAAAGAGTTCTATGAAAGATTGAGGGAGTTGGACTGTGGGATCAGCTTATCAGCTTGCAATCACGTTATATGGTTGATGGGGAAAGCGAAGAAGTGGTGGGCAGCTCTAGAGGTTTACGAGGACTTGCTCGATAAGGGGCCGAAACCAAACAATCTCTCATACGAACTGATCATGTCACACTTCAATATACTTCTTGGCGCTGCTAGAAGAAGAGGGATCTGGAGATGGGGTGTGAGGCTGATCGACAAGATGCTAGACAAAGGCCTGAAACCGGGCAGCAAGGAATGGAATGCGGTTCTTGTTGCATGCTCAAAGGCATCTGAAGCCTCGACAGCGGTGCAGATTTTCAGGAGGATGATTGAGCAGGGTGAGAAGCCCAATATACTTTCGTATGGAGCTCTTCTTAGTGCCCTTGAGAAAGGCAAGCTCTATGATGAGGCACTTAGAGTGTGGGAGCACATGTGTAAAGTGGGTGTTAAACCAAATGCACATGCTTATACAATTCTGACTTCTATTTATATTGGAAAGGGAGAACCAGAGAAGGTTGATTCTGTGATTCATGAGATGGATTCCTCGGGAATTGTGCCAACAGTAATCACTTTCAATGCTATCATTAGTGGATGTGCAAGAAACAATCTGGCAAGTGCTGCTTTTGAGTGGTTCGACCGCATGAAAGTTCGGAATATAACTCCGAACGAGATAACATACGAGATGCTAATCGAATCTTTGGCTTGCGATGCCAAACCAAAACTGGCTTACGAAATGTACATGAGAGCTCTTAATGAAGGTTTGCAACTTTCCTCAAGAGCGTATGATTCAGTTCTTGAATCCTGCCACCACTATGATGCAAGCGTAGATCTAAGTTCTCTGGGTCCTAGGCCTCTAGGTAAGAATAAAACCTTTGATACCAGGACATTTTCAGATTTCTGCGATTTACCTGTACCACATGTAAGAGGCAAACCATTCTATAGGGAAGCAACATACTATGCACCGACTTCAAGGAAATAATGGACTTTTGTGAGTATGAATAAGTAGGCACTTTTTCCTTTTTAGGTATTTTCCCTGTATATATTTTTATGTAGTACTGCTTTTGTTTCTCATCTTACCAAACAAGTGAATACGGATTTCAACATTAGAAATGACTGAAAAGGGTGTATAACCTGAAAAATATCGTGGATCCTTAATTTAAAGAACAAGTATCTTCCATTTTGGTATGAATTTATCTGGCGTGCATTTTCATTGTGCCACATAAAATACTTCATAAATTCCAACCCATTAAAGTATACAATATGTTAACGCATATAGTAGTTTATGTGTCTCTCTGTTATTTTTATTTTCAGTTGTATGCTTTATGTAATTTACCCATAGGCTACTCTCCTATATAAGAGAGCCTAGGGCTTATGGAATAAACAACTTGATTATTTTTCCCAACATGGTATCAGAGCGACGGTCCTAGACCGGAGTTCTCGAAACCCTAACCCTAACCCTACCCCACCCGCCGGCTTCTCTCTCTCTCTCTCTCTCTCTCTCCGATCGGCGCCGCCCCCACCCCTCTTCCGCCGCACGCACTGCTCCTGCGCCTTCTGCGCATCTCCTTTGCGCGCCTCCTCTCCCCTACGCGAGTCCTTCGTGTGCGCGAGTGCTTCAGCCTTCCGCGCACAGATCTTCACGCGCTGTAGCACAGATCTTCACGCGTTGTAGCTTTTCGTGCACAGATCCTCACGCGCTGTGCGGGTTGCTGCAGATCTTCACGCGCTCTGGGGGTTGCTGCTCCTGTCCCCTGTGCGCCCGCGCGTGAGTTTCCACATATAATCACGCAACCCTAGCGTGCTATCAGTGCACGCAACAACGCGCTAACAGTGTGCGCAACGCGCACCAGGGCTCCTTCGACCGTGCGTGATTCCTGTTGAGGGTACACGTGCGCGTGTGATTCCTGTACGTGTGCGTGTGCTAAGGCCTAAAGCGCACACCGTCATCTACATGGGTTTAGTTGCTTGAAGTCTACACGCGCAACTAAACCCGTCTATGTCATTGTAGACAAATCTCATTCTCTATCAATCGGTCCAGTCTTCAGTCTCCAGTATGTCAGAAAGCAAGGCAGATATTCCATCCATTGGCGCCTTTCGTGGTCCAACGCCTATTGTAAAGATGGACGGTGCCAACTATGAACTGTGGGCAATGCAGTTCATGAGCATGATGAAGTCAACGGGTAAGAAACACATTCTTACCGAACCAGAGCCTGCTGAGAAGACTGGAACCAATGCCTCTTGGGAGGCTGATGACGCATACGCCAAAGTTTGGCTATCCGGTACGTTGGCAATTGAGATTGCCAATGACATTCTACATCAACCCACGGCGAAGGATATGTGGGACATTCTGGCAGATACTTATTCACAGGCGAAGAACGAGACAAAGATTCTGCAACTCCAGCATGATATCTTCACTATCAAGCAGAATGACCGCCCTCTACATTCTCTCTATACATCACTGAGAGGGATGTTCGAGAAGCTCTACAGCTTCATGCCCCTGACAACCACGCCAGAACAGCAGAAGACATATAGGAACACGACGATAGTGGGCGTGTTCCTGGCTGCACTTGATCCAGAGTATGAGGCGGCACGATCACAGATTTTGGCCGACTCTACTATTCCTCCCATGGAGGAAGCTTTCCATAGACTGAGTCGGATCACAGTTCTTTCCACAGCCACGAGTCAGAATACTTCAGCCATGGCAGCCAACAGGGGTCGCGGATTTCATCACCAGGGCCGTGGACGTGGACCCCGTGGAAGAGGTGGCCGTACTAGGCCAACATGTACCTACTGTCACCGCGTTGGACACAATGAAGACACATGCTACTCGAAGCATGGATTCCCTGCATCCGCACGAGTTGCTGAGCAGATAGAGCCTCCATCTGCTGCTACTTTGGATCAGCAGTTCGACGATCTAGTTGCCCGTCTGAGGGGCATTATTCCACCATCTGGTCCATCACCGACTACTGAGAGTCAATCTGATGCCGCTGCTTCTGCCTCTGCGTCTACCAGTGCTTCAGGTAGCATACTTGCATTCACCAGTAGTAGATCAGATACATTACCATGGATTATGGACTCGGGCGCTACACATCACCTATGTGGCGACCAGAGTTTACTTACAGGATATACTCAGATTCCTCCAGGCCGAACAGTAGTAATTGCCAATGGTACACATTCCCCTATCACTGGTAAGGGGGAGATTAGATTGACATCTTCTATGCAGCTCAAGAATGTGCTACATGCACCCGATTTTTCAATGAATTTGTTGTCAATCAGCCAGATTACGAAGGATCTACATTGTCGGGCAATTTTTGATCCATCTTCTTTGATTTTTCAGGACATCCATACGGGCAACGTGATTGGTCGTGGCTTTGAGCAAGGAGGCCTCTACTGCCTGAATCAGACCCCATTCGCTGGAACCTCACCCCTTCCCACTGGACAAGTATCTACTCTATTGTGGCATCTGCGCTTCGGTCATTTACCGCTTCAGAAGTTGCGTCGCGTGTTACCTTATGGTCTTCCTCACACACCTATCCAATGTGAGGCGTGTCAGTTGGGAAAGCATCACAGGTCGACCTTTCCCAGTCGTCTAGGTCGGAGTAGTACCTCCAAGTTCGAGTTATTTCATATTGATGTATGGGGTCCGAGTCGTGTACCTGATCATCAGGGACACAGATTTTATATAGTATTTGTGGATGATTTTTCTCGAGTGTCGTGGGTTTTTTTGATGAAAAATAAATCTGAAGCAGGAAATATCATTATCCATTTTCTGAATGAAATACAAAATGTTTTCTCCACATCTGTGAAGTTTGTGAGAAGTGATAATGCTTTAGAATTGTGCACCAATGTCCTTGCCAATTATTACACCTCAAAAGGAATTGTTCACCAAACATCTTGTGCTCATACATCTCAACAAAATGGAATTGCTGAAAGGAAACACCGTCACCTTCTTGATGTCACAAGATCTCTTCTTATACAGAGTCATGTTCCCTACTCTTACTGGGGTGATGCAGTTCTCACTGCATGTTACCTAATCAATCGTATGCCTTCTTCTGTCTTGAATGAACAGATTTCATTTTCCCTCATCCATCCCAGGAAGGATCTGTTCACTCTTACTCCTCGTGTGTTTGGTTCGGTTGCTTTTGTCCATCAGTTGTCGCCTGGTACTGACAAGCTCTCTTCTAGGGCTGTCAAGTGTGTTTTCGTTGGGTAATCCAGAACTCAAAAGGGGTACAAGTGTTTCGATCCTCTGCGTCGGCGGTATATGGTCAGTGCAGATGTTACATTTTTTGAATCTGTTATGTATTTTTCAGCCTCGGGAGACCAGCAGCTACCACCTCCATCTACTGATGCCATATACATGACACCACCACCTCAAATGTCGTCATCAATACCACCAACACCACCACCACCACCGCCACCACCACATATACCTATCTCACCGCTACCGTTCCATTATACCCGCAGGCCTCCTCCCGCTCATGGTCATGACTCGTCTCCTAGCTCGCCTATGGTATGTAATGAAAATATTTCTATTGATGGATCTGATGACATTTCTGAGCAGGATATGTTACAGGGGCCAGATGAGGCTACAACAGATTTAGATGTTCCCATTGCTCTACGCAAATCGAAGAGGAGCTGTGTTACATATCCACTGTCAGCATCTGTGTCTTTTGAGAGATTATCTGGAGATTTCAGGACATTTGTGGTAGCACTGTCAGCTGTAGATATTCCACGGAATTATCAAGATGCTTTGCAGGATAGTAGATGGCGGCTAGCAATGGAGGAAGAAATGGCGGCACTTCAGTCCAGAGGAACTTGGAGTCTGGTTCCTATACCTGCAGATGTGAACCCGATGAGCTGTAAGTGGGTGTTTACAGTGAAGCACAATGTAGACGGCTCTATTGATAGATACAAGGCACGCCTTGTTGTACGTGGTTTTACACAGACATACGGGGTGGATTATCTTGATACGTTCTCGCCAGTAGCACGTCATTCCACTCTCCGGATCTTGTTGTCAGTTGCAGTTGCACGGGACTGGCCGTTGTATCAGTTGGATGTGAAGAACGCATTCTTATATGGAGATTTGCAGGAGGAAGTCTATATGCAACAACCACTTGGTTTTGCTGTTGAGGGGGAGTGTTCCAAGGTATGCAGACTTCATAAGGCTATCTATGGCCTTAAGCAGAGTCCCAGAGCATGGTTTCAGAAGCTCTCAGACCTCTTTGAAAAACAAGGATACAAACGCTCCAATGCTGATCTTTATTTGTTTGTACAGAAGACTACTAGAGGTATTATTGCAATTATGGTTTATGTAGATGATATCTTGATCACAGGAGATGATGAGCAGGGCATAAAGCAGGCGAAAGAAATGCTGGGAAGCGAATTTGTCACTAAGGATCTTGGTCTTCTTAGATATTTTCTGGGGCTGGAATTTGCTAGAAATCCATATGGGTTAGTAATGTCACAAAGGAAATATGTTACAGATCCGTTGAGTGAAACATGTATGCTTGGGTGTCGACCTGCTACGACACCAATGGATCCCAGCATGAAGCTCTATGATGATGACAGAGAGGAGGTGGACAGGAGAAGATACAGAGAACTGGTAGGCAAACTGTTGTATGTCACGATCACTAGACCAGATATATTATTTGCAGTGAGTCGTGTGAGCCAGTTCATGGAGCAACCGCGCCAGGTTCATATGGCTGCAATACACATGATTCTTAGATATCTCAAATCATCTCCAGGTGCAGGTCTTCTATTCAAGAAAGGAAAGGGGATTTCTATCTCAGCATGTGCGGATGCAGACTATGCAGGATGTCCCAAGGACAGGAAGTCCACCTCAGGGTATGCAATCTATGTTGGAGATGCCCTAGTCTCATGGAGAAGCAAGAAACAGACGGTGGTAGCTAGATCTAGTGCTGAATCCGAATATAGGGCTATGGCCCAGGCTACTACAGAAATGATGTGGGTGAAAGCTGTACTTACAGACCTATGTCTAAATGTACCACTTCCTATGAACTTGGAATGTGATAATCAGGCAGCCTTGTTCATTGCAAACAACCCAGCATTCCATGAGCGGACCAAGCACATTGAGGTTGACTGTCACTTCATACGTGACATGATTCAGAAGGGGTTCATTGCTACATCTCATGTTACCTCAGAGAAGCAAACTGCGGATATATTCACCAAAGCATTACTACGAGGCACATTCCAGAAGTGTGCGTCCAAGCTGAGCATGATTGATATCTATGCTCCATCTTGAGGGGGAGTGTTAACGCATATAGTAGTTTATGTGTCTCTCTGTTATTTTTATTTTCAGTTGTATGCTTTATGTAATTTACCCATAGGCTACTCTCCTATATAAGAGAGCCTAGGGCTTATGGAATAAACAACTTGCTCATTTTTCCCAACACAATATATATCGCTAAACATTTACATCTGGTTATCATAATGTCTTGTGTGTTTATTTCTTGTTGCAGACATGCAGTAGAGATTTTATCATCCTATGGCTTCATATTCATTGCATGTCCAGTTTTTATGGTGTTTGTTCCTACTAAAGTGCCTTTTCCTACATACAATCTTGTCCATAGGCATGTCAAAAAAATAGCATATGCTTAGAGGTTAAGGTACAGTTGTGCTAAATTACAATTGAGCATGGATGTATACAACACAGTTTGATGTCCCCCGGACTAAAAAAACAACTTGAAGTTATTTTGAATTTGTGTGATGAAGGGAAAACATGTCATGGGATATAGCCGGTTTTCCAGTCTTTTTGCGGCACATCTTCTTGCTGTTGCAATAGTCGCTTGACAGATCGATTCGTCGGTTCGACTACTTGATTCGGTGGGGTTACCAAATAGAACAACTCTGATCGGCTAGTTGGTTGTCTAATAAAAATTATAATTTATTATAATTAGTTTTTGGGTTTTTACACTTTTCTTTTTATTTTTTGGGTTTTCACACTTTTCTTTAATGTAAAATAAAAGTTAAATGCATACAGATAGTACTTTTATCATGTTAATTAATGACATCTATAAATGTTTATGATTATATGTATTAGACAACTTTCATATTTAAAATAATTGAAACTGCATGATCGAATATTTTTTGACTAGTCACCTGAATACTATTATTTTTTTATTCACTTCTTCATTCACTGAGTCTTCTATTGAATACCGAATACCGGATTTTGCCACAATGCATCTTCTTGACATTGACAAAAGCCTAGATCATATGCATGTACGTGCATGTGTGATACTCACAAGGTTTGAAAAAACGAAAGGAGGAACAAGGCATTTTCCTCGGAATCGAGACGAGGCGTAGCCTCGAGGCGGTCGAGGCGTAAGCCTCAGTTTATATAGAAAAGTATGCATAAAACTATAATTATATATATGTCAATGTAATTATATGTTCTTTGCAAAAAAATATGATACTTAAAACTATAAGATATGATGAAATATTAGAGATAAGAACACCATAATAGAAAATAGAACAACATCATATCCCTTTCTACACATTTTCATCCAATCAAAGAGGAATTCATTGTCTATAAATGTTTTTAAAGAATTAAACAGTACATATATATCTTTGAATTATTGTTCTATAAAAAAGTACGATTAAATATACACCGAAGAAATTTATGTTATGTGTCTAATATATAATATATGACCGCACGAGAAATCATGAATCCTCTCCATTTCGAGCAAACCTTTGAAATATTGTTGTAATTAAAAGTACGATTAAATATACGTCGAAGAAATTTATGTTATATGTCAAACATATAATATATGGCAGCATGAGAAATCATGAACCCTATCTATTTTATTTTTCTTAATATATTACAAAGCTTGTTACGTTTACGAGTATTGTTGGATTTGATATTTATGAATTCATTCATTAAAGGAGAAATAGTAAGAGTCTGTGAAGTAGTGGACACAATTAATAGTAAATATGAAGTTATGTGCACGAAAGAAACATCCGATTTAGGCATTTATCTTCTATGATCATTATCTTAAACAAGCATATATTTATAAACTTCTCAAACTACCTAGTAAACCATTAAAATCATAAAAAATACTTCAAAAAAGCAAAAACATCTCGTAAAATGCCTTGACCGCCTCGAGGCTACTCCTCAGCCTCTTGAGGCACACATCTCACTGGATTGGACCGAGGCGCACGTCTTGCTAGTAGACTGGACCGAGGCGCACGCCTCGAGGCTAAATAGGACTGCCTCGCCTCGAGGCGTACACCTCGACCGTCTCGAGGCTAGTTTTTTCATACCATGGATACATGTAGGGGACAACAGTCTAACGTACAATAATATTGCAGGTTTAGGGTTCACAGCAGTTGATCCACCTTGAGGGTTGTGGTACCATCATTTTAGATATGATGGAAAAACCAGTTGAGAGTGATGAGAGAGGGGAGTGAATGCCTGATGTTGAGAGGGAAGAGGGTCGATGTTTAGTCGCGGGGCTTGGGTGAAAAGTGAGGGATGTTCCGATCGTTGGGAGCGGGTCTCTTGCGAGGGCTTTCTCGTTCCCTTGCGCCGGTTTCAGAGATGAGAGGATGGGGTGGGAGTGATGGCCACATTTTTGAGTGCTAGAAATGTTGAAGATGGGGGGAATCACTGTGATCGGACATTACTGTGCATGGAGGAGACCTGTTGTTCACATGATGATGTGCTCTAAGTGTGGACTGGAGGGCCATCGCCGTCCAGAATGTTGTTAACATCGGATATGGCATCCACGAGTTGTGTGTCAGCTACCTTCTCCCGAATGAATGGTTGAGTTGCGGTCGGGGGAGTTAGTGAAGCCTTCAGTCCAATTTAGCCACCGAGAGTTGAGGACCATGACAGAATCCTCGTTGATTCATTTGTGGCTGGGGAGGCTATTCTCTTGTGGTTGAGGAAGATGTTACGGGAATACTGGGTAAGTCTTTCCCTGGAGATGTTATCATCCTCGCAAACGGACTTGCATGTCTATCAACAATGCATAACATGGACTTGTGGGTGTTAGGGGTGCCACTTCTATCTCGAGGCCTTGGTTCCCTAAAACTTGCTCTTGAAGGTGTGCGGAATGTGGTAGCGATTCTGTCAGATGGCAAGACACAGGGTTCCAATTTGAACTGGATGTTGGTTTTTGTCTCGGCCCATCCTCATTTCTCCTCCAGTTGATTGCACACTGAGGGCTGGTCGATCTGTCTTTCAGCTTTGGGCCAAAGTAACGGTTCCTCCTCCGCCACCACGTTTCCTCAGAAAAGGGGACCACTTCAGTTCCAACTTCTGTAATGTTGCGATAGTTGGATGAAGCACCACTGTCCGAGGCTTGGACTCTCTGAAGCCAAATGAAGCGTGGTCTGAGGAGGAAGCTCAATGGGCGGCGATTCAAGAGGAGTTTGGTCTGTGCTGCCTCAACTCCCCACACATCATTGTCCAACTGCGGGCGACAAATATTCTTTTGGGTTATGGAAGGATGACTGGATTGATGGGAGGACTTAGGCGGAGATTCCTGCACTTATTTGCTTTAGCCTCTGACTGAGATATGCTGATCTCAAAAGCTCGAGTGGACGGTGTCTGGCTCCCAACTTTCCTTTCTGATTTTTATGAAAAGTGATTCTAAATCCTGGACTGGTTAGGATGTTTTAGCACACTAGAGGGCCCATCAGAGGGACGCTATCATTGGAAGTGACATGAAGGATAATTCACGGTGAAGCGTGCTAATCAAGCGTTGGATAGGCCTCCGATTCCCATTCTAGGAGAGGTGGTCCTGAATGTGGATTCATCTGAGACATGTGCATTCCACAATGTGTCGAGGTGTTCCTCTGATGATCAAAGAGCGACACGACAATAGCCCCTCCCTTTGTATGGTGGAGATTGAGGTGTTGGAGCATCTTGAAAGCTTTTAGGAATCTTTGTTTCAGGCACGTTTTGTCCAATTAACGTGCATCTGATGCCCCTTACTGTCATTTGGGCACGTTGGCTTGCTCGAAGCAAAGTAATCGTCAGAAAGGAGCATTTTTATGCGGAGAATGTACTTCATCATGCTAAGACTCTCTCCGAATCCTGGCTTTAGTAATATTTTTCCTTATTAATATAGTTCTGGGGCGAACACCCGACACGTGTTTTTCTTTTCTTTTCTTGCTTAAAGAAATAATATAATGAATTCAAAAATGCAAATATTTGATAAACATGAATCAGACGAATTTAGCAGATGTGGAGATGGCTGTTTATTTTTCTTGTATGCGTGTGTGTGCACTGATTAGATAGGTGGCTCATGAAATCTTTAAAATAATAAACAAGTATTTGTTAAGTGCAGCCAAATCATCTTGAGAAGTTCTCACTTTCATGTCACCTACCTAATGCGATGCTTCTCCTGTCAGTGCTTAGATCTGATAAAGTCACAATATGCGAAGTGCTAATCAATAGTTGTGGATTTTTATTATTACGCCTTATATACTTTTTATGCTTTTCATTTTGTTTTAATGTATTATAGGGGGAGATTATTAGTGAAAAGTATCTGACTCAATTATTAGATAACAAAACTAAAATAAACAATACTTGTAAAACATTAACCTTTAAAGTTAAAAGGGCAAATTAACCATGGCGATCAGATATAGCACACAAGGAAGGTGCTTTGATGTATCTAATGATAAAGAGTAACAACAATACAATTAAAGAGTGCAGTGATATCATAAGCTTTGATTTTAGAGAAGAAAAATAGCTCGAGGATCATATATCAACTGAAGATCACCAAGTCATCAATCAAGCTAAATACTTTAGTCTTTGAGCTTTATTGTATTTCTAACACTGGTAATAACTTTATAAATCATATAAAAATCCTCTCCAAATGATTTCTTGATATATTATGCATATTTCAAGTCTTAAGTATTTGTATACTATTTGGAAAAAATGGGGTTGCCCCGTCCCCTGTTTCGGCATTTTTTTATTTTTTTTTGAAAAATAAAACCATGTATATTCATCCCTATATCCCTCCTATATGTCATTCGAATTTCGTCAGAAACATAGACTCCTACGGCCTCCATCGAGATGTGTCGATTTAAAAAATCCTGTTACTATTAAAAAATGACCATCTGGATGAAGACCGTAGGGGTCTCTGTTTCTGACGAAATTCGAATGCCATATAGGAGGGATATAGGGATGAATAAACATGACGATATTTTAAAAAAAAAAATAAAAAAATGCCGAAAATGATGCGGGGCAGCCTTGTGGGGCAGCTCATTGAACTCGTACTATTTCCCATACCAATATATTTGAAGTTAACGTATTTTCTTGACACAGACTCTTACTGTACTTGGGTTTATAGTTTGTCCTATCGAACAATCTTCCTTAATTCTTCCAATTTATGTAGTAACTACGGTTATTCAAGTCATTATGTATATACTTTTGATTATTGGATTATTTAAAGCTTATCTCTTACTTTTCCACTAGTGTTTTTAAGTTTATACGGTGTAATTGAATGTCATAGATTTATAAGTAACCACTAAACATTACTGTGTGATATCTTTGATTATTTGATTCATTTAAAATTTCTTAACTACCTATATTAAGGCGCTTAGATACCCTATTGATGCATAACACACACTACAATTTTTAGGAATCTCTAAATCTTTTTCTTTAACATCAGTGCACTCCATATACTCAAGTTTGTTCATCTTTTAAATTTTAGACTTTACGATTCCATCCTCAATATGCTTTTCTACTATAAGTCTATATTAGTCATTGCACTACATTCTTCTTGCATAATTTTGAGAAAGCTACATGTTAAAGTGAATTTGTATACATTCTTGGCTAAATGATGTTACATGAGAAGTCTTTATTCCTACATGAAATGTAAACTCCATGAATAGATTGTAGGGCATTCTTGGTGTAGGTCTTTATTCCTTCTTTAGAAGATAAAAGATGTATGTTTGTCTAATTCATAAGTATCTTTTATAATGAGTGGTTATAATTCAAGCTTTGAAACATGGTTGACCCTTAAATAGAGGTGAATATGTATATATCATTGTACACTATATACTCAAATACAGTATTAACCTCGAGCGCTTTTTATCAATAACTTACCAGAGCTCCATCACCCTCTATTTGTGCTTGTTGGAGCTCCATCCTAGTCGATATAAGTCTCCTTCATGGTGAGGCATGGAATGATGGAGGTGGAAAAGGGCATGGTTCAACCTTATGGTCTACAAGATCTCAGATCCCTAGAGATCTTAGAGATGTATATAGTCTACTTAAAGTAGTATGCACCAATTGAATGGAGGTTTGACCTCACACATCTAGGAAATGTGGGGAAAAAAACAAATCAAATTCGAAATAAAGGATGCTCATCGTGTGAGTGACATAGAAATCATATAACAAAAAAATTTTATTGCATTGTGAAACCACGTGGTAACGAAAACTATTTCCGTGCTATTTTCGCAAACCGCAGCAGTATAAAAAAATATCTTTAATGTAAGAGTTTATAAAATAAGATACTGCCTGAATCAAGTTCGATTCAATTGACAATTGCACTTGCGAGTACAATGATGACTCGCGGATCTTCCCATGAATTAGAGAGTTGATATCCATCAGTTGTCCATATTAAAAGGAATCTAGTAGGATCTATATCCTCTTGATTTTGTCTCATTAAATTGAGTCTTTCTTTAGTAGAAAGCACGTAGAAGAAAACAGGTCCTCTCGCAATTGACCAAAATAATGGAGGGGGAGAGAGAAAAAATGGTGGACGGCTACGGGATATGGTGGTGGGAGCATTTCTCTTCTAATTTATCCTCTTAATTTTTAGGATTATAGAGCACATGAGTTGAACTTGAATCCAATGAGAAAATAGAAAGGGCGAGCCCTCTATTTATAGGCACTATGGATGGCCATGATATAAGAAACAAAGAGTAAAATATTTTATGTCTTCATAGTGGACAACCACCATGAGACAAATATGGAGACTTTTCTCCGTAAATTCTTCATCCATGTGATTCAAATCCTAAAAGGAGTTGGAATTAGTCCATGAGAGTTTCGGGATTAATTCTTTTATTTTACTCAATAAATTACCACCAACCGTCATGGGATAATTATATAATCATCTAACTAAATAATGAATCCAAGTCATTAATTTATAATAAAATGTAAATTATAGTTACACTTATTTAATTATGTGAATCATATTCATATATGTTCTAGAAATAAATATGAATCATATGATCATATTAATATTGATTGGTATGGATCCATATCCATATTAATTACATGCCAATTATATAAATCATATTCACATGTTCTCATATTAATTATCAATGGTAAAAATAGTTATTATTTTGATAGCTAATTTGTCAATGTACAATTTTTAATCCAGGTAAGACTCATATGTAGTATTGACGAGTATTTAAAAATAATCAAGGATATTATATTGACCATGTATAGTGACATGATATTTAGATTCACGTCTAATATTAGGATTCCTACTACTCAGAGTTGTTTGACTTAACCTGACGTTGAATTAATTTCTCCAATTGATTACGAGATCTTTCGAATTAATTTTCAATTCTTTGAATCTAGACATTAGTTCGATAAATCGAGCTTTAATCCAATTAATGATCATTCATCTAGACACAAAGAGGGGCCACTACTATCCACTCAATTTCATCATTCTTTCTGAATGGAAGTGTCATGATATATAATCTATTATGATCACATCGACCTAGAGCATTCATATTACTCATGCATCCTACATATTGGAAGATTTTGAATAAATCAGAAGTTCAATCCCATATATGATCGTCTCCTTCAGGGGTTTATCAAAAAATTCCCAATCAATCATTGGACGACATTATCTGTAATACACTTTTCAAAAATATATATTAATATTCTCAAATTCGTATCTTATTTCATAAACAAGATTACCATCGACATAATACATTATGACCCCAATGTCCCATAAGTGGGCTTCTCTCTTCTGATCTAGAAAGTATGAACTTATATGATTCTTTTGAGAGATAATACATCTCATATTTCCTTATATTTACATCAGCTCGTCGTTTTATAGACCATGACATGCCATCAATTTATTAGTGTGTCAAATATACACACTCAGATATATGTATACGTCAATGTATATGTATATGTATCCCTAATCAAAAGATGTGTGCATATTCATGAGAGTATGTGCTACATAATTTAAGTATCTTGATATCATCAAGTTAATTCTTTAACTTGAGTCGTCCGACATCTTTGAATATCAATCCTTGTGTAAAGGAACTGCATCAAGAGTATCAATCAAATATCATCTTTGAAGAAGTTTTCCATCTCTTCTCAGATTGTCGACTCTTTCTGGAATCAGTTAATGATGCCAATTGTATCCTCGATCTAATTCTTTATACCCACAATCCTACATCGGCCTTTACGATTTAACTCTTTAGATCCACAAATGTTGAAGGGAGATTTTTTGGCCTTGCACATCATGGAAGCATGTAGATCGAATAGTATTCGATCAAACAAATAGACTCATCATATGAATCTGGATAGAAATAGAGTTTAAAAATAAAACAAAGATGAAATCACATGAATTGGGAACCATTCCCAATCTATTTCATCAATTCACACGAGTATATAATTACCTCTTGAAGCAGGGTTGTAATCCTTTCGCCTCCAAGGAAAGAGACCTTTTGTCTAAGTCTGAGACAACACTTGTGGGTGCAGAGATGAATTGTGTAACTCTCACAATCCAAAGAAATGATGCAACCTTCTTCCTCATCACCCTTGGGGAAGGGACGCCCTTAACCATGGAGAAAGAGAGAGACGGACGACCTTGAGAGAGAGAGAGAGAGACTTTTTTCTGTATTTCCAACTATTGTACAGAAAGGCAAGGGTCATCCCTCCTTTTATATAAAAATGGATGATTAGGATTACAATCCTAATCAATAATCAAGAGTCAAGATTGAAGATGCAACCAACCACTAACAGGATTAGGATTGATAACAAATTATCAATTCTAGTAATCTTATAAATAAAATAAAAAACACACCAATCATTGAATGAAAATTAAAAATAAAAGAAATAGGAGTCCTATTATGACATGGAGGGGAGGAGTCCAACATGGTGTAGCAGCCATGGACGCTCACCCTCTTGTAGGAGCAGGATTCACTTCTTTTCTTTTCTTTTTATTTTAATTAATTAATTAATTCATATGTTTACTTTTTGAAATTTAATAAATTAAAACGTAATTGGTAACATTTACGAATTAGGCCTATTATTAAAATGAATCAAATTTATTGCTCCACAATAAAATGTAAATCATATTTACATTTATATCGGAATGTGAATCTAATTCACATAAATAATATAATTTGTGAATCATATTCACAAAGAAGTGTCCAAATAATAATGTAGATCATATCCATACTAATAAAAAATAGGGATATTTACCCAGCGAACCCTGAAATCTTTCAAAATTACCTCTACGACCTTTGAAACATCATAATTCCTCCCACGACCCCGTAATCTTGCTAACCCTTACCCTATAGACCCTGTGGTTTACTCCCGTTAGTTTATCCGTTAAAGGTAACCGGATTCCGTTAAGTTTTTTATCTTATACCCTTTTTGTTTAGTAAATTTACATTGAATGCCATTTCATCATCCCCCACCCCAGCCCAGGTCCCGTGTTCAAACCCCTTCCCCCCACCACCGCGCGCCGCCCCTCGCTCCCGGCTCCCCTGCCGTTGATGGAGCTCCACCTGAGGAGGAGCTCCTCCACCTGCAGCCCTCTTACTCCCGACCATCGCCGCCGCAGAACGCCACCACCTCCGCCTTCACCACCCTAACTGTATCTGTTTACATCCGCAGCAGTGGAATAATCTGTAGAAAAATCCACTCTTCTCGGTCCCATCAAATCAGAGCACAGTGCATCCCCCATTATTGTGAGAAGCAAAGTTTCGGCAGACGAACATGTGGCCATCGTTCTTCCACTCTCAAGAGATCCCCATCCCCCGCAGATCAATGTTAAAATCAAAATTAACCATTTCCTTCTCATCATCATCATCATCATCGTTACAAATCTGTCTGACACTTTTTTTACTCCGATTCAAAAACAGAGCAAGAATAGCAACAGTAATCCAAGAAAGACCGAATCTTCCTACCACCTACCTCCTTCCTTCCGTCCAAATCTCTCCGACCACCTTCGGATCGTCGACCCCTATGCACAAAATCCGATTCCTTTCGAACGGAAAAGGTCTTCAGATCGCCGCTCCCAATCTCATCCGTGCGGCGAGGAGCAGCTCGTCGGCGTTCAAGAACCGGAGAGGGGGCGGCTGGTGGTCGATCGGACGCCAGTCGAGATCCTCCTCCACGGAGTAATCGAGGAGCTCGGACTCATCGAACCCAACTTCCAGAAGATCGTCTTCCGTCTCCGCCTCCTCGCCGGCGAGGAGTGGCGCGCGGCAGAGCGGGCAGGTGCGGCGGCCGAGGTCGACCCAGGGATCGAGGCAGCGGCGGTGGAACACGTGGCTGCACTCCCGGAGGCTGCGGACATCATCCCCATCCTCGAACTCGTAGAGGCAAACGGCGCAGCTGTCCTCCTCGAGGAGGCGGTGAGAGAACCGGAGAGCGAGAGGGACCGGAGGTTCAGGAAGGTGACCCGGCCCGAGGAGCAGGAGACGCCGGTCCATTTCCGCAAGGAGGGAGTGGGGAAGAAGAAGGACGGGGAGAGAAGAAGAAAGGAGGGCCCTTGGATTTGCTAGGGTTAGATTAACTCAACTTAAACCCAAACAAGTTAACTTAAAAAATATCAAATTAACGGTAGGGTCTATAGGGTAAGACGGAGCAAGATTACGGGGTTGAGGGAGGAATATCGATGTTTCAAAGGTCGTAGAGGTAATTTTGAAAGATTTCAGGGTTCGCTGGGTAAATATCCCTAAAAAATATTACAGATATCACTATTCATATTAATTTTATTCTAGATAATTAAATCTAATTTAATTATCTCAATTTTTTTCTTGTTCTGCTCATTGGAATTTATTCCTTTCAGAACGATCCATGAACTTTTTCATAGATAGTGTACCTTCTCCGCAAATACTTGGATATAGGGTCATGGTAATTGTATTGTCCATGTAGAGTAACTTGGATATTGAGTTTCAATCTCATATCCAAATATAAAAGACCCCTCAGTGTTGTTTGATCATATTAGACAATGTATGTTATTTTCTCATTGTACTTGTATATTATTCAGACAATGTCTAATATTTTGACTAATGTTGGATAACAAGTTCATTGAATAGAGTCACTAAAATCCAACCATATTTCATCATTCCCTCGGATTGAAAGAGTCATGATGTACAATTAATATAAGATCTCATCACTTTCAAGTATTCTTAATGACTGTGCATCCTGCATACTGGAAGACTGTGATTAAACCTGAGGTTCAGATCTCATTTGAGTTGTATTCTTTAGAGTTTTATGAATAAGTTTCTTATTAGATCATTGGGAGTTGGTATCAATCATATACTTTTCAAAAGCCTACAAATAATATCTTGTTTCCAAAACAAGATGATGATTGATGGAATTTGTTTTATCCATGAGTGATCTTATTTTTCGGTTCAGTAATGAGCCTATGTGATCTCTTTAAGAGATCGTATTACATATATGCATTTATGTACTCGCCAGCTTGCCGATGTATAGGCATTGATTAGGTCATCAATCTAATGGTATGTCAAATTTACATAGCCAGTCATATAAAGATACATATGTCTCCGGTCAGAGGATGTATGCCTATATCGTTGACAATATAGGACATAGTTCTTCGTTATCTCAATCTCGTTAAGTCGGCTCTTTTGCTTAACTTATCCAATACCTCCGAATACATATTCCTATGTAGAGGACCTACATCAAGAGGTCGGTTGGATGTCAACCCTTGGAATAAGGATTTCTATCTCATTCTCAGGCTGGAGATCCTTTCTTGATAATCACTTGTTAGTGACATTGAATCATCAATCTAACTCTTTAGATATTCAACCCATCGTCAACCTTTATGATCAAACAATTAGATCAACACCTGTACGATCTCAAGATGGTAAAGGTACATAATCCTATTTGTATAGAGGGACCCAATAAGTGCACGCATATTATAATCTCATAAAGGGAGTGAAAATTAACTACTTTTATTGATAATCAATTTACAATAACATTTATTGCAGAAATGGTTCACAAGGGGCTCACATACTAACAAATGTATGGTGGAAAAAATGCCAATGATACATAACATTTTTTATACTGATAGACCCAGATATTAATACCATACAATTATGCTTTAATTTAGATAATGGAATGACATAATTTACATTAATTATCGTTACTTAATAGCTCATTATGGGCTTACATGTCTAACACCAATCCCTTGGGATCTTGAAGTTGCCCTTAATCTTTGTTCTTCCTCATCATTTACATTGTCTTTATCTCCATCCCCATCCTTAATTGGTGTTATATGGATCAATCATAGAATATATAGCAGTAATATCTGATTAAGTGAAATTTTAGCAACTAAGCAACTAAACACGATCGTGTTATTTAGATCACATTCATTCATGTTTAACATTATAAATAAAAAAATATTGGTAAAAATTATTATAACCAATTATGAGAAAATAGTGTGTAAGAAAATCAATAAATCACAGTATAATATGAATATGATTATTAATAAATGAAATAATAGTCACTGTATTGGTCTTGCTTGATCATGCTCAATAGAAACAAGTTTCACCATGAAAAGTGGGATTTTTTATTCATGTCCTTCGTGGGTAGAAATTTATGGTCTTACAAATGAATAGTATTGAAATAATGAGGAAAGGGAGCCTACTTCTGAAGTAGGTAATCTAACCTACTTTATATGCCGATTTTGATACTTTTTATTTCTTTTGAAAATATCATGGATTTTCGTAAGTATATCCATTTAATATGCCATCCAAATTTCGTCAGAAACAGATACTAATATGCCCTCCATCAAGAACATGTCGATTACAACAAATCTAAGATCACTAAAATTACATGTTTTAGATGGAAGACACAAGAGTCTCTGTTTTCGACGAAATTAGAATGGGATATAGTGATGAAAATCTATAGTGGTATTTTTCAAAAAAAATAAAAAAATATCAAAAATGGGCATGAAGTAGATAAAATTACCTACTTCATGGAGTAAGCTCCCTTTCCTCTTAAATAATTACATTATACATTAAAGTAATATATTTTTATTAATATTGAATAGATACTCCGAAAAAAATCAAATTTCCATGAGCAAAATTAAGCTAAAAACAAAACCATGCCAATGTAAAGAAAATATTTAAATCACGCTATCCTCTCTCTCTCTCTCTCTATATGGACGTCCTAATAAGTTAGATAAAATGGTGTTACCAGCATATGACTAACAAAAGAAGTATTTTCGTTCAATGACAAACTTTACGTGAACATTTTCAAATTCAATATGTGAATTTTGCAGGTTTATTTCACAATTCCAAAAGGATATCAATGTAAAAATCCCCTAAAAAATAAACCATATATCTTCTTGTTTAAGACCAACCATTAATTTAGATCTTTGAGGTAAGAAAGGGAACCAAACGAGTTAAATGCCCTAAGAAACTTCTGCAATCAGTAATCTGCAACAAGTTTTGTATGATTTGAACAGACAGAGCGACCAACAGATCCAACCTGCGTGTGTTCTTCTCCACATTCTCATTCACATCTCCTGCATGCGACCCATCTTTCCACCTGTGACCACGCGGGGAAGAGGTTCCAGCATCCACTAACCGCTCACCCACTTTATTCCTGGGTGCCCTTTCCGCGGCTTCCTGCTCCACTTTCCAGTAGTTGGGAAGAAACCCACTTCCCTCCGGTGCCGCTGCCGGCAGATCCTGCCGGACAAGTTCAAAAGACCAGATCTTGGAAGCTTCCGTTCCTTTTCTGGTGGTGGGTTGTTTGGGATTTCCATCCAATCTCTGGTTGCTTTTCTTCCTTGAGTGGAGTAGAGGCAACCTTTGAGAGTGAGATCTTTTGTGGGTTATCTTCGATTTGGTGTTTCGAGTTGTTGGTTTGGTGTATCCATAATGGAGCCGCCGATCGGTTTTTGGGCCTCTCTTTGGAGCTTCATCTGCTTCTTGCCCATCTTTGTGGGACTCCTGCTGTTGGGTATCATCAAAGGTGAGTTTTTTTTGCTGTTGGATTGAATCCGTGTGGTGTGATTTGGTTTAAGATTTGTGTTTCAGTGTAATTTGTTTTAGTATATCTAACTGATTTAGATTTACTCTGGTCCCGGCTATAGGATCCTTTTTTGCTGTGGGCTTTTAGCCACAGTTCCAATCTTTGGAACTGGCGACATCCTTAGTTACTGTGTTGCTGTTCACTTTTTGTCTCCCAATTTCTTTATGTTTTGCTACAGATTCAGACCATATAAGTGTTTATGTTAGTACTTGCATTATGTTCAATTTTTTAGAAGTTGGAGCCATAGTAACTTGCATGGTTCTGTGCTCAAAGTTGGAATTTGTGCTCTTGTTAATGCACCTTTTGATCTGTAATAAGAGACAGATCAGAGCCTGAGATTGTGAATTTGTAATTTTGCTGCTATTTTGAATATCAGGAAGCTCCAGACATTAATGCATTTGTTGTCCGAGTGAAGAGTAGAGGAACAATTTTTTACTATTACAATCTAATAGAGTGTGGCATCCTTCCCAACAACTATTAAGTTTTGATGTTCTGTTCTCCTGTATAGGTGCATTGATCTTCCCATTTGCATGCCTTATAATAACAATTGGGAACTCTGCTGTCGTTTTGGGTCTTTGGCCAGCACATGCAATATGGACATTTTACTCTTTAGCAAGGTATATTGTGAAAGTATGTGTTATCTGCTAGAGATGTTTTAATTATGTTTGATGGTTTTCTGATATAGTGTTTGGCTTCCTTGAAGACAGATCCAAGCAGTTGGGTCCTATCCTGAAAATTGTTCTGTTTATTTTTGTTGCCATTCTCGTCATCCTATGGCCCATGGTTGCAATCCTTGGAAGTATACTTGGAGGTGCACTATACGGATTTTTAGCACCACTGGCAGCTACATTTGAAGCGGTTGGGGAAGAAAAGACAGATGAATTTGTACACTGTCTTGTGGTTTGTGCTCTTGCCATTTCATAGTTGATATTATTATCATGGTCCTTGATTTGTTGTTGAAGAGTGGTTTTTATTTGTAGGATGGAACGTGGACAACAGTGCAAGGATCGTGCACTGTAGTTAGGGACTTTACAGATGTGTGCTTTCATTCTTATTTTTCTATTATGGATGATATTCGCCTTCAGGAACCTCCGGATGGGAAACCTTATGAAATCAGGTTTGCCGTTTGCTTTTCCATTGTATGTCATGTATTGGATCAGTTATTTTTCTTGCACTCCTTTATGCATGCCCACTAGTTTTATATCGTCTTGTAATTTTCCCGTCATCTCTCATGTGCACTTTCTCTGGGGTGTGACTCTCCCAATGAATTTAATTGATATGAACACAAAATATTCTTCCATTTTTAATATGCCTGCTTAAATTCGAGTGTTTACCTGATTAAGTTCTTTATCTGATTTATAAATCTTGAGTTTCATTTTTCTAATACAATTTAAAGAAAGTAATGGATTTTGAACTCCATTTTGAAAGCATCATGGAAGCACTCTTCAGTAGCCTTCTTTAAGTAAACACCTAGGCTGCTAAAATAAAGAGAAGAGGCAAAATGAGGAATCTGAGAACCAAGCAACTGGTGACCCTATGGTTCTCTTAACTATCAAAGCATTTGGAATTGTCCCGAAATAATTTTTTTGGGTTATTGGAGTCATTAGTCTCTGGGATACATTGGCACAACTCCCTAAGATTGGGGTTCTCACTATCCTCTATAGTTTCTCCTCTACATATAGTGAGAACGACCGTCACCGTCCAAGGATGTAGCTTAATTACGGATGAACCTTGTAAATCCGTGTATACGTGATTTGCTTGTTTGTATTTTTGCGTGTTTGCTTCCTCTACTCGCAATAGGAAAACTTACCCATTGTGGACATAAAAATCTCAATGGTAATGCATTGTAGGCCTTGTTAATTAGAGTACCTCCAGTGGGATATTTGTATGTATTTAAAATTTATAAGAAGATGTGCATGTGTAGAGAATGTGGATTGCTGAAATGTATACGCTCTAGTGGGCATGCAGCCACAAAAAATGGATTGATCACAATACGAGTAAAAGGGTGACTTGGTTTGTAAAGCTTTTGCTATATGGATATGAGGAAGGGTTGGACTACATTGGATAGCAGTGTGAGTAGAAGGATAAAATTGGTGCGCCATCAATAGAATGTAAAATGGTGAACTCGCTTATGGTCCGTAGTCACTTGTAAAAATTAATCATATGCTTTTCTAGTTCGATTGGAAAATGTGAAGGTGGAACAAGAGTTACACAAGAGGGGCGAGGAGAAGACAAAAGAAATGTTGGGAGTATATTAGTAATAATGGTTTTACCTTTTTAGAAATAGATCAATGTAGCCAGCCCTAAAGTGGAAAAATAGCTGGCGGTAGTTCTTTGAAAAATCCCCGTGCATGATTTTTCCGAAAATCCTACTATGAGTTAACTCAAACAGTGATTGTTCGGATTCTCTTGCACATGAACGAGTCAATTGCTGTTTTGGGTAAATCCAATCGGAGGGAACCGTGCTATGGTGGCAAGTGATGGGAATCTTGAGGATTATGCAGAGATCTGGATGCTGGAAATTAGTACCGGTACAAATATTTATTGGTAAACCATGGAGGTTATTGGAGATCTGATAATCTCTTATAATCCTTTATAGTGGTATGACATGATTACTTAGAATGTGAATAGAACTTTGTTGAAAATGGAGATGTTGATTAAAAAGCAATCTGATCACTAGATTTATGATGGTAAGCAGGGATATTTGCTGCCAACGGGGTCTCAGTACACCACTTTTCGCACTGTAACACTTTTTGCGCCTTAAGATGGACAACTAATATGATTTCAGAGTCTTCTTTGTTTTTATATTCACATCACTTTTCGGTCATATGATGATTGAGATTGCCTTCCATTATGTACCAATATGGCCATATAGCTTCTCATGTTTATTATTACTTATTTATTTCTTACAATCATCCAGAGTTCTCCTCCTTTTGGGAAGCTTTTTCATTGGGCTGCTGGGAATTATCGTCGATGTACCTACTATCAGTGTCCTGGCCATATTCAAGAGCCCTGTCATGCTTTACAAGGGGTGGCGTCGGTTAGTTCATGATCTTATAGGCCGGGAAGGGCCATTCCTAGAAACAGCTTGTGTACCTTTTGCTGGCCTTGCTATTCTACTTTGGCCTGCAGCGGTTATGGGAGCTATTATTGCGTCCTTTCTCTCAAGTTACTTTTTGGGTGGATATGCAGCTATAGTATCTTATCAGGTTTGATTAATTTGTTTCAGTAGATCTTCAGCGACGGCTGTTTCCTTCCCATTTTTTCTTATTTTTCTTGGATCATTTAAAGGAATCCTCGCTCAAGATGGGCCTATATTACATCGTGTACTCACTGGCCAACTATGATGAATATAGCAACGATGTCCTTGACTTGCCCGAGGGATCTTGCTTCCCCAGGTTCTGCAATATATTGTTTTTTCTCTCATGCCTCGAACTCCCTACCGATCTCTAGAATTCATAGTTTCTATTGCCCGCAGACTTAAATTTCGGAAGAAAGAGTCTCCGTTTTCAGGCTCATTCTCAAGACCAAGTTCATTTCGTTCAGATAAACAAGACGTGAAACATCCCCCATCACGCACCACATCATTCAAAGGTGTCATTCTGGAAATAAAGCCGATTAAGGTATGACATGCTTATATGGTTTTGTTCATAGGAGTGTTCCAACATGCTAAATCCAGCATAAAAAATATGTCCACAAGTCATGAGAGCATTGTGCTAATGTCCCTCTGTCTAGATGCTTGACCACTTAATCTCAGACTGCCGAACTCATGGCGAGAAATTGGTGGGCGAAGGTCTGATAACTGCTGAAGACATAGATGAGTGCCTATCCGGCAAAGATGGTAGGGGCAAAGTGATCAGCATCGGTCTTCCTGCGTATTCCATTCTTCAGAATTTACTACTCTCTGTGAAATCAGGGTCGGATGGCTTATTGGCGAGTGAGTTTGTAGCTATTGTTATCTGGGTGGTGACATAAAATCGAAGTATGAATGTGTTGTTTTTTCCCACGGTTGCAGGTAATGGGACTGAGATAACATCCATGAACAGACCCAGAGACAGATTTTTTGATTGGTTTTTTGATCCTCTAATGATTATCAAGGATCAGATCAAAGCCAATCATTTCTCCGAGGATGAAGAAGAATACCTCGCTAAATTGGTCCTGCTGCAAGGCGATTCCGTGAGATCGAAATCTCTGATCGAGAAGCCGACTATGAAAGATCAGCTTAGGAAAGCGGAATTAGATGCCTTTGCTCGAAGGTAAAACCTCTTTTGAAATAAGATAGCTTTTTGCAAGTAATCTTAAATGATTCATATGTTTGCTTTGAGAAGGTTGCAAGGGATCACCAAGTCCATCTTGAGGTATCCGACAGTGAAAAGGCGGTTCGATGCTCTAGCTAAGTCCCTCTTCGAAGAGCTAGGAAGCAAGTTGGTCGACAACAGGTCGAAAGGAACCCGAGCAATGATCAAGTCAAAAAGTTCTATTGGTCGGCTTTTCAGCCAAAAATCGCTTGGAAGTAGAACTAGCAGCAAAGAACGAGCTCACGATGAAGATGTGGAGTTGGGTAATGGAAGCTCACATGATACATGATCACACTCTTCTTTCATCCTGTACTATTTGATTTGTTAATTTTCGCTCAATTTACGCTTAGCCCTGTATTGTTAAACACAGTTTTTATCGATGAAATGATAGCCCAAGAAGTGTTGGAAAGAGACCTTACGAAGGGATCTTAGTTTTGTGGATATAAGCCTGGGATTGGCCCAAGATAGATCTGAATGGAGGCGAAGAATCCATGTAGCCGACCCTACTTAATTGTGGGAAAAGGCATTGTTGTTGTTGTTATTTCTCATTATAGGTTTTGACATTCAAAGGTTTTAAGATACATTTTGACAAACCATCTCATGTGTACAAACCAAATATATCTATTTTATACAAATAAATGTAGTGAAGATCAGGAGATGCTGACATTAGGATTTGTTGGCATAGGGGTTCGTGCTCAAATTCTTGTTGAAAGATCTAATTAATTTTTACGTTGTAACACCCACAAGGTGGGATTTGAACCATGATCTTTTGGGTGGTATGCACACTGCACTACTACTAGACAATTGAAGTAGATACGGTGGTAGTGGTAGTGTAATGTGCACTACCACCGGCTAGTAAAAAACCATGTACATGTACCCTTGCGTACTCACTTCAATGGTCTGGTGGTAGTGCAAGGTGCATATCACCTGAAAGACCACAGATCCCCCCCTTGTGGGGTTTATGTTAGGTAGCTGACAACCATTATAAAAAATAGTTGGATCTTTCATCATGGATTTGAGAAAGAATCCACGTGGCTGACTCTACTTAAAGTGGGAGAAGGTGTTGCCATTTTTTAACATGTACATCTTTCTGAAACAAGTTGATGAAAGTATTTTACCATTCATTAAAGGATGGACTATTGAAAGATATGCTCTCAAAAAAAATATCACTTCTAAAGTGTTATGATTAATGAAAAAGTTAATATAAATTAGTTTTCAAAGAAAGAGTTTGTAGTTATGGAAAAGCAATCCTATAAAGACTTCTTACTTAATGTTAATAAGGGAATGAGATAGTTTTAAAAAAAATCTCCTTGAAGTCAAATGCTAGTAGTTAGATGACTTAGTTAAGTTCACGAACGGAACCAAAAATCGAGAGATACTAATCTTTACCTAGATCCCCAAAACAATCAAACATGCCATAAGCTATAAACCTAAAATTATTGAACCAAGACTTAATTATTTTTAAAGGATATATAAGTAAAGATATATATATATATATATATACTTTGGATTTTAATAAGACTTGTCTCTTAGTTTTTTATTAGTTACTTATGAAAGATCACACTTTGGCATAGAAGATTGGATTATGTAAATCATAGACTAATTACTAAATTAAATAAGCTCAAACTAGTTAGAGGTTTGCCTAATCTATCTTCTAAAAAATTCTATTGTTGACGCTTCATGTGAACTTAGTAAAATATCAAAAGCTTCCTCTAAACAAAAGATAATAGTTTCAACAAAAAGAGCTCTCGAGCTCTTGTGAATTTGGGGCGAATTATGAAGTTTTAGAAAGATCTATTTACAATAATTGCATGTACACTGTGAAGATTGCTTCTAGATGTCTTACAAATGGAAGAATCAATCTCTTGTTGTTATGTTTTTCTAGTTTGTGAGAAGATACAAGAAAAAGATCAATATGCTTTATCTCGCTAACCTTGTATTATGATGGGGGTGCATGTTGTTAAGGGGAGCTTTTGGTTTTCCTTGACCTTTGCAAGTGTGCATGAACTACATGCTTCGAGGGGAGATGAATATGTTTGTGATTTGTGTGTTTAATTACTTTTCTTTGTTAAATCTCTTGTATTATTTTGGCATAATCAAAAAAGAAAAGTTTGTTGAAACATCTATCTCAAAATGTTTATTATTCTTGAAGTATTTTTAGTAATGAACAAAAGTTAACTAAGTTGTTTCCTAACTCAAAGGTATTCCAAAAAGGTCATTAAACGGATAATTCTCTTATGCTACTACTAAATTTTTATACGGTACACAAAGCATACTTTAGCCTTGAACTACATTGAAAGTAGAAAGACAGACATCTCAGAACGAGGATCAAAGCAGATGATGTGTTTAGAGGCTATTGATATTGCTATCCGAGGACAAAGCATCAACAAGCAAGTTGTCATGTCTTTTGCATATTGATTTAAATTGTAATAACATTAGATATAATGTAAACAATTCACACGCATAATTTTCTTATTGTTATACTAGTACATAAGCCATGTACACCAATATACGCTTGAACGTACAAGTTGTGCACAAGTTTCAATTATTGTTGCACTAGTGCAAGATCTCTATGCACCATACATAACAATTACATGCAACGGCACTCTATGACACACATGTGCATACCTTCATAGCTTAACTATAGTATTGCACTTACTGTTGCACCGATACATGCGAAAGTACATCCGTACACCTTTAAATGTTGGGCTATTTAACTTAGCCATTTCAAAGCACCTACTTTGATATTGTTGCACTAGTACACCTTTGTGTACACATTTACAATCTAGTGTTGAACCCATTTTATAGTATGTTTCACCCCTGATGAACTAATACAAGCTTTTGTGCATCGGTATTTTAAAATAATTTCTTAGTATTTTGCATGAGATATTTTGGATGAACCCTTAAGCCTATAAAAGGGTCATATACTCTACCCTTGTAACACACACTAGGATCACAAATTCTCTATTCATTACCATTCTCTCTATTCTTGTGAGAAAATTGTGTGCTTAAGAAGAGTTGTAGCTAAGCAAGTACTTTTTTCTTTGCATTCTTCGTAACTCTCAGCTCTCAATCACAAAAGCCTTATGCTATGAAATCGCTCTCGCGTTGCTTTTGCATTCCCTCATGTTTTGAAGGTTTTAGTATAATAATTCTACTTTACCTTTATTCTTACAAAAAGGTGTCTCATATAAAAGTTCTTTCTTTCCAAAACGAAGATCAACCCTTAGCGAGGCTACGTAACTTAAGATGTTCTGTGTGAAAGCTTATTTTCTTGTGTAGAACGTAAATTCGGTTAAGGTTGCTTACCTATGAATGTGTTCTATTGAAAAATCATTCTTCTTGTGTAGAAGATAAATGAGGTAAGTTGTGTGCTTTTTAAATGGCTAGGACCGTACCGTATCATAGGTAGTTTTTGTAGAGGGTGTTTCTAAGCCATGGGTAGGTCAAGCTCAGGTACATGATGTAGTTTAAAAGTGGGCAAACCTATATACTTCTTTGTGCATTGATGCTGTGCTTGCTATGGATTAATTTATTCTTTGATCTAATTTGTTTTAAGTTGATCATTATTTCGCAAAAACACTATTCACCATCCCCTTGTTGTTTCGTCGCGGACCGACAACTCTGGTGCCTAAAATACATGTTAATGAAAACTAGAAGAGCATTTATTAATCAAAATGTCGATCAATTATGAAAGGGCTAAGCATTATGAATGCTTCCATGAGAACGCATAGTTGATATAGCATGGTGAAAGACCTATGCACCATATATTGGAAATCAATTGCAAAAAAAACCTATGTGCACCATATATAAAAAAACTTAAATTCAAAATTCAACAAAATTCTTTAGTTAGATTGTGTGATCTTCAAATTTTTATAAAGGATTATGGAGTTCTTCCACTATAATTTGATTGTATAATCTTTAAATATTCATTTTTTATATCTATTTATATTAACTATTTTTTAGACATAATTCAAATATTGAGAGTAGTATGCTATAAAATACAAATATGAGACAATAGACTATTGGACGGAAAAATGTAAGTATAAATATCCGATACAATACGATCCAATCAGTAACCCGGTGAATTGGATTGGATTTAAATATGAGATGGATTGGATTTAAACATGTGATGGATTGGATCAGATTCGAAAAAGTTAAAATCTGTTGAGGTTGGAGTGGATACAAATTAAACCAAAATCCAATCCAATCCGATCCATATGTACCCCTAACCACTAATGTTGTGCTCTCCAGCAATTTAATAGCGTAGCATGTCGCCTCTCTCCAAGCTAGGAACAGCATGCACATGGGCCTTCCTCGCAATCATCGATGGTCGCTGCGATAGTTCGCATCATCCTTCGTGTTGTAGCTCTGGATCAACCCAGGACTACCTGCACCAATAAAATACTTCCGCCACCTCTCGTCTCCCTCGCCACTCTCATCTGTCTTGCACATCGACGAGGCTGTGATCTTGCGTCGATCGACGACCCGTCACCGTCGCCACCTGAGAGTTCTTCCTCATCACCCCTTAGGGCCCAGGCACCATTTGGGAAAGAGGAATTCTTTTTCGTTCTGCATTTTATTTTGAATCTAACAACTAATATACTCAAGCGCGACAGCTGGCTTATCACGCCGGAGCTCCTTCTTGTCTAGAGAATCTAAGGGATGGTCATCCCTTTCCCATATAAACTTTAATTGAAAGGGGATAAGTGCAATAAGTCACTCACTAACCATGCATTGGCTTGAACAAACTATGATTTGGTTTACTGCATTGATGACTAAACTAACGGAAGGGTACAGAGTGATAACTATATAAAAAGGTATGGGCACAATTGATATTGCAAAAAAAGGAGAAGAATAACTGATATTGCAAAAGTTAAGAGGAACATAACTGTAAAAATCCCCTAAATTTTTAACAAGAGAGATACAAATAAGTGCGACACTCATGATACTAAAGCCTCTGTTTAAGGATTTCTAGCTTGTTTAACTACAATGCTCTATCGTCAAAAACTAGATATAATACCAAGAGAGCTCTCATTTATTCAATATATATACTAAGATTTGCATGTATATATAAAAAAGGTATGTGACAGGAATAGTTTCATTGCTATGTTATTGCTATCATAAATTTTGCGTTATATTCATATCATGGGACATATTGCCATGTCAGTCATCTTAAAGATGGCAAACAATTTGGACACACTCAACCATATTTTTGATAAGAAAGCAAAAACAAGACATCTCTAAATATATTACCATGCACCGAGATCGACATATTTATATATCTAAAAAAGATATATAATTTTATATCCCAAGCTTAAATTGCAGCTGCTTTGATACCACTCAAAAATGAATTATAATATCCTCTTTAGATATCCAGATAATAAATATTAATGAGGTATTGAGGTAACTAAATGATGTAATATTTATTAAAAAGAATCCATTTTGGAGAATGGACCAAGGAAGATAAAGAAGATTTCAAGAAAAAAATTGGGTAGATGAGAATAAATTCAAGCATTTTTCTATTAGGAAGAAATTGGATATCAAGGAATCCTTTGAAGTGAGGAAAAGGAAAGGTGGTGTGTGTTAGCAAACTGAACTTTTGATGTTACTCCACATTTAGACAGTATTTAGTTTTCTTGTAAAACTGATGCTTCGGGTGAATCATAAAAAATGAACTGATAATGACTCCACATTTCGATGATTCACAAAAATAAGAAATGATTCAGTATAGAACAGACGAAAACAGTTTGTAACAGATAAAGAATATGATGAACGCAGGTCGTTGATCTTCTGAGATCTTTTTTTGGATTTGTAGGAGTTGTGTAAAAAGATCTACAAGAAGCTAAAATCCGCAAAAGAAAAATGTTCCACTATTCAGCTCTTCTACAGACTGATCCATTGATCAATATGCTGACAAGGTCTAGAAGTCGACCATCAACAGCCTTAAATAGTCGTTTAAACTCCTTTCAACTGCGTTTACATTTTTAGCCTCTACTTATTTGTGTCAATCGACTAAAATTCCCTTTTAGTTACTGATTTTTTTCAGTCGACTGAGTTCAGTTCAGTCGACTGATTTTGGTCTTCTATAGCTGTTTCAATTTCGATGGTTTAAACTCTCCAAAATGCACTTGTTTTGACCCCTTAAATGACTTTAAATTTTCATTAAACCCTACTGTCGAACCGTATAAATGCATGTACTCACCTGTCACTTAGATTCAATCATTTACCCATACTTGCACTCTCAAATGATCTCTAAAGTGATCTAAACTCAAACTCTAAAAAAATAGCAATGAAGTTCAAAATCATCAGTAAATAAAATTAGATGTAACATATGATGGAAATTCATGGATTCTCACATCAGTAAATGCTAGAACATCATGATTGCTTAGATCCGGCCGACCGACCATATTGTTTGAAATATGCAACAAAGTTTCTTCTTGCTAAAAATATGAAAGCATATAAATTGTAAGTGGGAAAAGGGATTTGGCACATTTATTTTGTAAAAGAATTATCACCATCTTCTTTTTGTCTTAAGGTAGATGTTCTAAAAAGTAAACATTTATATTCTCCAATTTTACTGCACAGGATACTTAAATAACCATTCCTGTACAGATGCTTTAGCCGTCACTCTCTTCCTCAAGAATGTAATACAGGGAGTATCTGATTGTATGGGAAATTAGAATCACTTCTATGTCAGGATGTAACGGAACTTAATTACAAGCTCAATTAGTGAACTGAAAACAAAGGAAACATTTACATACAATGCATGAACGGTCAACAGCATGTAAAGATGCATAACAAATTTGAATATTAGCTACTGTCATTGTGAAAAAAAAATCAAGATCATAAACTCCTTTTTTAAAGGCAAAGGGATGATTATTAGAATTCAATAATCATCCAATTCATTTAAAACAATCAGCTAGAATGCAAACAAATACGGGACATCAGTATACCATAAATTCATTCACAAGGCCATTGCATTGTCGAACTACTTTCTCTCTCCCATAAGATCATATCATTCGGCTGCCTTCGTAAATAAGATCTGAAAATCCATGCGAGGGTGAGCCATCGACCCACAGTAAACATGCCTCAACCCAAACTCTCAGCGGACAGCTAAAAAATAAATGGTCGATATCTTTCTATTCCGTCAGCCATCGACCCACAGTAAACATGCCAGGGTGAGCCATTGTGTAGCTCGTGTCTGCATCTGATGCCCATGATCGCCTGTACACCCTCACCGCCAACTTACAATGCTTGAACACCATGCTTGGCTCTTCAATTCAGGCAAGATCTTAAGCTTTCGATCTCCTGCAATCACAAGCTAGAAAATGATCCCCAGTATCATACAGGTTTAAAAGAGAATTAACACACAAACCATAGAGAATTTGCCACCTGTCCACTCAGCCATCTGAATTTTCCTGCTTTGGCACACAACTCTCCACCAGTGCCAACATCTCCATAAGCTCCTCGACATGCTCCTGAACCTGACCTATAATCACATGAAACAATATTCATCGCCAGTATGCCTTTATATTCTGCAAAGCTAAATCTCATCAACTGCCCGCATCACATCTTGCCAAAAGATCGATAAACAGAAAAGAACAATACCCTGTGGCCTGTACTACAGATCAAAACAAATGCACGAAATTCTCAGCACTCGTTTCACCGTAAGCATCGACTTTACTGATCCAAATCCCCAACCCTCCATCCAACCTCTCCTCGCACGCCTCACTCCACTTCAGCAGCAAAATGCCACAACACCCCATTCACGGCCCCTTCAAGAAGAACCTCGACCCATCGGCATCGATTGTTCTGTGCACAAATGCCAGGATTCTGAAAATGGAAAGATAACAGATTGTAAATTAATGAGAAGGTGAAACGGGTAATATTAAACATATTTCTAAACATACGACAAATTTTACATAAATTCCTTATCAACCTGTAAAACTATGTAGTAAATTTGTAGCTTTAATATCATTGTGGAGAACATGTTAAGAACGCAAGTAAATGAAGAGGCGAAACCTAACAAACTCACAAAACTAAATTAGTAAAATGCATATAAAAAGTGAACCAGAATTGCTATCAACCAGTAAAAGTAGATAGTAAATTTGAAACTTACTTACCATCGTATTAAAGTATACCTTAAGTTTATATATCAATGAGAAAGATGGGGACCTCTCTCGATCAATATTCCAGAAAGATGTTTACCAGTGAGGTGATACACTGTGAATGAAAACATATATAGTTATCACCACGGGCATGTAAGCATGGGTACACGAAGCTAGTTGTCAACAGTTAGGCATGCATATGCAACTTTTTGAAGTGGAGGTACTTGGGAAAAAGATAGATGATTATTGAAACAGCGGTAATGCTCTAGGCGAGGAAGTTTGACCAGGGAAGCCGGTGAGGGCATCCATGAGAATCCTTGGACCTCGTCGGCACTACAAAATCAGAATCTACTGAATATCAAAAAAGAACTCGCAGAAAAGAAGAAAGGGGAGAGGATATATGTCATCTTCCAAATATTAGTTCAAAATTTACATAAGCGCCACTAAAATTTCAAGCAGACAATCACGATGCTTGATTATAGCAGATTATATGTCTTGAAGGTGATTTTAATCTGAAGGTATAAGCAATTTTTTTACCAGAACACGGTGGCACCTCTTGCAATTGAAACATTGACTGATTGAAAAGTGTAGAAATAGTTAGTAGTGTTATTATTTATTTATAGAGTTTGTTGTTATTTCTTTCTTTTCTATAGACCTCTCTGTAATTTACCCTAAGGTCTCTCCCTATATAAGAGAGCCTAGGGTTTTCTGAATAAACAACGAAGTCTTTTTCCCAACATGGTATCAGAGCCGCCCTAGGGCTCTCGCGCCGCCCCCCCCCCTTTCCCTTCCCCACCCGCCGCCCTCTTCCCTCCTCGGCGCCGCCTTTCCTCTCCGGCTCCGATCGAGGTTCCCACGCCGCCTTAGGACTCCTTCCGAGTCCACCAACGACGGTACCAGCCCCAGCCAGCGGGTCTAGACCGCCGCCGAAGGCCCCAGCACATCTCCGCATGCTGCCTTAGGTCACAAGGCGGCCCCAACCTAGCCCCGGAGGTCTCAGGTGACGCCCTAGCTCTCCAGCCCGGCTGTCAGCACAGCCGCAAATAAGATCAGCGGCTCCCAGTCCATCGGTCGGCACCTGTTAGCCGAGTAAAGGGCTGTAAGCCTACGTTGAGGCGTGCCCTAGCTCTCTCTTCATCCGATATGTGGGATTGAGTGCGTAAACGTCTACATACTCACTCAAATCCGATGCAGTGTTTGTAGACATCCAGCATTACGTCTACACATCCCAGTTCTTCTCCAAGCGGCAGTATGTCAGAATCAAAAGTTGATATGCCCTCCACCGGCGCATTCAAAGGTCCTGCGCCAATAGTCAAGATGGACGGGTCTAACTACGAGCTCTGGGCTATGCAGTTCATGAGCCTTATGAAGTCGAATGGTAAGAAACATATTCTTACCGAGGATGAGCCCGCAGAGAAGACTGGGATCTATGCCTCATGGGAGGCTGATGATTCCTATGCAAAGGTCTGGTTGTCCGGCACCTTAACGACGGAGATTGCCAACGATGTCCTTCATCAGCCCACTGCTAAGGCAATGTGGGAAATTCTTGCCGCCACATATTCGCAAGTGCGAAATGAGACGAAGATGTTGCAGCTTCAGCACGACATATTCACAATGAAGCAGAGCGGCAGACCTCTCCATTCTCTTTATACATCCCTAAGAGGGATGTTCGAGAAGTTATATAGTATCATCCCTCTGACTGCAACACCTGAGCAGCAGAAGGCGTTTCGAAACGCCACCATGGTTGGTGTTCTTCTTGCGGCCCTTGACCCAGAGTACGATGCAGCTCGGTCTCAGATTCTTGCTGATGCAGTTATTCCTCCAGTTGAGGATGTTTACAGACGGCTTAGCCGCATTCCAGTCTCCTCCAGCTCTTCTACTCCACCTCCTTCAGCGATGGCAGTCTCGCGTGGGAGAGGTGGACCACCATCTGGCCGTGGTCGTGGACGTGGCCGTGGACCCCAGGGGAGGGGTGGTCGCTTTAGTCAGACATGCTCCTATTGTCGTCGCACAGGACACTCGGAGGAGACATGCTATTCGAAGCATGGATTTCCAGCATCAGCACGCATTGCAGAGCACTCTCAGTCTCCACTGACTTCTACTGCAGATAGTCGATTTGACGAACTTGTCGCCCGTCTCCGAGAGATTATGCCACATGCTTCTGGTGATTCGCCTGGTGGTTCCTCAGATATTGCTGCCACTGCCTCTGCCAGTTCTTCCGCAGCCGCAAGCTCCTCAGGTAGATCTACTACATCTCATGATATATCCGACTGGATTATTGATTCTGGAGCCACACATCACCTCTGCCGAGATAGAGGTAGATTACAGGCCTACAGGGATATTCCTCCCGGACGTTCAGTACAGATAGCAGATGGTACCCATTCGCCCCTTATTGGACAGGGGGAGGTTTTCCTGTCCTCCACTTTGCATTTACAGGATGTTCTGCATGCTCCTGAGTTCTCATTGAATTTGCTATCTATTAGTCAGATTACGAAGGATTTGAACTGTCGTGCCATATTTGACCCGTCTTCTCTCATTTTTCAGGACATACTCACGGGCAAGGTGATTGGCTGTGGCTCTGAGCAGAATGGTTTATATAGGCTGGTCCGGGATTCATATGCTGGTGTCTCCTCTCATTCGGCTGGACCAGTCTCTCCGTACATTTGGCACCTACGATTTGGTCACCTTCCGCTTCAGAAAATGCGCCATCTTCTGCCTCAGATCTCTCCTAGTTCTTCGTTTCAATGTGAAGCGTGTCAGTTGGGAAAGCATCACAAGTCGAGCTTCCCACGTCGTCTGAGTCGGAGCAGTAGCTCCCCTTTTGAGTTGTTACATATAGATATATGGGGTCCAAGTCGTGTTCCCGATCATCAGGGACACAGGTTTTATCTTGTGGTAGTGGATGATTTCTCTCGTGTGTCATGGGTCTTTCTTTTGAAAAATAAATCCGAAGCAGGAAATGTGATCAAAAACTTGATTAATGAAGTGTTCAATGTCTTTTCTGCAAATGTCAAATATGTTCGGACTGATAATGCCCTTGAATTTTGTACACGCTTACTGTCACAATTCCTGTCATCAAAGGGCATTATTCACCAAACCACTTGTGCATATACCTCACAACAAAATGGTGTCGCGGAAAGGAAGCATCGCCATCTCTTGGATATTACTCGTACATTGTTGATTCAGAGTTGTGCCCCTATTTCTTTCTGGGGTGATGCTGTCCTTACTGCTTGTTATCTAGTCAACCGTATGCCATCCTCAGTCCTTGGTGAAAAGATACCTATGTCCATTATTTTTCCAAATAGGGAGTTATTCTCCCTAACTCCACGTGTCTTTGGCACTGTTGCTTTTGTGCATCGTCTATCTCCTGGACTTGACAAACTCTCTCCTAGAGCAGTCAAGTGCGTCTTTGTTGGTTACTCCAGAACTCAGAAGGGCTACCGGTGTTATGATCCCACAACTAAGAGATACTTTGTGAGTGCCGATGTCACTTTCTTTGAGTCTGTCATGTATTTCTAACCTGCAGGTGACAGAATGGTACCATCCATTACCACTGATGAGATCTATGTTCCTCCACCACCTACATTGAGTACATCTGAGTCTTCCCCTCTGTCTGTCTCCACGCCAGCACCACCCCCACCACCCCCACCACCTCCTCCACCTCCACCCAATCCACGGCCTATCATTTCACCGTTACCGAAATTCTATACGCGCCGGTCAGGTCCTGCTCAGACCACACAGCAGCCGATCATCCCGCCTCAGGTATGTTCAGATGACACTCCTACTGACGGGTCAGGTTTGGTACATGTGCAGGATCCTTCAGTTCAGGCTGACACTAGCCCATCTCGTACAGCAGATGACAGTCTTGATGTTCCGATTGCTCTTCGGAAACAGAAGCGGCAATGTGCCGCTTATCCGTTTGCTTCACAGGTTTCTTTTCACCGTCTCACAGGTGATTTTCAGAGATTTGCCGCAGCTCTGTCTTCCGTGGAGATACCACGGACATACCAGGAAGCTTTACAGAATGAATGCTGGCGATTAGCAATGGAAGAAGAAATGAGGGCCCTGCAGTCTCGTGGCACATGGTCTTTGGTCCCTGCACCTTCTGATGCATCCGTTGTGAGCTGCAAATGGGTCTTTACAGTCAAATACCATGCAGATGGAACCCTGGATAGGTATAAAGCACGCTTGGTCGCTCGTGGGTTTACGCAAACCTACGGTGTGGATTACATGGATACTTTTTCTCCAGTGGCGAGACATTCTACCCTTCGCATTCTCTTATCTGTTGCTGTAGTCCGTGATTGGAGTATATCTCAACTAGATGTCAAGAATGCATTTCTGTATGGAGACTTGCAGGAGGAAGTCTACATGCAGCAGCCACCTGGGTTTACTGCTGAGGGGGAGAAGCAGATGGTCTGTAGACTTCACAAAGCAATATATGGCCTCAAACAGAGCCCCAGAGCATGGTTCCAGAAGTTGTCCAACCTGATTGAGCAACAAGGATTCAAGAGGTCAAATGCCGATCACTCATTGTTTGTCCAGAAGTCATCGGCAGGTACGGTTGTTATTATGGTCTATGTGGATGATATTCTTGTTACAGGAGATGATGCACAGGGCATAGAAAAGGCGAAGGCATTCCTTGGCCGTCAATTTGTTACAAAAGATCTTGGCACCCTGAGATACTTCCTGGGGTTAGAATTTGCGAGGAATGCACAGGGTTTGGTAATGACCCAACGGAAGTATATTACAGACTTCCTGACTGAGACGGGCATGGATGGTTGCAAACCATCAAGTACTCCTATGGATCCCAGCGTGAGGCTGTATGATGGTGATACTGATGAAGTAGATAAGAGGAGATATAGAGAGATGGTGGGCAAACTCCTCTACATCACCATAACTCGCCCAGACATTCAATTTGCAGTTAGCAGGGTGAGTCAATTTATGGAGCAGCCAAGACAGGTTCACATGGACGCTATACACATGATACTGAGGTATCTAAAGTCTTCTCCAGGTTCAGGGCTGCTATTCAGAAAGGGCACGGACTTATCTGTCTCAGCATGTGCAGATGCAGATTATGCAGGATGTCCCAAGGACCGAAAATCAACCTCAGGGTTTGCAGTGTTTGTCGGAGGCTCTTTGGTTTCTTGGAAAAGCAAGAAACAAACTGTTGTGGCAAGGTCCAGTGCCGAATCCGAGTATAGGGCCATGGCTCAAGCCAGTACGGAAATGATGTGGGTTCGCTCAGTACTAGAAGATCTACATGTAGCGGTACCTCTACCTATGAAGCTTCAGTGTGACAATCAGGCAGCATTGTTCATTGCCAACAATCCAGCTTTTCATGAAAGGACCAAGCATATTGAAGTTGACTGCCACTATACTAGGGACTTGATCCAGAGAGGATTGATATCTACTGCACATGTGAGCTCAGGAGATCAGACTGCAGATATATTTACCAAGCCATTGCTCAGAGGACCATTTCAGAGATGTTCGTCCAAGCTGAGCATGATAGATATCTATGCTCCACCTTGAGGGGGAGTGTAGAAATAGTTAGTAGTGTTATTATTTATTTATAGAGTTTGTTGTTATTTCTTTCTTTTCTATAGACCTCTCTGTAATTTACCCTAAGGTCTCTCCCTATATAAGAGAGCCTAGGGTTTTCTGAATAAACAACGAAGTCTTTTTCCCAACAAAAAGCATTGGAATATGGAGTGCAATCTTTGAGTTTTTTTATGGTGAAGCAGTTATCTAAACCTTGAGCCACTAGATAGGGTTTCATATGAAATCAAACATGTTTCATGTTTATCCACTTCATGCAACAGAAGTGGTAGGAAGGTAAAGATTTCCAAATTATTGAAGAGAATGAGTGACAATTCTGAGATTGACTTACCATGTGCATTTGGTTAATCCATAATGTGCTTATCTTGCAAAAAAGATGGTATAAATGAAACCATTGATCTGCAATGGAACTTTCCATCCCCAAATCATCGTGGTCAGGCATATATGATACCGGTTTGAAAACTGATGCAGAGACAACCTCATACACCTTGACAGAAAAGCCCCCATCATGCCAGGCACTTCTCACAGAAGGGCCTTCCACCAAACTTGGGAAAGCAGGCAGCTCCTTGAAATTCACCACCCTTTGATCTCATCCATGCCCCACTTGCCAAGATCATCCTAGATCACCAGTTCCCACCCCCCAGCCTGCTCGCAAAAAACATCCTTCCCAAATCTAAAACTTTCTCAATCTCCAATCACATGACTCAAGAAAGGCGTAATCTCAAGCAGAACAGTGCAAACTCCTTCCCAGAACATACACAGAAATCGCACAACCCCTACAGAAATTGATCAATCAGAGGTCACCCCATAGAACACAACTATGTATAAACAGAAACCTTTCGCAAGCAGTGCCCTGTCCCATGGCCTCAAATTTCAACGAAATTCTGTCGAATTTCTGTCGAATATCGATATCCAGTCGAAATCGAAATTCGACCGAAATGACCGCAATGACCGAAATATAGGGGTCCTAGTACAAAAAATGACCGAAATGACCGAAATTCCACCGAAATTCCATCGAAATTCTGTTTTGGTCGATACCGAAATGGTGACCAAAACCGACATTTAAGACCTTGCCCTGTCCATCTCCTTCAAATGGAGCACGTTCACGCTCACGCCCACGTTATCAACATGTTACGTGGCCACCTGCGACACCGGCGGAATATTACATGAATCCCCTACACCAATCCAAAGGAACCACCTCATCAAAGATCCGAGGCAATTATGGATCCCAGCATGAAGCAAAATGCGATGATATGAAAAACACAGCAACGTTCACCAAAACTGCCTAAGTAGCACCAAACGGCAGAGACAAATAGGTGACCTTCCACCCGGTAAGCTTCTTTTCAAACTTTTCCACTAACGGTAGCCAGTTGATTTGGTGCAGCCTACCACATACCAGTGGAGGGCCAAAGTAATTAATTGGTTCGCCCTAGGAGTCCTTAATGCAACATCTCAAGCGATCATCTCCTCTAATGACAAGTAAAAAAGGAACATAGGCAAATTTCTCTCAATCGACCCTTAGCCTAGAAATGTCTCTAAAAATCTCCAAAATAATCGAGACCCCCCTGGCCTTCCAAGTCGCCCCTTCACAAAGAAAACTGTCATGCATACTGAAATAACAACACCGAGATCTCCTTTGTAATGAAATTGGCATGAAACTCATCCCTAGCTACCAAATCCACCTTCGCAGACATCTCATCAGCCACCAGTACAAATAACGAAGAAGCAAGTAGACAACTCTATGCGACGCCTCGCTCATTCACCAAAATTGATCAAGATGTCATGGCGGTGCATCTTCTCATCCACATTATCCAAATCTTAGAAAATCACGTCGATAAATAGAGGCCCAAGTTAATTTACGATCGTCGAGATCATAAGTTCTAAATAAATAGGCATTCCAAAGCATCCCATTAACATTCTGCTTCTTCTAATCCGAAATGAACTTGGTTGTCACAGCCACAATGTAAATCAAATGGTAGCCCAGATAAAGACCGATATAATCAGGGCAATGATTGACCCCCAAATCTTCGGAAGATGATTCGTCAATAATTTTGACACAATGAGATAGATATCATTTGACAATGTAATAGGCATCAAGTCCACAATATTCAAGATCACCCCCATGAACAAGGAAGGAGCTGTTCAACCACTCAAAGCCATGATTTCATGTTTGAGTTCCTTCAAAATAGCCATGGCATCATCCTTCACCATATCCTAAAAATCCCAGAAGAAAAAGACAGGAAATGTATCCAGTTTTGGGCATTCATCCATATTCAAATCAAAACCGCGTCAAGGACCTCTTGCGGCCCAAACTTGCACAAGACCCTTCGCCTAGTCATGGAAGAACCAAGCCTGTAAAAAATGATCGACTAGCCAGACTAGCCAGCCCATTATTAGAGTCAGTGGAGTAGTCGCCTCAATAGGCCCACTCAAACATTAGTCAGCCAAACAGCTAATCCACCTATTAGATCGACTAATCAGTCGAGTAAGGATCATCTTGCAACTCTTGCACCTCGAATAGCCACACAAATACCAATTCATGTCCCACATTACTTACTGTGAGACAAAACAAACCACATCTCTCATGCCTAGCACTCTCGAGTCCTTGATAAACCCTACCTCTCGCACTTGACACTCTTATCTCTCTTGCACTCTCATCAGCGAGCCAACTACACCAGTGCGCGTCGCTACCACCTTGATCCTCCAACTCTCGCTACCGAAGCAACTCCCAATGCTGGTAGAAGCTCCCAATCACTGCCAGCTGCTCCAGCTCAGTCGCCTCTCCCCTCCAACCCGCCTAGCCTCCTTTGGTAAAAGTTCTTAATTTGTTGGTGTTTTGGTTGTGTTTTTTATTATTAATTTAGAATATAGGTGTATAAGTACATTTTATTGGTTTTTGTTTTTGTCAAGATGTTTTTTATCTTTTTTTTGATTAATTGAACATGCGGAGATAATTTTGGAAGGATTAATTGTTAATTTACTACTAATTACAATTTTCTTTGAGGTTTTGATATAAATATATCGTGATTCGTCGTTGGTGAATGTGTAGTTTTTAATACATGGTGTGATCAAACATATAATTAAATAGTGAATAATTTGAATGATTTTAAATATATGATGAACTCGTCATATAGAGATGACTGATTATGGATGATTATTGTTTAGCATTCTTACAATTATGTCACTAACTTGTAGCTTTATAACCATATCCTCAAATTCCAGCGAAATTCGGTCGAATTTCTGTCGAATATCGATATCATGACGAAGTTGAAACTCGACCGAAATGGCGGAAATGGCCGAAATATGGGGGCTCTAGTACAAAAAATGACCAAAATGACCGAAATTTCGGTCAAAATTCGACTAAAATTCAACCGCAATTCCATTTCGGTCAATCACCGAAATGGTGACTGAAACCGACATTAAGGCCTTGTTTGTAACGATGTAGATAGCTACACCTACGAGCATAACTTCAGTTAGCAACTTGTCATTTTATGTGCCATGAGGTTCAAATGATTCTGCATGGCAATTCGGCTATCTTTCAAACCTTGCTGAGTTGAATATCGTTACATGTAGTGCAATGGAGTAGTGAAAGCAAAAATCTATAGGTTTGAACACATCTTGCACATCAAAGGGAAAAAGTGTTTGCACGTTCGAAGGACAATGACGAGATTATGAAGCAAATGTTATCATAGATGATGTCGCTCAAAAGAAAATTCAGAAAGCAGCATCAATTAAGGAATGTGAGATGAGATTGATATTATTAGAGATATTGAGTCAATGAAAAGATCTCAATTGTCCAAATCGGTGGAGCAGAACATGGCAATCCAAGGAGCATCATAACAAATGACCATAAAAGATGCATTCGAGAAAGGGTCATCTCTTATGTGTGACTATAGAGCAGCAATCCTTTTCAATCCAGGTAGATGTTGAATGCAGCTAAGCAGTATGGTCTTGATCTCAAGCCTCCCATAAGGATGACTTATGCATGGTCATGCAAGGGAAAAATTACCATGAACTTTTATGTCGACGCTCACTGAGATATGTGGAAGAACAAACTTTTTGGAAGGTTTTGGATAAGATTATGCAAGGAATTCCACAAAGAGAGATGATTTGCCTAGGTGGAGATCTTAATAGACATGTGAGAAAGGATGCTTCGGGGTATACGAGTGTTCATGGAGGAAATGGCTTCGGGGGTAAAAATGAAGAGGGAAAAGTCCTTCTGGATTTTGTAACAATGATATTTTCATTGCAAATACTCTCTTCAAGAAGAGGGGGGAGCATTTAATTACTTATATAGAGGGGCTCAACTAGAACACAGATAGACTACTTTGCGTTGAGGAGAAGGGACCGGTTGTGTTGCAAAGACTGCAAAGTAATTCCAAGAGAAATCCTGACCGCCCAACATCGCTTATTAGTCATGGATGTGCAAATAAAAAGGCTAATAAAGAAAAGGAGGGTTTCCAAGATCACTAGAACTAGATGGTGAAATCTCCAATTGAAGGCTTGAAGCAATCATGCTTCAGGGAGAAGGTTTTAGTAAACTTATCTAAGGATTGTAACGGAAGTGCTAATGAGATGTGGGAGGCGGTAGCATCTTCTATCCGAAGGGTAGCCAAAAAGATGCTAGGCGAGTTAAAGGTAGGCATTCCAGGCCAAAAGGAGGCTTGGTAGTGGAGCGGAGGGGTGCAAGAGAAGCTCAAAATTAAAAAAGCTTGCTTTTTTTTTTAAGTCTAACAAATCGGGGGAGGCACGGCGCGGTGCTCGCCCCAAATTTTTTATTAAAAACGCGAAGGAACAAAACAGTGAGACGACAGCGGAACAGAAGAAAAGAAAACAGAACGGATAGGTGGGATCGAGAAGATCCCACAACATCCCCCGAAAGGAAGATGCTACATCAAGGATCAATCACAGGAGAGCATAGCTGCATGCGCGATAACGTTCTCCTTGTAGAATCTTTGTCCCCTAAAAATCGCCGCATTACGCCCCAGCCAAATCGCCCAACGCACACGAGCAGACCAATGATTTCCCCACGCGACCTATCCCCATTTGCCCTGAGCGAATCCCAGAAGGTCACCGAACTGGAGAAGTTGATCCAAGGAATGCGTGCCTCCACCCAGACAGCAGAAGTGGTTGGGCACAGGAAGAACAGATGTTCTAAAGTCTCCACTCCGACGCCGCAAAGAAGACAATCTGATGAAGCGAACCCAGCGAATAACCTGGCGCACCGATCACGTGTCAATATCCCGTCGCGGCGGAACAGCTACATGAAGAACGCGACCCTCTCCGGAATCTTTAGATGCCACAAAGAACTCAGATCCCTGCACATTATATCCTGTTGCGATGACGATTGTTGCGTAATCGCCCTGAACGCCCGTCTCGTGGAGAAGACGCCATCACGCCAAGCCCAGTGATCCCGACCCCCCGAGGGCCTTGGCGAATCCTTAAGCAGCTCCAGCATAGCCAGAAGTTCGTCGAAACGCTGGTCAAAGAGATTGGAGGCGAAGGAAGGGAACCAGCCATCCCCCGACCAGCAAGATGCCACCGTCGCCCTAGAGTCACGCGCCAAAACACTAAGCCGCGGGAAGGTAGCACTGAGAGGACCAACACCAGCCCAATTGTCCCGCCAGAACATGAATGAGTTTCCATCCCCTAGAGCTGGAGCAAAGAGATTAGAATAGCGCCGACCAACTGATAAAATCCCTCGCCAGAAAGGGGTACGAGAACGGCGATCGTCTAAGTCCCGCGACATCTCCGCCCCAATAGACAGCACTTCGCGGAGAATGGAGGAACAGAAGCAATTGGAATTCCCTCAGAGCCGATTGATCCACTTTAGAAGCAACGCGTCATTGACCAGATCAAGGCGCCGGATGTCGAGACCGCCATCGCACTTCCTCTTAGCAACCTCCGGCCACTCCACCAGGTGAGGACCCCGCGAGGAGGGACCCATTCTCCCCCAAAGAAATCTCCTCATCAAACCCTCAAGACACTTTCGAACCCCCACCGGCATCAACCAATTAGAGAGGAAGTAGATAGGAATAGATGAAAGAACCGACCTAATGAGAACGAGTCGGCCACCCCGCGAGAGCATGGACGCGCCCCAACCCGCAAGCCTTCCTTCCGCCTTATCAACAACCTTGCGCCAATCACGTAGTCTAGATCTCCCCGCCCCCAAAGGCATCCCCAAATAATCGATCGGAAGAGAGGACGTGGCGGTACCCAAAATCAGACCATAAGTAACCTTGGAGACAGCATCCCACGCGAAAGTTATCACCTTGGACTTGCTCTGATTAATGTGAAGGCCCGATAGCTCGCTAAAGATCTCCAAGGTCGCCGCCATCATGGTATTAAAAGGCGCGCCTCGAGGCGGTCGAGGCGTACGCCTCGAGGCGAGGCGGGCCTTTTTAGCCTCGAGGCGTGCGCCTCGGCCTTGTCCAGTGAGGCGTGCGCCTCGACTGGCTGAGGCGTAGCCTCGAGGCGTTCTGCCTCGAGGCGGTCGAGGCGTTTTCCGAGGCGTTTTTGTTTTTTTTGAAGATTTCTTGTATGATTTTGATAGTTACATGGTGGTTTGAGAAGCTTATAAAAATATACTTGTTTAGGATAATGATTATACAAGTTAAATGCCTAAATCTGATGTTTCTTTTGTACTCATAACTCCACATTTACTATTAATTATGTGTAACTATTTCAGCAAACTACTTCATATTTACTATTAATTATATCTAACTATTAATTTATGCAAAATGTATGCTTAAATTTGATCTCTTTCATATTCATATGCTTGAATTTGACCTATTTCATATTCATATTTACCATTAACATGCCAAATTATTTTAGTGAACGCTTACTATTACATCCTTAAACATATAAAAATGTGTATACGAATTCGAATCCTCATAAAAAAAACCGTTCTGGTAGGGTATGGTGCAACAGGGGGGCATACAACCGTTCTTCACCTGGGTATAGTAGAACATATAGTTAGGATTCAAATCATATGATTCATATCAACACCTTGGATATTTATAATGACAACTATAGCCAATCCCTTTTAGATAATTTTTTAGTGATAGTTATACGTTATAACCAATGATTTTCGTTTGATTAGGTAGAAATTTAGAAAGGTTTATGGCATTGAGTCATTGATATATCCTTTTTTCATGTTCTTATCTTCATAATATCATCATATATTACATTGTTATATACTATATGTTTGTCAGATTATATTATTTCATCAATAAATATATGTATTATATATTATATATTTATTTTTCTATACAAAACTGAGGCTTACGCCTCGACCGCCTCGAGGCTACGCCTCGCCTCGCTTCCAGGGAAAACGCCTTGTTCCGCCTTTCGTTTTTTCAAACCTTGGTCGCCATCCCCCTGACCTCGTCAAGGCCACCCTCGATGAAAACAATAGTTTCGTCCGTGAACTGAAGGGTAGGGACGATCTGACTGCCGCAAGAGAAACCCATGGAAAGGCCCCGATCCACCACACGAGCCGCCATCCGAGGAAGCACATCGACGGCAATAACAAAGAGCAGAGGTGCCAATGGGCAGCCCTACCGCACGCCCCTTCTAGGCTGAAACCGATCCCCCACCATGCGACCATTAATCATGATAGAGAATGAAGTAGTAGAGATGCACCTGCGCATCCAAGATATCCACAGCGGAGGAAAGCCGCGAGCCCGAAGCACCATCCAGAGAAAGTTCCAATCCAGTGAGTCGTATGCTTTAGCAAAGTCAACTTTCCATAAGACCCCGCGCTTCCCTCTCCTTAACCAGCTATCAACCATTTCGGCAGCCATAGCCGTAATATCTGAAATTTGACGACCACGGATGAACGCCGCCTGAGAGGGCGAGATAAGATCGTCAAGCAACGGCACGAGTCTACGCGCAAAAACCTTAGCCACGATCAAATACAAGGCATTGGAAATCGCAATCGGACGATAATTCTCAATAGCGCGGGGGGAGATCTTAGGCAAGAGGATGATGATAGCCCTATTGACCTGGTCGAAACCCGCATTCCCCTTGCAGAACTCCAAGATTACCTCCCAGACCTCCTTCCCAACCAACTCCCAGAAGTCCTTGTAGAATGCAATGGGCAATCAAAGAAGCTTGCTTTAAAGCTATGCCTAAGGTAAGGATAGAACAGATGAAACTGTTACAAACTACAAAATAGCTAAGAAGAACGCAAAGAAGGCGATAAGCGAAGCTAAGTCAAAATCTTGTGACGTTTTGTACAAAAATTCCGATTCTAAGGAGGGTCGGAAGGATATATTCAGGTTGGCTAAAGAAGGAGAAAGAAAGATCAAAGATCTCTTTCAAGTGAGATGTATTAAGAATGAGGATGGTCGCGTGCTTGTTACTTAGAAGGATATAGAGATTAGATGGAAGCAATACTTCCATAAGCTTTTCATTGGGGAAGGAAATAGAGAGATCACTTTGGGAAATCAAGCTAGCAGTGAAAGTTACTAGAATCGTGCAAGCTACAGATGAATATAAAGGAAGTAGAGGGGCTTTGAAGGTTATGAGACATGGGAACGATCTAGGACCTGATGACATTCCTGTAGAAGTCTGGAGAGTTTTAGGTTAGCGTGGTTTGACTTGGCTCACAAATTTATTCAATGTTATTTGACAAAGCAAGAAAATACCTGAAGAATGGAGGAGAAGCATCGCGGTGCCTCTTTATAAGAACAAAGGAGACATCCAAAATTGTTTAAATTACAGAGGTATCAAGTTGATGAGTCACACTATGAAAATTTGGGAATGCGTGATCAAAAGAAAGTTGCGGCAAGTTTTTAAGGTAAAAGAAAACCAATTCGGATTAATGCCAGGTCGCTCAACTATTGAAGCCATCCACTTGCTGAGGAAAACAGTGTAGATTTACATAGCTAAAAGGAAGAATCTCCATATGATTTTTATTGATTTCGAGAAGGCTTGTGATTCTGTCTCACGGGAGATATTGTGGAGAGTTTTGGAGAAGAGACAAGTACATGTCCTATACATTAACCTCATAAAAGATATGTATGATAGGTTTTCATCTTGTGTAAGGATACAGTCTGGGAAGACTAACTATTTTGACACCGACACTGGCCTGCATCAATGTTCAACTTTGAGTCCATTTCTTTTTACTTTGATTATGGACGAGTTGACAAGTCACATTCAGGATGAGATATCTTGGTGTATGTTATTCGTTGATGATATTGTGTTGATTGATGAGACTAGAGATAGAGTAAATGAGAAGCTTGAGGTCTGGAGACATGCCTTGGAAAAGGATTTCGTATAAGTAGGGCTACGACTGAATATATGGAGTGTACTTTTGATGGACGCAATGGTGAAGGAATCGATGTTAAGATTGGTGATGATAACATTCAGAAGAGCGGTTCTTTTAGATACTTGGGATCTATTTTGCAACATGATGGAGAAATTGATGGAGATGCTACAAATAGAATAAACGCAGGTTGGCTCAAGTGGAAAGGAGCCTCTACTGTTCTATGTGATAAGAAAATTCCTTTGAAAATCAAAGGAAAGTTTTACAAAACAGCTATTAGACTTGCTATGCTCTATGGATATGAATGTTGGCCTGAGAACCATAGACATGTACAGAGAATGACAATAGCCGAAATGAAAATGCTAAGGTGGATATCTGGACACATACGTAAAGATCATATTCGGAATGATGCCATCAGAATGATAGAAGATAAGATGCAAGAAAATCGCTTAAGGTGTTTGGTCATGTGCAAAGGAGGTCAGCTGATGCATTGGTGAGGAGATGTGAGTTTTGGAATATTGAGCCGGCTAAACGAGGGTTGGAAGGCCCAAGAAGTGTTGGAATGAGGCCGAATAATCAGACCAACTATTCGGTTAAACCAACTACTAACCGACTAAAGGTTATTCAGTCGGAGACCCCCCGCACCTCATAGTCGGACCAAATAGTCAGCCTAGTCGGCCGATTATTGCAACACTGATTAGGTTGAGCATTTTAAGGGATAAATTATGGTGTGTTTAAGTTGATTTAATTTCATTTTTAATTTATTTTATGATTCCACACCTCACTTGTAGTTGGTATTCAATGTCATAAACCGTTCAAGTCATTAAAAATTGGAGTTTCTCTATATTCTCTCTACCTTTCTCCTTCTCCCTCCCAGCATCTACCCATTTTTCTACCCAAACCTTATTTACAAATGTGTGTCTCCCATCTTTCTCTCATTGTCTCAAATTTTCTACAACTCAAAATCTCATCTGCATAAGCCAATCATCAAATCATCGCAAAGCTCCTTCCTCTATGGCACATCTGTGGGACCATAACATTTATGATGCAGGGTGACACCAAATTATAGGGCCACATTTATTTAATTAATTAGTAGTCAATTTTATTTACGTTTTTAGTGGTCGTAGTGGTCTAATTGAATAATTGAGGTCGCATGTGATCTCAACATTTATTTCGTAGATTTTAATTGCAATTTTGGTCAATTAATTAGTTAGAGTCTAATTAGAGTAATTAGAGGTCAATTGGAAGTTGTCAGAGTCCAATTAGGATAAAGTTAGTTGTCAATTTTAATTTGTTTACTATTTTTGTAAACCATCTCTCCTATATAAAGAGATGGTAGTCCATCATTTTTAGTCAGTCAAGTATGAATTAAAGTTGAGATTTTTATCTCTCTCCCTCTCTCTCTCTTCTCCCTCCACGCGATCTCAGCGGTTCTTCTCCTTCAACCTCTCGTTCTCGACGAGATTTCTCTTCTCAACCCTCCATTTTCTTCTCCACCAAAATCCACCGTTAAAAAAATTATTTTTCGCCGTGTGGAATTCATTTTTTTGCATCAATTTAAATCTATCATGAACAAATCATTTGCATTCTTCTTATTGACCAAAATCATGTGGCTATCCATTACCTCAACCACAAGGTGAAAAGTATCCCCTATCCTCCCAAGAAGTATGCCACCATAACTTCCACATAACAAATAGCACGATATTTTAACACACCATAATTTGACCCTTAAAATATACTAAATCATAATCTCCACAAGAGGCATCATAACTCTCAATCTTCATTTCCTGCAAATAAACCTCGCCAACCTACCAAGTCCCAAGAAGTGCCGCAACCACTGCCCATTTCTCAATTTTCCCCAAGTCTCTAACATTCCGCGTATCACACTTCATTGAGAAACAATTGGTGTTACCCCTACTATCGATACATCCATGAAGCTCTCTGCCCTTCCATAGAGAGGATCATCATCAATCCGTGTCCTGGATACCATTGGATCCTCCTCCATCACAAAGCAATCATATGCACGAGAGAGTCTCTGTAACCCATGCACCACCTTTCAAATCATGAAGCTCCCAACATGCTTTCACTTCCCGATATTGTTGGCAACCAAAGGCATGCAAACCCTTCTAATGGGAGTCCTTGAGGAGAACACTTTCACCCTCAACCACCACATCTCCATGGCCTTCATGCGATGGATGATGGAGATTGACTCCTCCCTCACATGACCCTCCAAGATGGACTGAAGAATCGCCTCACTAGTCACAAGAAACCAAGATGGCATGGTGAACCTGGCCATTATGACACTCGTTGCCACCTCAAGGGGGATCCACTTCATCCTCGCCTCAAGCTCCTTTAAGAGGGCCTATTATCGACTCCAGCTTGATAAAATAAAAAGGGTTGACTTGAAGTAAAACTTAAGTAAAAGATTGGCTCTAATCCTCTTTCGGATGCTTCTTCTTTACAGATATGGGTGAACCATGCATGGTGTTATCCATAGAAATCCAAGAGAGACCAGCCATGTGGCTCGTTAAAAAATCCATTTCTTTATTGAGGTCGGGAGAAATCGTCTTTTCTGATGGGATTCACTTTTATGCAATTCCTTTCTTCATGAGAAAAAATGGATTGCATCACACTCTACCAAACAAAAGACTGCCATTTATTAATTCATAAATAAGATAGCATCATTTAATTTCAAAAATCAATTACCAATAGTCATATATATATCATTCTTTTAAAAAAAATTCAATTATATTATTCCTAAAAGAATAGGTAATACAATAAGCACGAGTGAAATAGAATTGAAATAATAGTAATTATATATTGCATATCTAACAATAAAGCCAACTAATATTTGGTTAATCTTCATTTTAACAAATCGGATGCTTGACCAAATGTACAACAGTTTAAAAATGGAAAAAGAAAATACCGATTTTAGAAGCCTCTCAAACTCAAAAATCACATTACAGATGAACTTTGCCATCGTAAGTACCCATTCATCAAAGCAACAATGACTGGCCTATTTATAGAAATATTGTTCTTTTCCATCTCGCTAATAATTTGTTTTGCTTCTTTAATGCAGCCTTGTTTACAAAGTTCATTGAGTTGTTTCAAGGACGTGGAGGAACAATAGCTATGAGGATTCTGTTCAACATCATCTTCAGAGGTCATTACGTAGACTTTCTTCCTCCATCAAATAAGTCTCTTTGTTCTCCAAAAGTTGTGAGAAAATGCCCACTTTCGACCATATTTTTTACCAATCTCTGCCCTTCTTCAAATCTCCCAGCTGTCGTGAGTGCATGAATAAGTGAACTATAAGTAAGAGCATTAGGCCTCAAGACTTTTGCTCCATTTCTGAAAGGAGATGTAGTGCATTGTCGATATCATACACTTTGCATAAGCACTAATCAATGTGTTATACGAGATGCCATCAACCATTTTCCCCTCTGACACCCATTCTCTAAAGAAATTAAGAGCCTCACGTGCCTTGCCGATCTTAAAAAAATCCAGACAAAAGAATATTGCAAGTGACAACATCTGGCTTGAAAAAATCCTGCAGCTTTATTGATAAAAATAAAAGCCTTTTCTATACTCCCTTCCCTGCAATATGCATTGACTAAAGTATTGCAGGGTTGTTGCATTTGGTATCATCCCCCTCCCTAGAAGCTCAATCAATTTCCTTGCAGCTAGCTTTGATTTTACCTAAACGACAAAGTCCATTAATCAAAGCATTATATGTTTCACACTTGGGATAATACCTCTTTTCTCCATACTATTCCCAAATCTCCAGAGCCTTCAACTCATTGTGCTCCCTAAAAAATGCTGTTAAGACTGTACCATAACTGACCTCCGTCAGGTAGCAAACCACATTTTGCAGGGTTGTTAATCAATTCACAAGCTTCATCAAGTCTCTTTTCCTTGCAAAGAATGTTAAGAACAATATTCAGAGTAAATGTATCCATCCTGAACCCCCTACTCACCATAGCATCCATCATGTCAAACGCTTCTGCAATCTTCCCCCACTTTACAGCACCCACTAATCAATGCATTGTATGTCACCTCATCTGGAGATCCTTCTATTTCCAGGCTCCTTCATTGCCAGCATAGCCTCCTTCATTTTCCCTTCTTTACACAGCCCATTAATAACTATATTGTGGGTCACCAAACTCAGTTTCACACCCGTTCTTTCATTTTATCCACAAGCTTCAAAGCATCTGAACTGCCCCTCCATTTGAAATAGCCATCTATCAAAGAATTGTACGTGACGGCATCTGGCAGCATCCCCACAGACACCATCCTATCCTTCAGCTTTAAAGCCTCCTCCAGTTTACCCTCTTTGCACAGTCCTCCAAACAATAGAATTGAATGTCCACAAATCCGGCAAAAATTCCACTACCTGACATCACCTCCACCAGCTGTGCAGCCTCCTTAGGCTGTCCAACACGACAATACCCTGAAATCAACGTATTAAAAGTCCGCTCATTTGGATGAATACGCTTCATCTTCATCTCCGAAAGAACGTTCTTCGCCTCTCCAAGCAACCCCTTCTTGCAGTAGGCGCTGATCATGGTATTGTAAGTGACGAGATCAGGCGCACAACCGGATAGTTCCATACCACCAATCAACTTATGGGCCTCCTCGAACAGACCGCAAGAGCAATATGCGGAAACAACTATGTTAAAGCTATTGACACTAGGCCTCACGCCAAGCCTGGGCATTTCATCAAACACCTCTCGCGCAGTGTCGGCATGGCAGCAGCCACGGGAGAGGGCGAGAAGAGGGTGTTGCAGGTGGCGAGGGTAGGGCGAAGGCGGCGGAGGCGCATGGAGTGGAAGATCTGGACGGCGTGGTGGGGGCGGCGGTGGAGGAGGTAGGCGTGGATGGCGGTGTCAAGGAGGGCGGCGGGAGGGGAGGGAGGAGGGGAGCAGGAGGTGGGCGGAGGAGGAGGGAGGATGTGTCGAGCGGGAGGAAGGAGCAGAGGAGGGACTTGGCGGCGGGGTAGTCGGGGAGGCGGAGGAGGAGGTGAGGGTGGAGACGAGGGAGGGGGAGGGAGGAGGAGGGGGGAGAGGGAACGAGGAGGAAAGGGCGGCGATCAGGGACTGGAAGCTCGGCTCGCGGGTAGGGTTTTCGTGGGCGGCGATGGAGGCGGCGGTAACGGTTGTGGTTGTGGCGGGTCGGGCGGCATTGGCTGGGAAGGTCTGTGGAGGGGCGGCGGTGGAGTGGAGGGAAGGGAAGGTTGGGTTTGAATAGGGTATATGTATTGGATTTTAGTTTAATTCTTGTTAAATTTAAATTTTAATGTGTTTTAATTTTTTCAACTTATACAAATCTAATGCAATTCAATCTATCGGATTAAAGAATGAATTCTATAGGATTGAATTTTTTTTCACTTACATATTTGTCTCTAATAGTCTACTCTCTCGTTTTTGTACTTTATAGTATACTACCCTCAACATTTGATTATGCCTCAAAAATCTATTGATGGATGTATGAAAAAAATATTTGAAGACCACATAATCAAATTAAACTTGAAGAATTCCATAATCCATTATAAAAAGTTGAAGACCACTTAATCAAACGAGATGATTATATTAAGTAGTTTCTTTTTATATATATGGTGCATTAGTATGTTTTTATGCAATCATTTTCCAAGAAATGATTCATATAAAGCTACTCAATAAGGAGACAATGATAAGTTAGACAAAAAATATGATCTACGGCTAGATATTTGATGAAGTCTGTGATTATTTTATATTGTTAAGTTATATCAAAAATCAAAACCACTTCCAAGAACGTCCTTCAAGGCCCTATATTATATATTAACGGATAGAAATAATAGAACATTCATACTCGATTGAACATCTAAGACAAAACTAACTTAAGTGCAACACATCAGTTGGACAGCATGTGTCTCATTTAAAGTGATCTTGTAATGAAATTTATTCACAAAATTATACATGTAATCAAAAGATGATTTTTTTTTAAAAAAAAATATGAATCAAAAATCAAGTAATGATTATTTATTTTTAGATGGGTATGACACATTTGAGTATGTAGTTTCAACATTGTGCAAGAGGGAGGTGGCGAGGAAATGGATTGAGATGGAATGGGAACATGTTGGAATATTGACGGTCAAGAGTGAAATGATAAGGGAGAGGGAACTACGAGGGCAATAATCGAATAAAATTTACAACTTTACAAGCTACCACCGTAGTGGAGATTTAGCAGTTGGCTTTCAAGAAAGAAGAGATGGTGGTAGTACTAGAACTTGTATCTAAGATTGATATGAAAAAAAGATGAATGTCATTGATTATGGTCTAACAGAAAATTGAAAATGGATGCCAATGGATATTGTATGTATGTATGAAAACATATGTATGTGAACGGATTAACGGATTCAATCGGATTGAATTTTGACTATGATCCCATCCATACTTTAACTGATTTGAAAATTTTCAAACAATCTATTAGAATTATAAAATCAAACCAATTCAGTCTAGTATCATCGGATTGGATCGATTATGGATTTTATCCGATCCACGTGCACCCTTAATTTTGAAGAGGGGCATTTTCGGTAGAGACCCTTGTCTTTTGAAAAAAAAGTACAAACAACGGGATTAAACTCTCAGGGTGCGTTTGGTTCGTGGGTTATCCAGGGAGGATAACTCGGTTTTGTGTTTGTGTGTTTGGTTGGTGGTTAAGGGTTGGAAGGGTTTGTGTGATGTGATTGTATTGAAATTTGAAAAGGTTGATAGTTATTATGATGTGATTGTATTGAAACTTGAAAAAGTGGGTGGTTGTTGTGATATAATTGTATTGAAGTTTGGAATAGTGAGTAGAAGTTGAATATTTTGTGATTTTTAGATGATATGATGGTATAATATATATATATATATATATATATATATATATATTGATGGGAAGGGAGTGGGTTCCACTAGTGGGTTAGGGATATAAGGTTTGGAGGTAACCCGCCCAAATTGGGGGTAATCCCCCAACCGAACGGGCACTGAAAATTTGTGCCATATAAACGATCGTGCCAAAAGGGTCAATGGATCGATTCAATCCGATTGAAATAATTAATTGTTGTATTTGATATCCATTATATCTAACGGGTTGCAAATTATTTGTAAATATTGGTTAATAAAGAATGATAAACTCGTCAATTGCTACGATTATTTTGGTAAAAAGTTAAACGAACCTATAAGAATCTAATCAACTTAGTGAATTACAAAATTATTCGATTTGATCGTAATTTGGTATGGTCTCTTGATGAGCATATACATAACAAGTCAAAAAAATAATTTTCGGTAAAAGTATGAACCAAAAATAGAAATGTTTCCTCATGCCCAAAGTCAATATTAACACAATCACTCGAGGATTTGTAGCATTGGAAGAGATGTTCAAGGTGTTGAATGGAGATGGTAAAATAACGATGAACAGAGTATAGGGGGATGTGTCGAGTGAGTCGGAAGGATTTCAATGAGCCGAGGAATGTAGGTTGGATTGTGGATTGTAGAGTTAGGATGCAAGGATTAGTAATTAAGCAGATTAGGATGAAGATTGTCATAATTTTAGATAATACATGCTTCATCTAGACATATTTGTGTATATGTATCAGCGGAAACCCATTTAGATCACCTAGTTAAAGGGAGTGGGACGGTTTGAACCCTCGCCCTTAGGGCCTATTTCGATGCTGGGTTGGAGTGGGATGGGTTATCCCCCGCCTGATAGGAATGGGGAGGTGGATGCCCTGATTGTAATAGTAGGTATTTGGTTGCTGGGATGGGTTGGAGTGGATTATGAATGTGGTTTTAGTTGTTTTGATGGATGTTTTTCTTCTGGTTTGAGCTTCATTGTGCTATTATGAATGGGAGTCCATTTGATAATGTACACTACACAATATACGACGATGAAATGAATTCTCCGAGAGGAAGGAAGTTGTACCGTGTTATATAGTCATCTAATTAACGGGTAACAGTAATTTTTCATTTTAGCTTTTCATTTTAGCAACAATAATTTCCTTGCGAGCAGTAAACATTATTTGAGTTAGTAGTAAACATCTCTTCTGCAGCAATAAATTTACTTCGCATGATTAAGCAACAGGTAATACTACCACATGCGCCAGCACAGTTTGCAATACGATATAAAGTCCTAAGATAGAGAACAAATTACCATATCACGTTAACGCCCTCCCCCCCCCCCCCCCAAACGCTCTCGAACCAGCTTCATTCCTACATAGCGACAACTTGCCAAAAGGAAACAGACAGATATCCCTCATACGACGTGCTTGTCAACAATACGGTCGTCCACGGTGTCGATGCCCGCATGTTGCAATTGTATGCGTAGTGTCTCCACCATCTCCTTCAATGAACTTGTTGTGTCCCCAGCATCGTCCAGCTCTGAGTAAACGAAGGCAAGTTCGCAGTCCTTGTCGTCTATCGTCATTGCAACACTTTCAACTTTTTGTTGTAGTACAACATTTTCGCGCTCGGCGTCCCACAAACGTTCGACGATAAAGCAGAACTCATATGCCTGATTGTCCTTTGTCCTTGGAGCATGTGCATGAGGCAGGCGATAACCGCATTGATTGGTGGAGCAAACATAGAAAATGCGTCTCACTGGGTGCTCTTGGCCCCCTTCGTAGCTCAAAATCAAAGGGGTACCATATCTACATATCGCGTGCGGTCCATTACCTGATACATACAATTTGAAATTAATGTGATGAACACAAAAGTCCAATTCCAACACGGAGCAATAACTTCATACTCCAATGAACATGTAACAACAACTACTAACGTAGACATTTAAAGAGTAAAAGTAGTATTCGGGATGTTTACATTATTCGGGGTGTCTACTCCATACTCCTCCTATTATTCCACAGTGCATGGGCTATCCTGTCATGGAGGACCTCCCCCCGTCTAATGTCATCCCGAAGAATGCCAACCTCACGAAGTTGGTCTTCGTCCACGGCCTCCGGCAACAAGTCCTCGCCGGCGTCGTCGTCGGATACTGAATCTCCACCATGTAATCGTACGAAGTTGTGTATGATACATGTGGCTCTACCTACATACCTCTGCACTTGAAATGGATATGAGGGCATATGTCTGAGGCAGCTAAACCTGTTCTTCCACACTCCGAACGTGCGCTCCACTACATTGCGCAATTTCGCGTGGTGATGGTTGAATAGGTCCTTGTGGTTCTCATATATGCATCCACGTGCCCGCCAAGCCGGTAGATGATAAAGGGAGCCATGGTACGGAGCGATGAATGTGTCCGTATTCGCGTAGCCGCAATCGACTAAGTATTTGCATCCCTCTGGTACAAGTAGGGAGCCTCTCTCCATGGAGTCACGAAGCATCGTCATGTCGACACAAGAACCCTCCCATCCAGTAACCACGTACGTGAAGCATAAGTTGAAGTCCACAGTGGCCATTACGTTTTGTGCTGGAAATAGTTTCCTACACCGATACGCTCCTTGCATCTCCGGATCCACATATGCTGGAATGTAAGTCCCATCTACTGCTCCAATCATTCCATGTGCCACGAATGCAAATTTAGGAATAAAATTTCGGACTGTAGGTTAATAAAAGGATGATCCTTACTTTGGAGTACGGGAAATAGCGAGGATCTCCAGTGATCCTAGCTGCAGTGACCGGCAGAGTCAATCGTATATACTCCTGCTCCAATGTCAGTATCTTTGATAGGACATTTCTAATATGACGGGAAATGGTCTCAGCGCTATGTTGGAATGATTCTTGGATTACCCTATTTGAATGACTATTAGTGAATGCGTAGAGGAACATGCAGACTTGCTCGTCGACATCCATATACCTTGTCTGTGTTAGCCCATGTTCCGATAGTACACGCACAAATCTCCTTAGCATAGGGGGCCTCATCCGAAAGTTCTGAAAGGCCCTGTCGTCATGGCCATCAAGCATCTCCCTAATCCAGTCACGTCCTGTCAGAGGACGGGTATGCAATGGGCGCGGAACTTGTCGAATATGTGAGTCCCACTCTTGTATAGCAATTGCTCCTACTACTGCAGCACATGCTATGAGGACTTGTTTCTCGACATCCCCAAACGGATTGTAGCCACGTAGTGCCATATCCGTGCAATGATCCATGTTAGTTTATATTTGTTGTAAGGTACCAAAATTCAAATATGTAAAGTAAATCATGACTGGCATAGCCAATGACCGCAACTACTGAACTAGAGAAACGACTGTAGAACTCTACCATAGCTAATATTCCACAAATTGTGGGTGTGTGTGCGAACGACAAAACCAAGATCGCTTCGCACAAAGCAAGCTTCTACAGATACCTATGTTGGGCAACAATTAACCTGCAATAAGATGTAAGTACTTTGAACTATTAAACAGAACGTTCAAATAGCCGCTCTTCCCTGCACCTGTTCAACGCTTAAGTACGCATACGGGTAACCTGCAATGCACGGCTTCGGAAATGATGTCCAACTAATGTTAACTACAAATAAGATTAGCGTGTCCTACGAGCAACCAAATAGTCAAGACAGGTTCATCAAGTCCCCGTGAATGTAAAATTAATTTCTAAAGAACGGAACTAAATTAACGACGGATGGTCTTCTCAATCCAGGCGTTGAGCTTCGCAGGATCGTCCTTGACATGGTAGAATACATTGCGACCACTTGTTGTCGCCAATTTCTCTGCAATCCGCTCGAAATTGTCAATGTCAAGATCGAGGCGCATCTGACTGATTTCCCTGCACGCATCGTTAGCCGGCTTATCTGGATCGTCAATGTCAAGATCGGGGCGCATTTGAAAAAGGAAAAGATCTAAAAAAAATGGATCCTGCAGTTAGGGAAGCATTGGATAGAAAGTTGATTTTCAAGCTTCCCTTCATAATGGCCATTGATCACTTTCCCGACCTTAAAAGATTTGTGAGAAGTAAATTGATGCCTAAAAGGTCGGGCAATAAGAGGACAAGGACTGAGAAACATGTAGTGTCTATGGCCACCTCTTTGATGATAGGGAGAAAAACCAAGAGTCGCAGAGTAAAGCGGTTGCCTAGATTTGATTGTGAAATCAAAGATACCACATTCACCCATGCAAGAATCAATGATGACTCACCAATTAATATCCTCCCGACCTCTGTGTTTGCCAAGCTCAAACTCGGATCTGCCAAGAAGTCAAGAGAGATCATTCAGTTGGCAGATCGGTCCATTAAACGGTCGAGAGGAACCATTTCAGTCATCCTTACTTTCCAAGGTGCTCTATTACAGATAGACTTCACGATCATTGACATTGAGCACCGAGGAGAGTTCACCCAGTCTCCGATCATTCTTGGAAAGCTGTTCTTAGCCTTGGCTACGGCAACTATAGATTGCGAGACTCAGGAGATCGATTTCTCTGCATTGGGAGCACTCCGACCTCACCGGATCTTTGAGGACACACGATATTCCAAGGTAACCCCTAAAGTCACAGACAATCATGACCTTCGAGAGACAGTTGAGTCCAATCTCTCTACTACATCTGCGATACCGACTGTCCAGGCGACCATTGGTTCAGAGACTCCTACACCTGTACACCACCCACTGCTTGCATTACCACCACCGTGACAGCTTCAAGAGAGGACTCACAATCAAAAGTTGTCCTTGAGTCGGACACGGTCATTTCTGATTTCCTTGAGTTTTTAGATGATCCGACTCATGAGCTAATCAATGCCAAGCCATCTGAGAACACTATGCCTTACCAGAGACGTGTGCTGACCCTGCAGGAGTATTACAATGCATATGGTGACTCATCTGATGATGAACCTCTAGTCAGCACCTCACTACATCCACGACCTACACCAAAAGAGACAACTGGGACCAAATTGACCAATCTTGATAAATCGGTTGCTCCATCCTCTAGTCGATCATTTCGTAAGAAGAAGAAGAGTATTGATTCCTCGAGGTGTTCCCCCGAACTCCTCCATACGTATCACTCTCCTCTTCCTCTTGATGCTTCAGGTTCTAGAAAATTGGCTAAGAAAGTTACCTTTGACGTACCAGAGAAGGAACTTTCTGAGGAGTCCTCATCAGGTCCGGATGAGGTGAACAACAAGAGTGAGCTCAGTTCGGCAGTCCTGAAGCCATATTTGAGCAAGCATCGTGTGTCGACCCTCGTTGGACGTCCCCTAAACCTCACTATTATCCTTCGGAGGATGATTCTGACAGCGACACATGTGTATTCTACCCTCCTCCACCGCTCGCCGCCCGCTCCGCCCTCCGGCGAGCTCAGCTGCGCTCAGGGAGCCCCCACTCCTTGATTTCTTGCTTGCTCCACGTTTCCCCGCTACGTTTCTTTTTCTTGATAAAGGGGTAGGCGTAACTCCGTCACTGTCGTACACCTCCTCGCCCGGTTTTGGCATACATTCGTCAAGATTTTCATCAAAATCCAACTCCCTCTACGTTGAAGCTATCCGTGAACTACCTTCCCCAACAGGTGGCCTCTCCCTTGCAGGACGTGAAGATGTTGCATGCGCTCCTGTTGCGATGTCTTTGATCAAGAACCTTTGAATCTCACCGAAATACAGGAAAAGTTTGTTGTGGTATTTGCTATATCTGTCAGGTACCTAATTGTACAATAGTTAAAGATTAGTGGCATTGAAGTGATATTTGTCAGGTCCATAATATGAGAGAAACGAAGATCATAGCTTACCTCAAACCAAGCACTGTCTGAAGGAGGAATTGGCTTGTTGTAGATGCTATCCCACCCCCATCCAGACTTGTTGCGAAGGTATAAATATGAGGAGTAGTCTTTCTTCATGTTTTTCCATCGATATTGCAATTGCATCTTCGTGTAGCTGCGACAAGCGACTTCGTTGAATCTCTTCACGATAGAATGCCAACTAGGGACTGTGAATGTGCTTCCCGCCCATGAACTCTCGTGCTCTAGCATAACGTCCATAAATATTTTATCTAGGCTGGAATTCCAATGTGCATTTTGTGCACTTCCTGTATTGGGTACATCCGATGGTCCTACATCTCCATCGTGTGTGCCCATCCCGTCCGACATTTCTCTTCGTAATGGGGAAGAAATCATCGGAGTGGGTCGAATGTGTTAGATCCTCGGAGTGAAAGAAAAAACCGGCTGATTAATAAAGCGTACGCTATGGCGTCTTTAATACGCAGATGTTAAAGCACATGTTTTGCTATGGTTGTATGAGGGCACAGTTTGCCACAGTGACAGATCTAAAGCCACATATCATTTCCCTAGTTGTCATGGTGCTTTTACCAGATGACCACATAAACCAAATACCACAATAACCAAATCACCAACAACCCAAACAAACAACTTCCCCATTCGTTAAAGCCCAGGTACTCAGGGGAAGTTATAAATGCTTTCATATTCATATAAACACCCAATGTAGCATATATATATGCTTTCATATTCATATAAGCTTGTCAACACACAATGTAGCAGATGTATATGCTTTCATATTCATATAAACACAGTTACTCAGATGACGAATTATCCAAAACCAAGCATAGCAGATAATCAAATACCCCAATAAAGAAAACACCTCAATGCCATATCCAAGAACCCACAGTGATAGAAATCACAATAACTTGATTAAACAAATACCCAAATACACAGGACAAAGTCATTCAGTAATTTGTCACCCTCGAAATGGTTTCATTCGTTGTATGCTTTGATATTCTTCACGAGAAGCTCTGCTATTACCCAGTAAAGCAAACAACCCAAAACAACCAATAACCCCAATTACAGCACTCAAGACAACACCCAAAATGAAGGAAGAAGTTCTCAATACATATTGGTTCTCACTGCACCCCCCCCCCCCCCCCCCCCCACCGGCCCACCCCCACCGAACAAGTTCACACAGTGGCAACCGATTGTGGATTTATCAGGATGTAACATCAGTTGGGGGCATATCTCAGAATAGCAACGACTTGTGGATTTATCTCGCAATGGATCAGAATAGCATATCAGCAGACACACAAATATTATCAATTACGCTCCTATCTGGAAATTGGTATCAATATCCATGTGTGGTGCATAGTAGCATCTACGAGGGTCGTAATGGACAATGTAAATTAGCTCGGCAGTGCAATAAAAATCGAGAACGCAGGAAATGCTAACGACAAACATCTCTTCCAACTCATCCGCTTGAAGCACTTGAAATGCATAAAAATAGACAGCAGCTACTCAGGGGAACAAAGGACGTGGACATACCTTCCAAGGTCGAGCTTCAAGCACCGTGATATCTCTTCCAACTGCTCCGCTCGAAGCACTATGCCTGCAACAACGAGAGATTGAATGGCAAGAAGGACGGTAGCACACAATTTATAGGGGTAGATCTCCTCCTCTGCCCTAGTTTGCCTTCTACCCCATCTCAATGGTTTGGGAGATAATGCGGGTGTTGTGGATTCGCAGGAGCTTGCGCAGCTAAGCATGTCTCCCACTTAATGCCAATGGAGATGCCCATCTTCGAGAGGTCTTCAACAACGCGAGTGCGTCCTCTGCGCTGCCCATCATCTTGTCTCAATCCAGGTGCAGCATCTGTTGTGAAGTGTCTTCAGGGCTCCCTTGACCACACACCTGTCCTCTAGCGGGGGCACGATGTCGGGAAGGCTAGGGCGAAGGAGTAATGGCAGCCGCTGGGAGGAGGTCGATGGGAAGACGACGAAAAGGCTGGTAGCTGCGGAAAAGGCTGCTCCCCTTTTCAGAGATGGGAACGATGCAACTTTGCCCTTCGACCCCCCTCCCCCACACCACCTCCACCCACCCTCCAACCCGCACACACCGCAACCCAAACGCGGGGTGGGTCGACCCATCCACTTCCACACCCGCATCCAAACGAGCCCTTAAAGTGAGAACCCACTGCTTCTACCATCAAACCATTAAAGGGGGTCTTCCTAACCACATGAACTTACTACTGAATGTTTTCAAACATTTCATGACTTCAAAATCAAATACATGAAAATACTGTTGAATTTACTATTCATACGCTTCACAGGCTTTTCATCCTCAGAGTTACTGAAAAAGACGTTTATTTCTTTCGCTCTAACCCTACGACAAATTATTCATCCCTGAACACTTTTATTCAAGGCAAACGAAGACTGAACCAAAGCTAAGCAAGCCCAGTCTCATCATTATAAAAACACCAGTTTAAATGGAAAAACAAGATTCATTTGTACTAGAAGCAACTTAATGTTGAACTTTCCATCTCAGATAGGTAGCACTAAGGAGAAAGCAAATGGCACAAACATCTAAATAATCAAACTACTATTGTCATTTGTAATAATGGAAGAGAACTGCACGCTCGGTCTTACTGACAAAACAGAATCATGAACCCCTCAACACAACAGATGCACTTCCCAACTCAGACGTAATAAACCGTCGGAAAAAGGAAAACGTGAGAAGCTCACGCTTGCTTTCTTGCTTCCTTCTGCTGTCCACGCTTGCGGATGTAGAGGTTTTTAGAAAGGAGAAACTTACTAGCCAAGGACACTGGTAATGCTGAGATTGCACACCACGCAAGAGCATGGGGCCAGTAGGGGGTGCATGTTGGTTCATAGCCAATCCATCGCACCGCAGCACGGACATATGCTTCAGGTGATGGAGCCCAAAATGAAGACCTCCTGACTGATGACAACTTTGTTGCTACCAGCAAAGGGACCTGCATGAAGAAGTTTTATCATACTTTAGAAAAGAAAGATGATGATGATGATACATGTCAACCAGAACCATAAAGTGGGAGGCTGGTTATTGACGATCTTATAGGTTCCATTTGAATTTTTTAAAAAAAAATAAATGAAATGATTCTACCTTTCCGTTAGGATTAGCAAAAACTCTGCACAACAATCAGAATAGACATAAAATATATAGAAACAGCAACAGCTGAAGCATATATGAACCTGATAAAGCTTTTGCTTCCAGGAGGGGGTTGTACAGTAACCATTATTCTACAACAATGCCCTGTGTTGCTTTAATGCCGATGACGAATGTGATGGGTACAATCTGAGAATGGTACAACATCCTTTCTGGGGGCATCTGACCCTCTGTTCGGTTCATTTATGTTGTCTCTTGTTGGTCTTGATTTCCATGAGTGATGGCTTCCACTTTGCATTCCATTTGTTCATTTACTAGGTGATTAAGCATGTAAGGCGCAAATGGGATCGTCATGGATCATTAGACGGTGAAAGAAGATCACATTGTGATCTCCACGGAACGTTTGAGACATATTCATGTCATATTTTGAGACGAGGAAAGCAAGTAGTGTATATATGGGCAAAAGACTTCATTTTTTGTTAATGGATTTTTTATAATGGTCAATTGATTGAAGTTAAACCATGGTCCTTTAAGATGGAGGGCCAAATGCTTACCCACCATGCCATTTAAGTGGGTTGTTATTCGTGGTTCTAGATATGTACAAAGGAATGATTGGACAAAGTACAACTTCCATTGCGATACTGATGGATGTGCAATCACCCTCTGAAAGTTGAGGTACAAGTGAACATCAGAAAGCTAACAATAATGATTATACTGGTTGTTCATGGAAAAGAGTAATTAACGAAAAATAACATTAATCAATTAAATTGTTGGACCTCAATTTAAAAAAAAAACAGACTGTCCATTATTGACACCAAAAAACGCCAAAGAGATGATACCAATCAATAAGGTCGTGTGCGAAAATGGGAGATGAGGCTCCAGTGGGGATAACCAACTACCCAAGGCTTTCTACCAATAAAAAAAGAACTCAGGAATTAGAAATAAAGCTTGGGTACTCTTACAAAAGATCAACAATTAAAACCATTGGTACCTAGTGAAGAGGGGTGCCCCTCAAATGAAAATCTACGAGATCCTATATGATCACTTAAAGGTAAAACCATCCATGGCGAAATAAATTCAAGACTAGGGAATTTTATGCAAACAACTATATTTTAAATGGAAATATTTTTGAAGCTGAAATATCTGGATGTATACAAGCACAAAAATAGATTAATTGGGCTAAATAGACTTCCTAATAATATAATATTGGAACTTCGTAAAAAGTTAGAACAATTAAATTGCTTATAAAAAAGCATCTGAGCATCTTAATTCTTTGTTTAACTGAACTTCAAAGAGAGAAAATAAAGCATATTCCACAAGGACCACAATTTGTTTGAAACTTAAACATAATATACGTATACCTATAAGAATGAGGGCAGATGTCAAAAACTCACTTTTTTGTAACTTCAAGAGAGTAGGATAAAATGCAGGATATTATCCAAATATTGTAGAAGGACTGCATGCCTATCTTCTACAAACTAGCGTGAACATGTGTTAGTTTTACCTGACACTGGACATCAATCCCCTTGTCCTTGTACTCAACATCAAGGCATCTTGAGAACTGATCAACATACCTATAAAACATATTTGGACTTGTGAGTAACATTAAAAATATATTACAATGAAATATAATGATAAGCTTGGCTTTTCATCAAAGGCAAAAACTATAAACTTAATAACGCTGACATTCTTATAGTTGAAAAGAAATCCTGATAGTAACATACTGCTGAAAACAATATGATAAAATATAAAAGATCCCTACAACTTTCTTCACACAAAACGAACAATTCAGCAAAAACTTCATATCAAACAGTTTTTGATCAAATTAACTAGTCTATTAGTCTCAAATGACAATAAATGCTAAAATATTGGGTAAGAGTCCACTGTTGTTCTTTTCAGGAACTTTGGTTCTTACAGTTGGAATAAGTGTCTAAAGACAGGAAAATGACAGTAATGAGAAATGCTTTTGACTTCCATGGCCTACTAATAATAAAGCAAGGCAAAAATTTGAGGCAACAAAATGGCTACATGGCATGCAAAAATTTGAGGCAACAAAATGGCTACATGGCATGTCCCACAAATTGAGTCAGATAAGCATCTATCTGCATTTCCAAAGAGGACAACAAACATTTCGAAGTAGACCAATCAAATAAAGCTTCCACCTTAACTCACTCGAACACTATAGTTGTTAAGTGGTCAACTTACCATCTAAAATTAACAGGGTTCAAATCTTAACCATCTCAAAAAAAGAAAGGAAGGAAAAGCTTCCACAAATCTTCTCAAGTCGATGATCTCTCACAAAGGTGCAACCCGATCTGGCTCGTCACTGGAGTCAGATGGGGTAGCTGACCCAGAAAGCACGTGACAAAACATCCATACATGAGAAGCAAAGACATCAACATCTCCAACTATTATGAGCTCATCTGGTTCATTTAGATCCCAACAAAGAAGATTCCACATAGCGACTCCATAAGGCACCATTTGATTGGGCAATAAGAACTCATTTCAGAATAAGACTGATACAAGTATTTTATTCTGATGTGGAGTAGCTATCCTTCTATTCATCCTCAAACTACCACTTATCCAACAATAACTATAATGAATTCGCATTTCTTAGACCAATAACAAAATCGATGATTAGGAATAACCCCAGCTTATGACACACTTAGGGTGCGTTCGGTTCGGAAATAAGCAGGAATAAGGATGAGGAATAAGGAGAATAAGGCTCCGTTTGGTTGCAGGGTTGGGCAGGGTTGGCCCAACCGGGGTACCCCTCCTTCCAAACATCCCAATCCTCCTCACAGTTTACTATTCACAGGGGTACTCCAACCCAACCCTGCCCAACCCTGTAACCAAACGAACCCTAAGGGTCTATTCTTTGTTTGACTAGAGGATAGGGATAATGAGAATAAGGTGAAATAAAGGTAGGTAAGGTGGGATAAAGATAGGAATAAGAGTGAAATAAAGATAGAATAATAAGGAATAGTCGTACCACTGGGAACCGTGTCGGGAGGAGAATTGACCCCTTATTCCCGAGACAAATCCTACCAAACAAGGAAAGGGGAATAGATTCTCCTTTTCCCCTTCCCTCCAACTTATTCCCCTTCAATCTTTGACCACCTAACCCATCCCCCATTCATTATCCCACAATTAAAGCACGCGTGTACATGCCTAGGAAAAACCCTACTCAAACAATCCACCCTGTTAAAAGGATCCGCAAGCACACCCCAAATCGCCGTTGGGAATTAATTCCTATCCCGATCCAGCAGCTACCAGATCCAATCACATCACATAGAGTAGAGGTCGGGTTGTTAATGCAACTATTAATCAAAGCAACATAACAAAGAAGAAAGACGAAATCAGCTCACGCTTTGGAAGCGGCATAGATGGCATAGAGCGGATAGGAAGGGATGACGATGGACGCCCCCGATCCCATGTTGACAATGGCGCCCCTCTTCCTCGCCACCATTCCCGGGATCACCGCCTGCGTGACCCTCGTCAACCCCTCCACGTTGACCTTCAGGAGGTTCGACAGCAGCCCCTCGTCCACCTCGTGCAGGTACCTCGCGTAGGGATATGACAGCCCGGCGTTGTTCACCAGGATCCCCACGTCCAGACCCTCGATCTTCCCTTTCAACTCCTCCACCCCCTTCGTCTGATCCCCCGCCAAATCCAGCACAACCGTCTCGATCTTGACGTTCGGGCGTCTCTGTCGGATGGCGGCAGAGGTATCGGAGAGCTTCTCGGGGTTGCGGCCGACGAGGACGAGGTGGAAGTCGAGGCGGGCGAACTCGAAGGCGAAGGCCTTGCCGATGCCATCGGTGGCGCCGGTGACGACGGCCCAGGAGCCGTAGCGGCGGAGGTTGCGGGCGGGGCGGAGGAAGGTGACGTAGAGGAAGAGGAGGAGGGAGAAGGAGAGGCGGAGGAGGACGAGGACGCCGAGGAGGGCGGGGAGGAGGATGTGGAGGGGTTGGGAAAGGAGCTGCTTCATGTGCTCGCACAGCAGCTCCATCTCGTCGTATAGTCCGTCTCTGGAGTCTTCTCTTCGCCCGTCTATTTATCCACCGGTTGTCAGAGGTTGGTGCTTCCGCTCAACTGTACGATTAGATCTTAATAAATGTGGTCGTGGCTGCCCATGTGATGCCAAACTTGTAAAAAAAACCACCATGACCTCTATTATAACCTTCTCAGTTTATGGCATGAGTTTTGCAGAGAGTTTTTTCCCAGATTGGGCATGGAAGGCCTCAAAATGCCCTGTCAGGGCATGTCAGCCCCAAAATGCCTTGTCAGGGCATAGATCGGCAAACGGTTCGCCGATCGGCGAACCGTTCGCCGATCAACCACCCTCCCTCTTCACAGCCCACCTCGAAAGGGGGCGGATGGCAGGGGCACGTACGAGCTGATGCGTTGAATGTGCGTTGATCGGCGAACGGTTCGCTGATCGGCGAACCGTTTGCCGATCTATGCCCTAACAGGGCATTTTGGGGCTGACATGCCCTGACACGGTATTTTGGGGCCTCCCATGCCCAATCTGGGAAAAAGCTCTTTTGTAGATGGTTATCTTTCTTCTAAGAAACCTTTAAAAAAGAATTATTTGTGTGTTTTGGTTTGGAGAGAGACGGAATCCTCCAGATGGGAACCTTTAGTAAAAAAATCTCTTAGAGAAATAATTCTCACAATAGGTATATATCGGCAAATCATTTATCGTCTCGTTTTCCGCGTGCGGCAAATGGTTTGCCACGCACGGCAAATGTATTGTCATGCTAAATGGACGGTCAAATCTGGAACTCGGCCCCCCCTCCCGTCCGTTCATTTAGCACGGACGACAAACCATTTGCCGATATATCCCTATTCTGGGAAATATTTTAACGCCATCCCCATTTTGATAAAATCCCCCCATCCCAAGTCCGATAAACGTCCCTTAGACAGAAGGATTTATTATTGAGAGGGTTTGTTGTGATTTAATAGTATTGAAGTTTGAAAAAATAATTATAAGTTGAGTATTTTATACTTTTTTATGGCAACATGACATACTATAATTTTTTATTGAAATTGATGAGAGAGAAATGAGTGATTTAATGTATTTAATGATGTACTGAGATTTTCGATGGATCCCATGCGATGGGAAATAAAAAATAGTTGGTGAGCCCCATCTGTTGGAAATGGGATTTTAAGGGAAACCCCTCAGGGTGTGTTTGGTTAGCGGGTTAAACTGGTAAAGGGTAACCCGTTTTTGGATTTTGGTGTTTGGATAGAGGGTTAAATTGGGGGTGGGTTTATTGTGATATAATTGTATTGATGTTTGAAAAAGTGAGTAGTTATTGTGATGTGATTGTATTGAAGTTTGGAAAAATGAGTAGAAGTTGAGTAGTTTATAATTTTTACATGATATGATGGTATAATATTTTATTTTTTGATAGGATTGATAATGTAAAATTGATTTTTTAAAAAAGAATAAAGTAGGGCCCAAGGGGGTAAGGGAGTTTACCCCGTGACCCGAACGGGCCCTTCGGGAAAATGAACCCCAAAAGGGGGAAACTCGAAAACTTGAGAGTTGATCTTCTTGGGTTAATTTAATTCTTCTCGAGTTAATGTTTCTGAGTTGATCTGATTCCACATATTGTTTAGGAAATCTAGCGTTGACGACATCCACCTCAGTGACATCAACGTCAATGTGGTAAACATTCGCGGCGAGTTGCATCACAGTATCAAGGAGAGATATGGAAGGCATATGTTGGGTGCTTTTACAATAGTAGATCGTGGATGTATGAGGTGGCAATAGACGGGGTACAAAGGGTAGCCATCCCATATTCAAATATGTGTTTGATTATCGCTTTTGCATTATATATTTCACATGTTATTAAAGCGAGTTTGATCCTAGAGTTTGTTCTGTTGGAAGTTCAAACATTTTATTTTGATGATTGTTATTCGTGCACTTAAGACCATCATCAACATCATATTTTTTCCGATGTTCTTGAGAATTTTAGGTTTATTTTATGCATATGTGCAAGTTCGGACGAGCACACCATTGCCATGTTCGAAAAAGTAACTAGGGTTCTTGATGAAATCCTAATTCTACATGGCATCAAGCATCTTCAGGTATGCATGCTTCTTCGCACAAGATCTACATGTACATGGCTCATCCAGGTTCCTCGTGCATGACTTAAGGGATCTCACGCACCCACAGTCACAGCTGAGAGATGAAGAGAAATAGTCTCCTAATGATTTGTTCATCAGATGCCTATGTATCATGAAGTATATCTCCTGCTTGGCGATAGTACAAGAGGAAAGGGAGCGTGACCATTTGGTTCTCCCATAATCTAAATAATGAAGTAGTGACATCTGAGAATGGTCTATATTACATCGAGAATGTGTGGACTGGTGAGAGGGTAGAGAACAAGCAGTATTCATTGAACATGTGTACGTAAACAATGTTGTATACATGCAATGGTATTAGAGTATAACAAGAAGGTGTATCCATATGCAAATTCTACCTACTACAGCGTACCAACAACATGGTCCAATAAAAAGATGCCTGGTATGTTTCATATAATTACTTATATTTCTTTGTAATATATTCCAATAATTTAATAAATCATCTACTTAATAGGTGAACGAAATTCTCCATGGAAGGAATAATTTGGATGAAATTCGATGATCAACAAATTTGTCTTTGATCATGATGGTGAATGTTGAAGACACAATTATGTATTTCGATGAAACAATTAACATATTCTCATTGATGGATCCATTCCATCAATATGATCAAGCATACATGCCACGACAATAGCAGCAACCTTTGGATCTCCAAGTTTAGTTAATTTGTGTTTGGTCATTTCATTAATGTTCAACTTATGAGATGTTAAATACAAATGCAAACCTTTCAGGTTCGAGCTATGGAGGATATAGCGGAGAGGGGTCCCAAAAACAGTAATTGACTTTTGGAGCTTCAGTTTGCAATAAGTTCTTTATATAATTATCTCATTCACAAATTCAATGCTTAGTTAATGAGATATTGAATATAATGCAAATCTTTTAAGTATGAGCTATGCATGATATAGCTGAAAAGGATACCAACAAGAGCAACAAAGCTTCAGAGCTTCATGTTGAAATACCTTGTTTAGTTAAATCTCTCATTCTAAAAAGTAGTGTTTATCTTATGTGATATTTAATACAATGCAAGTGTTTTAGGTATACGCCTTATAAGATATACTGAAATTTTGAGTCATACACAGAGGATCGTCATTGTTAGTCCTTCAAATCAATTTGATTTGGGCCCTCTTTGTTTACACCTCCTACTCTATATGATTCAAAAGCTCTTCAAGCCGAGTTATTTGCTAGTGTTCGTCAAGTTAAGACACCTGACTTTGAGAGATGGTTCTTTGATCTTCCCACAAAAATATCACAACAACATCCATAATTATCGCGAAGACCATCACTAGAGTAGCAATCAATGAGTCTAAAATGGTTCCATCAGAGCCACTGTCACAGTTAATAGTTGAAAGAAGCACAAGAGAATAAATTAGTCAACTACCTGAACCTCCACAGAAGTCATAAGCTAAATAGCAACCTCCTGGGCATGTCCCAACACATTCTGAATGGAATATCAAGTAGAAGAAGTAAAAAAATCAACATGCTAGGATAGTCATAAGACAATGGGAAACAATCGAAAAGGAAATGAAGAAGGAGGAGGTAAAGGAGGATGAGGTGTAAGTGGATTTTTAAGGTGATGGAGATATCAGAATATTGTAAAATTTTGTAGAATATTTAATAGAATATTGTAAAATATTTATTTTATGATTTTAGTAGAATATCTGCTCTTTATTCAATATCGGAAGATCTTATTATGTGGAATATTAGGCTTATGTATGTCATGGACAATTGCCTTGATATTCAGTTTGTGTTGGAACATTTATATTATAAAATATACAACACCATATAAGATGATGGACATGAAGTATTATGAACTTAATCAACAAATATTCGACAACCACGTATTTAGAAAAAAAATAAAAAAGGAAGTATTCTTTGCCATTCGCAAATATCGTTATTGGTACTTGTAAAAAATGCAAAGGCATTTATATAATTCCGAGGGCGTACAATTAAATTTTGGTGGATACCGGAGAAATTGTGTAAATTGCACAAAGGTGGTGCCAAGCCCAAATCGACATCTCAAGTATCGGTTTGGAGGGTTCTGTCTAAATTGACACTTGAGGGGTCGTTTCCAAATCGACACATGAGGGGTCGATTGGTGCCTAAAAATTTAAGGGTCTTCATCACTTGTGCCCTTCGAGATAGCGCAATATCGGTTATGCCCCTATCTTTTTGGTAATATCATTTGTGCCCCTCACTTCTTTCTCCATTATCACTTGTGCCCTTCCGTCAGATTGACCGTCAAAAAATTAAAATAACCATGGTTTATTCAAATCATGGTGTGGTTAAGAAGGGTATTATGGTCAGAACAAAATCAGGGATGGAGGAGGAGCTCGAGGGAGGAGCTCGGGGTGGACCACGATGGACGGTGGGGGAGCAGGGGACGGGGGCGGCGGGGAGCAGGGGACGTGGCGGGGCAGGAGGTGGCGCGGCGCGGGGCAGGGGGAGGTGTGGGGCAGGCGGAGGGGGAGCAGGGGGCGGCGCGGTACGGGGCAGGGGGAGGGGGAGATGGGGGCGGCGCAGTGCGGGCAAGGGGAGGGGGCGGTGCGGGGCAGGGGGAGGGGGAGCAGGGGGCGGCGCAGTGCGGGGCAGGGGGGAGGGGGCGGTGCGGGGCATGGGGAGGGGGAGCATGGGGCGGTGCGTGCAGGGCAGGGGGAGGGGGAGCATGGGGCGGTGCATGCGGGGCAGGGGGCGGTGCGGGGCAGGGGGGAGGGGGAGCAGGGGGCGGCGCGGGGCAGGGGAGGGGGCGACCTGGGCGCGGAGGACCGGGTGGATGGCGACCTGGACGCGGAGGGAGAGGGGCTGGGGCGAAGGAAGAGGGTAGGCTGGGTGGGGCAGGAGTTCCGGGCGGAGAGGGAGGAGGAGGAGGATGGAGGAGGAGGAAGAGGATGGGGGAAGAGGAAGAAGAAGAAGAGGATGAGGAAGAGGGTGTCAAAATGACCACTGAACCCTTTTTTTTTAAATTAATTCCGCCTATGTCCCTTAAAGTTAACGTCCGTATGCACTGTAGATGGATGACAACTAACTCAAGGGGCACAACTGATAAAACGGTAAGAAGTGAGGGGCACAACTGATATTACCAAAAAGATAGGGGCATAACTGATATTGTGATATCTCGGAAGGGCACAAGTGATAAAAACCCACACTTTAATATTAAAACCTACTATCTATTTAATTAATTATGAACTAAATAATATTTATTTAAAAAGTCCTCATATTTATTCAACATGAATAAGAAATACGGTTTATAATATCTCAAAGGAAAAGAGTTTGACCAGTATGCTTTTATTACGTTGTTTCGAACATGCACCCTAATATAGTAAAAGAAAATGAATTAAGAAAGTAAAATTCAAGGACCACCTCTAAGAAGTAGCTAGCCCTCAAGAAAGTAACCAAAGAAAGTAACCATGTGATCTCAAACAATTCCTTTACCAATATCACAATTAAAAGTTAAGCTAAATAGTATAACACCCCAACCCCAAAAAATAGTGCCATACCTAAAACTCACGAAGTGTGGGTGTGGTATATAAGTGGTTGAGATTACTACTTGACAACTTGGACATAAGCATTTTGGATGGTTGCCAATGGACCCATTTAGGCTCGTATCCAACAAACTGTCAGGATGAGTTTTCTTCGATAACGGACCGGAGACCTAAGCCCGGGACGTTACAAATAGTCTAATCAAATAATGCACGTAAAGGCTATGTCAATGAGGAAAGTGTCATTTAATTAGCAATTTCAACGAGTATCATTTTAGTGAGTTATTAACATGCGTTGTAACATGCTTGCATGCAAGGGTTGACAATCATTTAATCTACTTTCATTTGCAAATAAAGAGAGAAAGTCGATAATATGTGAACACATAACTAGAAAGTGTTATATAATTCAGCCTGCATTTAAAGACTATGTACATGCATTTAAATCAAAGATCTCCCAAGTATAATATATTAGATATTAGCATTGCAAGCAAATCTATTACACTTAATACTTTCGTTCTTTTTTAAATTTACTAACTGTATTTTGGTTGCTAAGTGTGAGAGAGGAAGACAAACCTAGATTCCTATTGCAACAAGCATCTAAAGGTACTATCAAACCCTCTTACTTCACATGATTGAGTGGCTACTATTGAATAATAATATTATACCTAGGCTCCATGCATCATTGACATGACTACTTATGCCTATGCTACACTACTTAAACTTAATTTATTTTTCCCTTGTAAGTTCGAGTTGAGCCACCTTGCATCGTACCTAAGTCCCTGCAGTCCCATGGGTTCTTTGGATTATTACCTTTATAATAGTTTATGATATTCGTATATGATGATATTTTTGATGATAATCACACGATGGTATACATGTATGGTGATATTATGATGATATTCATGTCATCCCTTACAACCACCATCCTCACAACTACCCATCATTTAACCACCGCATTGGCAACCATTTCTAACACACATAAACAAACATATGCGCACGCGCACACACACAGATACACACACGTACATTGGCAATCGATTTGTAGTTAGTGGAAGCACTCTTAATCAAGTGCTAATGGTTTTTTATATTTTTTGCTGAGCCTAAAAATATCATAATAGGAAGTTAGTATGGGTTCAACATCATAAAATATTTTTAAATATTATAATAAATAAAAAATAATGTTAATTTGTAAAACAAACACTTGCTACAAGAAAATCGGCCTAAGACAATGAATACTTTAATTTTCATTGTCATATCTTGCGTAGTTGAATATAGAACAACGAACATCTTTCGTTACTTGATTCTTTAGATTCACAATAAGTTATTAAATTTAGCAAAGGCTAGTACAAATTTTAACGCGTGAGACCACAAATTGGCGTCGCTATATGATACTTAAGTAATGAATGTGACATTCACCGCCATTTCAAAAAAACTAATTTCACAATAAATAATATTCATTGTTATATATTTAACATCAGAAGATATGGTAACAACACTACAAACTGGACGTCCTTTGGGGACGCTTATTGGGGACGGTCAAGAAGTAACCGTCCCCAATAACAGTATCGGGGACGGTCAGTAGCAAACTGTCGCCTTTCGAATGTAATAGCGACGGTTAATAGCGACCGTCGCCATTAAGTGACCTTTAGGGACGGTTCTTTACCAGTCCCTAAATATGCTAGCCCCTGTTTGTTTTTTGTCAACCGGGGAACTGTAGGGGACGGTTATAACCGTCCCCATTACTCCACTGTGCTCGTCGCCTATACGAAAAACCTTTAGGGACGGTTACTTACCCGTCCCTAAATAGGCTATGTTTTTTAGTCAGCCCGGGAACTGTAGGGGACGGTTATAACCGTCCCCATTACTCCACTGTGCCCGTCGCCTATACAAAACTATAGGGGACGGTTGTGACCGTCCCCAATAGTTTGTTATAGGGGACGGTTGTAAAAACCGTCCCCTCTGCCCTACTAAAAGGGGACGGTTCACTCATAACCATCCCCGATCATTCATATAGGGGACGGTTGTGCGACCGTCCCCGATGGTAATATACCCTCCGGTGATGCGAGTCTTCCTCATTCTCACGCGAGTCGCCCTCCTCCCTCTCCTCCTCCTCCCTCAAGCCGCCGCCCTCCTCCTCCTCCCTCAAGCCGCCGCCGCCCTCCTCCTCCTCCTCCCTCAAGCCGCCGCCGCCCACCACCTCCTCCTCCTCCCTCTCGCCGCCGCCCACCACCTCCTCCTCCTCCTCCCTCTCGCCGCCGCCCTCCTCCTCGGCCTCAACTGGTGCCCGTCCGCACGCCGCACTTCCTTAGCCTTGCCCGCCGCATTACTCGGTTGTAAGTTTTGTTATTATTATTTTTATATATTCATTCATGCTTATGATTGCATATTTTCTTAATATACTTATTAGTTTAGTCAAATGCTTAATATAGTAGATTAAAAAATATTGGATAAATGCTTAATTGTGAAAAATGCTTATTAGTGATAAATGTTTATTAGAAATATTTAAGATAGTAGATTAATCTTGATTAAGATTAAATGCTTTTAGTGATAAAAGATTATTAATTTAGGTAAATGCTTGTAAGTCTTGTTTTAAAATATAGTTATATTAGAAACATAGTAGTAAAATATAGTTATTAACTTTGGATGTTATCTATAGGCAATGGACAAAAGTTGGATTAAAAGATTCGATGATTATCTATATGGATAACTTTGGATGTTATCTATATGGATGACGGCAAGAGTATTAGATTCGACCGGTTTGAACGAAATAACGATGGTGAATTGTGGACAGAAGATCCAAACAAACTTTGGATTTTTCAACAAAATGGACGAGCTATCTTAAAGAGTACTCGTCGTAGTATTTCATACGATGAAAGAGACCTTATCCATTATTATATTCTGATGCAAGTAGACGAGGTTGATTCATTCTTTGAAGAGTTTCAGTCAACAGCCAGCAGCAAGTCAGAATTTATTAAATGGTTCGGGGATAAAACAAAATTATTTAAAGTAACCAAAGATGAACGGTGGAACACAAATCTCGATATAATCCACAAGAGTCCGTACTCATTAGTAGTTTTGCATTCCGGTTGTATTGTGAATGGATTCAGATTTCGGAAAAAGTCAATTGATGAAAATAAAACATCACAGCTTTCTGGAGTAATTGTGAAGGCCGATCTTAGTGGTGAAGTTGACGGATACTATGGCGAGATTATTGATATTTTAGAAATCAGTTTTACACATGATGCAAGATGTGTTCTGTTTCATTGCATATGGTTCGATGTGGGTCGTGTTGGATTAGGTTACAAGAAGGATAGAAATGAAGTTCTCTCTTTTAAGCAAACAGGTCGGTTGCAGACCAATGAGCCGTATACGCTTGCTAGTCAGGTAGAACAGGTCTTCTATGTTCAAGATAACTCAGCTAGTGGATGGATTATACCCATTAGAACAACCCCGAGAGATTTCTTCGATGTTAACGAAGAGGAAGATTACGTAGACAATGATGTTGCATATCAAAGTAACTCAACTGAATTTATTAATGAAGTATTAGACAACGACATTGGCACAAGCAACAATATGTAATGAATTTTTTTAACTATTTCTTATTTCTCTTAAAATAGCTGAATTTATTCGGATATATGTAAATAATTTGTTTAAGCGTAACCACTTTTGAATTGCATGTATGGCTCCTAGACCTAGACGTATTCGGGAGGTCCCTGAACCTCCCCAGCAGCCACAGGGCGGTTCTTCTGATGCAGGTAGTGGAGCTACACAGAGACGGCGTGGACCGTCTCAGTGTAGATTCTTGGACCGTCTTGCACCAGGGCCGACGTTACATGTACGCATTGTTGGCGGAGATGCGGTAGGAGAGAACTCCACGGAGTTTCAGAGCTACCTTGGCCAGGTTGCACGTGCGCGCGTCCCCATCACCACCCACGACTTCCGACAGCTTCCTTATGCTGTCAAGGATGCCATACTTGCTGATCTGGAGGTAATCTAAAATCTTAAAACATTTTTTTAATTTTATTGAGCTAATCGTTATTATATTTATTGTATCAGGCTGTATTTACATGGGGAACGAAATACCCATGTCGATTCTCAGATTCTATCCCATGCTGTTGAGTTGTTGCGTCGATACAAGGGACGCATAAAGGTTAAGGTAAAAATTTTATTATAATTTAATATCAAAAGATTTAGATATTGACGATATTTATTTCTCCATTTGTAGTACTTCAACCCCCAGATTCCATATGAGCAGCTTGTGCAGAATATCCCACCTAGTGTTACACCAGAGCAATGGAGGGAGCTGATTAATTTTTGGTCCAGTGAGGATTTTACGGTATGTATATAGTTTTCCTAATTATTTGTTTTATTTTTATACTGACTTTGTTAAATTTCAGTCAATTTCTTCCAAGAATACGGCGAATCGTTCGAAAGGGTTTAGGTCGACGGATAAGATGGGAAGGAAGGACACCAACCAACTGAAGGACGACTTTGTAAGTATTTAAAAAATGTTTACAACGATTAATTTTGAGTCTTAAAACAATTTTAAGAAGTTTTTTTACTTTTTAAAGTTGAGGGAAGATGAAAGAGAAATGACCCGCATAGAGGTTTTTGCTGGGTCAAAGAGCCGAGACTTAGGAGGAGAGGTGCAGTGGGTTGATGACGCCTACGCACCAATTCATGTAAGTATAAATGCAATTTTTACTTATATATTTACTTATGGTAATATATTGAAATTATTTTATATTTCTTATATGCAGGAAGAAATGATTAGGCTCTCTACCACCTCCTCGTTGGATAGCACGGGGACGAGCACTCCCCCGTTGACGGCCGATGATGCCTTCCGTCAAGCCACTGGTCCAGAACACAGTGGACGCATCCGTTGTGGAGGACGTGGCGAAACGATCCGTACATGGTACGGAATGGGTGGTGCAGGTGGGTCGCAGTCTTCCTCACAGGGAAGCCAGAGAGAAAGAGAGATGGTGAGGGAGCTGCGCGAAGTAAAGGCAAAGATGACTGCACAAGATGCAGAGATGGCCCAGATGCGTATGGACATAGCGAATGTCATGTCCTTAATAAGCCGTCTTCAAAGCCAAGCCACGCCCCCTGTACAACCTGCACATCTCTGCGACGATGAGGAGAGTGAGGAGGAGACCGATGAGAGTGACGGGAGTGGCGCATCTAAGTAGGTAGCATGGATGTAGTATACATCTTAGTTTAATTTTGATCTTTTTATTGTAATATTTTTTATTAATCCCTAACATTATATAGACTTCTTAGCGTTTCTTAATGTTGAGTTTATGATTGTAAGGATTCTTCATGTTGAGTTTATGATTGTGTTTCTTCATAATGATATTCATGTTGTGTTGTTGAATGTTGAGTTTATGATATTCATAATGTTTGGATGTTGAATGTTGGCAGAGGATGTAGGGAAGAAACCAAGAATATATGAATTTTTTTTCCTTTCTTGGTGTATTGGGGACGGTTGTAACCGTCCCCTATAGAGCTACAGAAACGTCCCTTCAGCCAAAACAGTTCACGGAGACTTTTGGGGACGGTTATAACCGTCCCCATTACGGTAATGTTGGCGTCGCTAACAAAGCACAGATGGAACGGTTGAAACCGTCCCTTATACCCTTCTGTTGACGTCGCTATAGACGCTACTAGAAGAGGGGACGGTTACAACCGTCCCTAATACTCTTCTATTGGCGTCGCTATAGAATCTTCCAGGCTTCTGTTGGCGTCGTAAAAGACCTGCAGAGCAGAAGGGATGGTTCCAACCGTCCCTACAACCAAACGTATGCGACGGTGACAACCGTCCCCAAAAGTTTTCTGGGGCCGTCTCAAAATGTTGTTGACCATTAGGGACGGTTGTTAACCGTCTCTAATATAATAGGTAGTAGGGACGGTTGCACCCGTCCCTAATAGTAATCGTGTAAGGGACGGTTACAACCGTCCCCAATGGTTTATTAATTGAGACGGTTGTCAGAAGCGTCCCATTTAGTCAAATGAGACGGTGGCTGAAGGGACGGTTTGAAAACCGTCCCTATACAGACAAAGAAGACGGTCTTTGACCGTCCCCTTAGACTCACCCGCCTGTAGTGCAAATACTCAAAGTATTCGTTGCCATAGGCCAAATTTGTTGTAGTGACTACAACAAACTACAGCAACATTGGCCTAAGGAAACGATAAATTTGATATTTGTAACTATTTCTTCTATTTTTGAAATTTTTAACAATGGATATTATTGTTGCTTCATTGTATGAATTCACAATGGACATCATTTTCATTGTTATACTGTTGGCGATAAATCATATAATAACAACAGTCATATGTTGACCTTTTCTTAAGATATTGCTAAATTAGCTATTATTAGTACAATTTTAATTAAAAAAACAATAACTAATCGTTATTATTTGAACTTTTAGCAATAAATATAAAATTCATTGCAAACTACAAGAATAACATATATATAACTTTTAATCATTTAGCCTTTTTTAAATATCACTTAATACGTGCTCATCTTTTGCCCTTATATTTTGTAATGTATTGTTTTGCATAACCATTACCATCTTTTTTATTTTTAAATTACAATGCACATGCTAGACCGAGAAAGTTAACTCTGAAAACTTTTTACCTAATTTTAGTAGGAGCGGAAGATATTTTACACAGATGTGTGCATTTTATTAATCCAGTGTAAGAAAAAGAACATGAGTAGATGATTATAAGGCTCAAATATCTACACTCTTATCTTAAATTCTTCTTTGTTGGGATCACTTATTAAAACACGCATTTCTCATTTAAATGGATAATATGAAATGCTTCACTTTATCATGTATCTTTAAAGCACTATTTAAATCACAATGTAGAGAAGTTCATCCCAAATACACGGAAATAGCCCTTCTTTCCCACATGGAGTATCTTTGGTGATTCATGGGACATAAGTATTGGACCATAGAGGTAGATCATGATTCCAAGGGGTCATATGCCCTACTTGACTTGAATGTAGGTTTGCACATGCATGCGCGCGCTTGTGCATGTTTCCAAAAGGGCAGGCGTGAGAGATGGAAAGAAGAATAAATTATTCCATTTCAACCTTATGGTAATATTAATGGTTGAGATTATCCATCTCACTACTATTTGTATGTATGGAGACAGAGGAATTTTTCATGAGCACGGGGCTCATTAACAAAATGATGACAACATAATCTCATCCATTAATTTTCCATCCAGCGATAAAGATTAAAACTATTTTTAATACCATTATTGGTTTTGGCATCCACTAAATCAGTTTTTTTTCCTTTTTTACTCCTCAATTAAATGTCAAAAATTTATTCCTTTTCCCTTCTCTTATCATCAGAGTAGAAAGTGATTTAGCACACAATACTCGATTTTCCTTCTCGTGGAACGAAAAAGAGTGAGAGAGGATTCAACCTTCGATTCACGATGAAATAAATTCATGATGAAAAAATCATTATCGTTTTAAGCAAAATTTGTCAATGTCTCCTTCTTGGTGGAACCTTCGTCACCATCGATGGAGCTTGAGGAGTGTCAAGTTCAAGCTTGCCTCTCTAGATCTGTAGTTGTGGACACCTTGATTGACATCCACCAACGACACTTTTGTGGCATGGTCCTCTTCCTTGCCAAGCCACTAACCTAATGAAACATCATCCCTAGTTGATGTCACCACCCCCTCTCTCTACGTTGTTGCCTATATGCCATTGTATGTCTCCCAGTATCCCAATCTTCATCAAAGCCCATCGTCAATGTACAAAGTAATTTTTACATGTTATTCTTCACAATGATGTAATATAAGATTGAATTTAATCAATATACTTCAAATATTATACAAAATAAGAAATAAATGCATACTGTTAAGGAATTAAAAAAAGAAGAAAAAGAATAAGCTGAGTAGCGGGAGATGAGTGCGCACAAATTTCACTTTATGTATGAAAGGATAATTTAGAGGATTTGAACCCTAAAGAGATCTTTTTGGGAAAATAAATATGACAAAATATGAAGGTAAAATAAGAAATAATGAAATTTATCACAATTTACATTTGTTTGGGGGATTTGTTTGGCGGAAAATGTGATAAAGATAAGTTATCAAGAGAGAGAACTTGGAATTGTCGATGAATATGAAAGGAGAATAGCAATTAAGAGAGTAGAATCGAAATTAGGGATATGAATTTCCCATAGATAGGGATGTGAATAATCGGATACGGATACAGATACAAATGTTACCATATCATTATCCATTTTCAAATACAAACACCGATATTGATATGGATATGAAAAATTGTGTTACCATATTGTTTAAAATGGATATGTATTAGATATAGATGGTAGTCGAAATACTTGATATATTAGCTCAAATATATCGCATTGGATGAATTACATATGATATAAAATAAATACATGTTTTTATGTCCTAAAAATATATGAAATATCATTAAAATGGTATAAAACTATAAAATGGTATAAAACTATAAAATGGTATAAACTATGTTAAATATAATTAAAAATAAATCTACAATTGTATTTATGTATAAATTGGATACAGTGATAGATAATATGTGTATTATCTTTATCCGTTTGCATTCCTGATAACTGATCAAAAGTGAAGTTAAATTAATTTTTAAAAGGACTATTTAAAAGAGAATTAAGAGCATTGATGTCCTATTAGTTACTAAATAAATGTATTTGCTTAGAACAACCGATCCTAAATTTCTGACAACTCTCACGTCCAATAATGACAGGTAGTGGTTGGGGGTGATGGCCCAACTTCTCTCATGATTAATACCTATACCTGCATCTGCACCAATGATGGTTTTAAAAGAAATTGTTTGTCGAAAATACAAATGACTAAATTATTTCCATACAGACGCAATGAAAAAGGTTTGGCTTCAGAATCAAAACACTTTCTATATATTAAAACGAGTTAGTTAAGTCGGTGATCAGCTCCCAATTGTCCTCTAACCGATATTGGAAGTAAGTTGTCTTAATAAGCTATCCAATGTTTAATTAATACTTCATACTATTTTATTCGAATCTCTGTGTTTGATTTAATAATTAATAGAGCCCAAGTTCGTGCCACCTTGTCTTGTTAGGTAGCAGGGTGTATGAGTAACCTCATGTGAACAACAGTTTTTATGATGGTTAAGAGGGTTGGAATAATAAATGAGATTATTTTGATGTGAAGTCATATTGTTTATGTATTGTATTAATTATTTTTATAAATATAATATAATTTTGATGTTAACTTTTTTATTTGAAAATGGTTAAAAAATATTATAATAAAGAAAATGTGAGAACATACAACTAATTCTAACGCATGAATGCAGGGGTAGAGTTGTGGGTTACCTCGAGGTAACATTGCAACCAAATGATGGGTTTCAATAAAATCCACCTAAGCCTACAAATAATTTAATATCTGTTTCTATAAATTCTGTAGTTAATTGAGTAATAATGAATATTATTCATTGCTCCATTCTTTAAATTCACAACTAATCATATAACAATAGTTGTTCGTTGACGTATCCTTCTCATCGTTGTTAAATTTAATAATTATTAATGTAAATTTTAATGAATAAGTCAACAAAAAAGTCATTTATTATATAAATCTTTGACAACGAATATGTTATTCGTTGTTGATTACAAGAACAAAAGATGATTTAACAATGAATAATATATGTCGGCATGTCTTTAACATCATAAGATATGACAACAAATATTTTAATAAATTATATCTTCAAATCAATTTTGTTGTAGTAGGACAATGATGACAAATATTTGTAAATTTGGTATCGAATTTAAACCTTATTTTTTGAATAGTCTTCATATTGAACGTAATGTAGTTACGGGCGAACTACTTTCCATGCATTAAAATTTTCCAAAAGTTTAATTATGAGTAACGCATTCTTTAAATTTTACTAGTGTACACCTCGTGCTCTGTGTCACGGAAAACATGGAAAAATTATACGGCTTAATATCCATTTAGAAGAACTATTTTACAGTACAAAATAATCATACCAAATACAATTCAAGATCCTTATTATCACTACTTTTGTCAAGGGCATAGATAAGTGGAAACATGAGGGACTTGGTGGGATGACGGAAAAGTGAAGATGAATAACAAGCAAATTAGTGAGAGTGCATACGGATCAATGTACAAGATAAAATTAAAGATTAATTTTATTCTCGTTAATAATATGAAAAATATATATAAGACTTGAACTTATACAAGAAAACTACTCGTTGCTAACAACAAAAGATGGGGAACTTACCACACTTGGAATGATGGAAGATACTTGATGGACTCCTATGGATGTAGTGATCCTTGTAATGTTTGTTGTATTTTAATGAGAACCCATTAGGTGGTAATTATATGCTCTCCAACATGGTGGAGATATTTTGAGTGAGAGGCCGAGAATCCTCTTTCAACCTCATCTATTAAATACATAAGTTATGAAATATCTAGATATTTGATATTTCTCCACTTCTCTCCATTCTAGAATTCTCTCTAAGTGGATATTTTTCTGACATAACACGAAGGTGGGAGTGGAGTTAGGGCACAAGAGATAAACCCCTAACTTTACTCTCTTTTGTGCTCTTCCATCATATATAGGGTTCTACTCTTTGGAGAGTAGAGAAATAGGTTAGAGTGGCCCCCACGCCAAGTGGGACCCGCCATAAGTGGTGGAAATCAATACCCTTGTAGTCCGCCGCCCTATGGTGCATCCAGAGACCCACCTTATATGACCTGAACGTCATAGTAGATCACTTGTTTTGCTTCCAGAGACCGACCTACTATGGTTTCTGTTGTTGCTAGGCCGACCTTTTATAACATCGGCATCTATTCAGCTTCACTTGCTACAACACCATCTTTTGTTCAGCTCGACCTGCTGCAAGTCACCTATTGCATCTCCTCCTTCTGCCCATGGTAAGATCATCTGATGCCCATCTCATTATGAGGAGGTTTGGTCCAATCCTGCAAGGGAATGGCAAAATTCAAACTTTCCAAATGATAATGACTTCATCGTCATATCAACTATATTGTCATCAATGTATATATTGTCAAGAACCATTCGCTCCTCTTTGAGAGTGTTACATATCCAATGATACCTTACATTAATGTGCTTTGATCTTACATGGAAAGCATGATTCTTTCCAAGATGGATGACACTTTTATTTTCACAATAAATCACATATATGTCTTGATCAAACCAAGTTCACGCATGAATTCTTTATCCATAGTAATTCCTTACAAGATTTTGTAGCTGCAATAAATCCAGCCTCTATAGTGGATAAAGCCACATATTTTTGTAGTTCGGATTGCCAAGAAACTGCACCACCTGCCAAAGACATCAAATACATCGATATAAACCTTCTCCCATCGATGCCACATGTCATATCTGAATATGTATAGCCGATTAGAATGTGCTTCTTTACTCCAAAGCAAAGAAAGTAGCTGCTAACACCTTGAAGATATATCAAAATTCACTTGAGTACTTCCCAATGTTCTTTTCCTGGATTTGAGACAAATCTACTAACAACTCCGACAACATGAGCAATTCATGTCTCATGGAAACCATGGCATACATCATACTACTTATAATTGATGCATATGGAATATTCACCATATTTTTCTTCTCCTCATTTGTCTTTAGACATTGCTTGGAGCTCAACTTGAAATGTGCTCCAATAGGCATGGTGACGGGCTTTGCTTTGTCCATGTGAAACCTTTGAGATACCTTATCAATGTATCTCTCTTGTGATAGCTAAAGTCTTCTTGCCTCTCTATCATGGGAGATCTTCATGCTCAATATTTGGCTTGCATGCCCCAAGTCCTTCATCTAAAGGACTTGCTCAACTCCTTCTTCAAACTAGAAATTTTCCATCCAATTGCCAACAATCAACATATCACCAATATAAAGCAACAAAATGATGCATTCATCATCTGAGAATTTCTTCATGATGACACTATGATCTGAAGTGGTCTTGGAGTAACCATGATTCGATATAAACGATCCAAACTTCTTGTACCATTGCATGGGTGCTTGCTTCAAGGCATAAAGATTTTTTACAGCTTGCAAATAAGATCTTATTTTCCTTTGACAAAAAAACTCCCAACTTGTAAATTTCATCTTCAAGATCACCATGGAGAAAAGATGTCTTCACATATATTTTTTCAACCTCTAAGTAAAGGCTAGCTGCAAAGCTGAGCACCAATATGATAGAATACTTTTTAACCGCGGGAGAAAATATCTCCTCAATGGACACTCCCATCTTCTGGTTGAAGCCCTTAATAACCAACATGTCTTTGTGTCTTGGGTTTGTAGAGTATTCATCATGCTTCATTCTAAAAACTCACTTTTTTCTTAAAGCCATCTTGCCCTTAGGCAACTTCACGAGCTCGAATCTATGGTTGTCATGAAGAGACCACATCTCTTCTTTCATGGCTTCTAACCACCTTTCTTTATTTGCATCCTGCAGAGCCCCATCATATCATTCTGGCTCCCTACAATCTATCAATAAGATATATTCGTGTGCTCGATTTCTTTTGGAGGGATGAATCTCCCTTGCGGGTCTTTGTTGTGGTAGTGCCTCTGAAGAAGACCCATCATCAACATAGCTATCATCATATGCACATGCATCATCATCATCATTAGGAGTGGATGTCTCAGGATCATCCTACTCTTCTCCTGCATCTTAAATCTCTTCATTTGCATCACTTGGCAGTGCATGTGGATCACAAAGGAATCAGTTCCATATCATATAGCCGGTAGTTGCTCAAGGGAAAATCATTTGCAACTTTCGTGATGTCTTCAATGGTTTAGTCTTCATAGAAGACACATCCCATCTTCTCATGAGCTTCGTCTCAGCAAGGTCATACAACATGTAGTTAAGCTCATCTTGGCTATATCCCAAGAAAACTTATTGCTTTGTCTTTGCGTCCAACTTGGGCCTTTCATCCTTGGGTATATGCATAAGTGCTCTACATCCAAAGACGTGCAAATGATTGTATGGTACAATCCTTACCATGCCAGACCCTATCAAGAACATCACCATCTAAGGGAACATGTGAAGAGATATTAATAACATGAACTGTAGTGAAAAAAGCATCACACCAAAAAAATCATGCAACTTGGCCTCAGAAAGGAGACATCTAACTCTCTCTATTAGGGTCTTACTCATTCTCTATGCTACGTCATTCAACTGAGGCAGTACTTATCAAACAGTCCAACATATTCACCATCATTGTCATTGCAAATCCACTTCAATTTCTTTATAGTTTTTCACTCCACTAGTGCATGAAAATCCTTAAAAACTTCAAAGACCTGATCTTTCCTCTTCCAGACATAGGTCCAAACCTTCTTGAAAAGTCATCAATAAATGTAACAAAATAAAGTGCACTTCAAAAAGAACTTAATTTCAATGGACCACAAACATATGTGTGAACAAGCTCCAATGCATGCATCTTCCTTGATGGTGGATGGATCTTGAAGGAAAATCTAGTCTACGTCCATGTCAAGAAATATGTACATTTCTTCAACTTGTCTTTCTTCACATCTGCTAGCAGGTTCTTCTTCTCAAGCACTACAACCCCTTCTCATTCATGTGGCCTAATCTTCGAAGCTACAACTCAATGGAATCAACTTCTCGAGTTACATGTGTCACATCACGAGAAATTGATGCATTCATTATGTAAAAATTATTGCCGCACTTCTTGTCATGAGCAACAACCAAGGATTCCCGAGTAAATTTCCACCGTCTGTTACCAAAGGAATTTTGGTGTCCTTCATCATCAAGTTTCCCTGCAGAAATAAAGTTCAGGTGCATGTCTGGTGCATGTCTTGCATCTTTGAGCATCAACAAAGCCCCATTGGTACTTTGTAACACAGCATTGCCAATGCTAATAACTTGAGACAAAGAACCATTGTCGTGAAGATAGAAATCCATGTGCGAGGTGACATGGAGAGCTGAGCCACTACCAACAAGTCAAGAAGTACAATCGTGGACGACGTTCACCATATCCTCATCACAGACATTGAGGAGCTCATGTTGGGTAGCTGCAACAATATTTTCGTCCTTCTTCTCATTCTTATTGCTTCCACTTATATTGTGTTTCTTGAGCAGAAAGTGGTACTTCTTTATGCACCTTTTTTTCTTGTAATTGTGACACTCCAAGTTCTTGTCATTGGACCTTGATTTGCATCTTCTATTGCCTTGCCGTTGTCATTCTTGAACCTCCTTCTCCCCCCATTCTCTGTAATGGGAACCTCGAAATGTGAGGAGCTACCTTAGGATTTTCTCCATATCTCTTCATTGAGAATACTGAGCTTCACTGTCTCTAAAGAAACAATCCCATTTACTGTTGAATTGGTAAGTGGGACTCTGAAAGTCTCCCAAGAATCTAGCAAGGTAGCTAGCAACAACAAACCCAAAATCACATTTTCAAACGTGATGTCCATGCATGTCAACTGACTTGTTATGCCTTGAAAATCATTAAGAAAGTCTGATGAAACCAAAACTTGCTCATGTCCAAACTCACATTCTTCATCTGACTTGATATTGGACTTTTGAGGGGAGAAAACTGGGAGGGCACAAATATCACATACAAAAGATCTTTCATCTTATTATTCCACAAGCTGTAGTTAGTCCCATTCAAGCTAATCAAGCGATTTGAACCACAATCCATCTTATTGTCTTCCATAGAAGCTCTAATACCACTAATTGGGAACAAATACCTAAAATGTTGAGGAATCATGGGAATAAAAACCTCGAGCGAGATAACGAATATGAACAAATTCCACGAGAAAATGAGCAAGTAAATCACAAATAACAAACACAACTACACGCACACAAAGATTTTAACACGGAAACCACAAAAATAGCGGGGGAGAAAACCACATAGTCATCACAACCCAAAGCAACTCTACCATAGTGAAATATTATAGTCTTTCTCCACAAAGACTTAACAAGCCATGATCTTCTCGTTGTTCTATCAACCAAACACCCAACAAGATACAAGATGGAGATAGAGGGATTTCACCAAAAAGGAGAACCAAATCCGGTGATCTTCTCCAAAAGAGATCTCGTCGCGACACCTTGGAAGAGACATGAACCACTGGAGACAGAGGAAAGGAGTCGAAGAGCTTCTTGCGACCTTACACGGACGTGGGAGGGGAGTTAGGGCACAATAGATGGAGCCCTGGCTTTTCTCTCTGCCATGTTCTTCCTTCGTATGTAGGTGTAAGAAATAGATTGGAGTGGCCCCCAAGGCAAGTGGGGCATGCCATAAGTGGTGGGAACCAATTTTGCACTTGAAGTCTATCATATTTTTTGGCTCGAACATCGTAGCTGGTCACCTACTGTGCATCCAGAGACCCACCTTCTATGGCATGAACTCCATAGTAAGTCGCTTGCTACGCTTCCAGAGATCGACCTGCTATGTTTTCTGCTACTGCCAGCCCGACCTGCTATAACACCAGCTTCTGTTCAGTCCCGCCAGCAACAACACCAACTTATGTTCAGTCCCACCTGCTGTGGTTACCTGCTGTAGGTTACCTGCTGCAGGTCACCTTCTGCAGTACCAACGCCACCTGGTGTGCGTCAATACACACGGGTTGCATACTATAGTAGGTGCTCCTTCTAGATACCACCTATTACCAACAAATCTGTCTGCTGATGTGATCGTTGCATGTCGGGAGACAACACATAAAATTTGGAGGGGGATCCAGTCAGTCGACGCACACCTGATTAGAGGGATTGAGAAATTATGAGTTACTGATCCAACAAGGTGGGCGCCGATCAAGTGGGAGGAGCATTAAGGCCCTGTTCGGCTCATGGGATAAACTCTCCTTTGGGGAGTTTACCCCTCTTAACACATTTTTCTTCTCTCTCACGTGGGTTTCACTTTATTTCTTTTTTAAAATTAAATAAATCAATTCTCCATCATCAATTCCATCAAAAATAATATATTATACCATCATATCATATAAAAATTATAAACTACTCCACTTCTACTCACTTTACCAAACTTCAATACAACCACATCACAATAACTACTCACTTTTTCAAATTTCAATACAATCATATCACAACAAACCCGCTTCTAACTCACCCCCAGTTAGGGATGATCATCGGGCTGGGCGGGTCGGGCTGGACCTTAGCCCGAACCCGAGCCCGTTAATGTAATCGGGTTTTGGGCCGGACCTCGACCCATTAAATTTGGGATGGGCCAGCCCGAACTCGAACCCGATCCGATGTTAAACAGGCCAGGTTTGGGTCGGGCAGGCCCAATAAGAGGGCAGGACTGGGCTGTGCGGTTGTGCCGTTGTGGGAGGTGGGAATGAGGCTGGGCTAGGAGGGAGGAAAGCCGGAAAGGGGTGGCGTTGAGGGCTAGGCGGCGTCGGGGCACGGCGGGAAGGGGACAGGGTTGGGTTGTGCCGTTGTGGGAGGTGGGAAGGGGCGGTGGGAAGAGGGTAGGGCTGGGAAGGGGGAAAGTCGGAAAGGGGTGGCGTCAGGGGCAGGGCGGCGTCGGAGCGCGGCGAGAGGACTGGGAAGGGGGAAAGCATGGGATGTGGGAAGTGGGAAGGGGTTGTGCCGCGGTGGGAATGCATGAGGCATCTGCCTTCGGCTCCTGCTGGAGAGTTGCTCTGGAGAGTTGCTGGGGCCTGGGGGCGACCGACGACGAGGAGGTTGGAGCATGGAGTGGAGAGTTACGGGGTGCGGTGAGCGGCAGCTGGGAAGTGGGAAGAGGAGATAGGGTTTTTGTAGGTTGGGGTGGGAAGAGGAGATAGGGTTTTTGTAGGTTGCAGTTACCCTCTACCAGTTTAACCCGCCCTAACCTGCTACCAAACGCACCCTAAGGACGATCGAAGACGATGCATCTCCATCATGATAGATGGTTTGCACAAGGTATGTGTCGGTCTAATATCATGTCACGTTTGAGATATTTGTCTAAGCATACGAACTCGATTCACTAATGGTGTTTTACATTATTCTAAGCTTTGGGTTTGGAAAACACTAGGCTTGGTGCGAGCAAAACTGAAGAGCGGGAAGGCATGTCGCCCATCAAGAAGGTTAAATTATGTCGATTTGGTGTGAAGATTTTCGATCCAGATCTTCCTCTGATCAAATGCTTGCTTTCGGAATGTAGCGAGAAGGATTTTGTTTGCTGACCACTTCAATAGTTGAGTCACGTTAAGGAATGCCCTTGACACTACTCCTTCTAAGGACTTTTTTTTTGTGTTGAACGAACTTTTCTAAAAGAAAATATTTTAAGCTGCCGGTTAGAATTTTATACGCGCGGAGAAATTATAACTGAAAATGGATCTGATATGCCTATTTCCATAACCATGTTCGCTTTATCTCTATTAAATACGAATACGGATACATATATGATTTATATATGCATTAAGGAAATCATATCCTTAAAAATACGGATACGAATCCGAATCAGATATTTATCAAATATGAATGCGGATTGAATTAAGAGCGGATCTGAATACGGATCGAATAAAGAGCTAATCCAAATATGAATATGATAAGGAGTGGAATCCAAATATGGATCCAAGAAACATGGAATCCGAATACGGATCGAATAAAGAGTCCATATGAATACGAATTGATTTTTTTATCAAAGTTTACAATAATTATTAAAAAGGGATTTTTACCTGACACCCTATAAACTTTGTCAATCACCTTCACAACCTTTGAAACAACCTAATTCCTCCCTCGATCCCGTAATGTTGCTAATCCTTACCCTATAGATCCTATGGTTAACATCCATCCATTTACCCGATAAAACTAAACGGATTCCGTTATGTTCTTTTACATTATACCCGTTTTGTTTATCAAATTTACATTGAGTGTCATTTCCCCTCACCTCCTCATCATCTCTCTATCCCACCCAACACCCACCACGTCCTCGACCTACGTCGCCCTCGCCCTCCTCCTCCTCGACCTCCACACTCACCCTCCTCCTCCTCAACCTCACCCTCCTCCTCCCCGGCCTCCCCCTCACCTTCCTCCTCCCCGACCTCTGTCCTCACCCTCCACCTCCCCGACATCCACCCTCGTTGTCCTCCTCCGTGTCCGGATTCTCCTACACCCTTGCACTCCTCCCCGCCCTCCGCCCTCCCACACCTCCGCCATCGTCCTCCCTGCCGTCCTTTGTTAGCATCGGTGCACGTCGTGATCATTGTAAGCATGTGTGGATGAATATCGGAGTTTTCTATACTGATTGCAACGGGAACATCAGCCCAATCCCGCTCAGTTTTTTGAAATCATTTGTTTCATGCAGTATCTAATAGGGATGAAAACGGTCGGATATGGATATGAATATATGTATAATCATAACTTTATCTATTTTAAAATATGAATACGAATGCGGATATGAATATTAACGGATGTAAAATATGTACTACCATATCCTAAAAAATGAATACGAATGTAAAACGAATACAAACAATAACAGAAATTTGTAATAGATTAACTACATATACATGTTTAGGATGATTCACACATAAATTAGATATATAGTAATCTCATAACAATTATATCAACAATGGTTAATGCAATCATAAAATATTGTTATGCAAAGTTATAAATAAATCTATTATTATACTTTAAGGATATGATAGAGGATCAAAGTGATATCCATATCAGCATCCATTTTAAAACAAATACGAATACGTATATCAAAATATGTATAAAGTGGATATGATAGTGGATCGGATACGAATATATTCACATTCATTTTCATACCTAGTATGTACGATTTGAAATCACGTCTCTGATCTTTCTTCCAGATCCTGCTCGACGACCACCTCTTCGTCTTCACCAACACATGCCTGTCCTTTATGACTACGACACCGGTAACATCCTCTACGAGTACTTGTAGATCCCTAGTGGCCCCGCAACTACCTCACCGCCAACTCCTCCGCCATGCTTGCGTTGATGGGAAACTACTCGTGTTTAGAGGTTGTCTTCTGCGGCAGCATCGGGCGATACGACATGTTCGTGGACCGTGCGATGGATGGGAAGAGGATGAGAGAGAGTAAAAACCAACAATTGGATTTGCTAGGATTTGATTAACTCAACTTAAATCCAAGCTAGTAAATCCAAGCAATCTCAAATTAATGATAGGTCTGTGGGGGTAAGACGGAATAAGTTTACGAGGTCGATGGGAGAATTAGGTTGTTTCAAAGGTCGTTGAGATAATTGACAAAGTTTATAGGGTCTGTATGGTAAAAATCCCTTTAAAAATTAACAATGAAAAATAAGTTGCATCATTACAAAAGGGAGCGTCAAGGTGGCTTGCGTTCTTGACCAGAAACAAAAAGGGAGACATGGTTTCGTAACTTTTGTTCGTGACCATCCTTAAACAAACGGAAGTTTATTAATATCATTAAATATATTGTATTTTATAATGTATAATACTAATATAATAACAGGGAGTTGTGGTTTATATTATATTAACTAATATACAGAACAATATTAAATATTGTATTCAGATATCTGGATCCGGATATTCAAGCCATTAACATATCCGTATTCGGAAAATTATTACAACTCATATCCATATTCAATATGTATTCAATTAATATTCAAATACGGATATCTATATTCGGTAATTTTTCAAATACGATGAGCGAATATTCAGATATATTCGTATCTGTTTTCATTCCTAATTATAACGATATAGTCGGTTGTTATTTATGGCCTCGGAAGTTGCTACATGTACTATATTAGTCTAATCAAATCATATATTTTGTGAACTATGTCTCATATTTTGATGGATTAGTTTTTAATTCAATGCAATCAATTAATGATGTGTATCACATTTGGATTAGGGATGCTCTCCATTCCAATAATGCACGTGCGTTTAATAATCGTTATATAAATTCATACAATTGGTTCACCGTCTAAGCTAATACTTGTTTAGTAATTTTACCGGTTTTTTCGCACTTGTGCCCTCTTTAATTTCTGTAATATCAGTTATGCTCCTTTTTTAATATCGATTGTGCCCAGACTTCAGTTCGGTCGTTCTATAATATCAGTTATGCCCCGACTTTACTTTAACAGAATGACATAACTACGAATTTTGTAAGAAAATAGGGGTATAATTGATATTACAAAAAAGAGAGCGACATAACTGATATTGCAGAAGTTAAGAACGGCACAAGTTATACAAGTTTAATTTCCAAATGAGATTTCCAGATATGTGTGGTTTTAAAATAAAAGGATGATAATGATTTTTTCTATATAATTATTGTTGTTGAGATATTACTTATCTTTTATTTCTTTTATGTATTCTCTATTCTTTCCGTATCCTATATGTAATTTTCCTAGCATGTTTCTCTTCTATATAAGAGAACCGTAGGGCTTTGTGAATAAGTAACTCTTTATTTTCTCCCAATATGGTATCAGAATGATGACCTCGATTGTAGTTCTCGTACCCCACTCGTACCCTAGCCCCCACTCATCAACCCTCTACCCTCGCCCTGGCCTTTGCGTGCCACAAGGAGTCATCGCCCAATGCCTATCAGCGCTCCTGCACGTCACCAAGGCCAACTGTTGGAGTAACTACAAACACCGCAGGTGCCGTTCTAGCCCCTACATGCCAATTTTTTCCTCTTCGTCGTCAAATTGTAGTCTAAAATGCTCTAATTTTCACTGAAAAATGTGATTTTAGTCCTATAAATCACTTTTTTCGATCCTAGCGCAAATTGAAGGTTGACGGAGATGGTTGCATGAGTATACACGTACAACCAATCCTCTATATGATCGTGTAGACTCGCTCGGATCGGTCTACTTCCCCAGTGGAGTTCTATTTTAGTTTTCTTCGTCATGTCAAAGAACAAAGTTGATATCTTATCTTCGTCCTATGCCTTCAAGGGCATGTCTCCCATCATGAAGATGAATGGGAGAAACTACGAATTGTGGTCCACGTAGTTTTTAGCCCTTAAGCATTGCAATAACAATTAGCACATTCTAACAAAGCTCAAGCTGGCGGATAAGACTGGGGACAATGCTTCGTGGAAGCAAGATAATGCATACACACGTATTTGGTTTCTAGGACTCTCACCATAGAGATTGTCAACGACATTGTGAAGCAGCTCACGGACAAGGTGGTGTGGGATATTCTTGCAACCAAATATGCCTAAGCAAAGGACGAGGTCAAGATTCTTCAGCTACAGTTTGATACATACACGACCAAGCAGAATGGTCCTCCTCTGTATACATTCAACTCTTGGCTTCAAGGTACGTTTGAGAAGCATCACAACTTCATGTATGCTATTACTTCTACGGAATAGCAGATGGCATACATGAACTCCACGATGGTTGGAGTTTTCTTGGCAGCCCTGGATCCAAAGTATGAGGCAGCACACACATAGCTTCTAACTGGTGCGACCATACCTCCCATTGAGGAGGTCTACAACCGCCTCCATAGGCTTCTTATCATACCTGTTGCTACCACACAGACCTCAGCAATAGTTGCATCTCGAGGCAGAGGAGGTTTTACACGGTTCAGATGGTGTGGTCCCTGTGGCAGAGAAGGTGGACATCAACGTGGCACAATACCTATTGTCGTCATCCAGGTCACTCTGAGAACACATGCTGTCAGAAGCATGGACACCCTGCATCTATTCGTGTGGATGAGAAGATTGCACCTTCAGACAATTCAGCTCCTCAGGCAAATCCATGCATTGATGATAATGCCTCCCATTTGAGTGAGATAATGACTCTAGTTGCTGGCACCACTAAAGGTTCCGCAGATGTCATAGCTGATGGTAGAGACTCTTCGAGCCTTTTACTAGTTGTAGCAGAGAAGATATGACAGATTGGATCATGGACTCTGGTGCTTCTCACCATATGTGTGCAGACATAGCACATTTTCGTTTATACAAATCTATACCCCATGGTAGATTCGTCATTGTGAACGGGAATTACTTCCATCATAGGACAGTGGGAGGTGCATTTGACACCATCCATGCACTACAAAATGTTTTATATGCTCTTGATCTTCAGATGAACTTGCTTTCTATTCGTCAGATCATGAAGGATATGCATTGTTGTGTCATTTTTTTCCCATCTTCTCTTGTGTTTCAAGACATACTCGCGGACAGGCTGATTGGATGTGATCGTGAGCAACGAGGCTCTATAGACTGGTTTAGCCTCCTCATGTTGGTGCCTCTAGGCCTTCTACTATTCCCATTGGACCAATCTCACCATCCTTATGACACATTTGTTTTGTCCACCATCCTCTGTAGAAGTTGTGTCATGTCCTCCCACATATTTCCTTGTGATTTTCCATCAAGTGCGAGGCTTTCCAGCTTGGAAAGCATCGCCGCTCTTTTTTTCCTAGTCGTCTGAATCATAGCAGTACTCGTTTATTTGAGATTATTCACTTAGATATTTAGGGTCCTAGTCGTGTTCTTGATCACAAGGGGTATCATTTTATCTTGTTGATGTAGATGACAGTTATAGACTTTCCTGGATCTTTCTGTTAAAAAACATGTCTGAAGTTGGGTTTGTTATTAAATCATTTATTAATAAAATAAAGAACGATTTCTATGCTACTATCAAGTTTTTTGCTCTGACAATGCTTTAGAGTTCTACACATTACAACTATCCGAGCTCTTCGGATCTCTTGGTATCGTACACTAGACATCGTGTGCCTACACATGCCAGCAAAATGGTATTGTCAAATGTAAACACCGTCATTTACTTGATGTAACCTGGACCTTTCTGATCCAGAGTCATGCTCCTCACTTTTTCTGAGATGATGCAGTCCTCACTGCTTGCTACTTGGTGAAGCGCATCCCACGTAACCTGGACCTTTCTGATCCAGAGTCATGCTCCTCACTTTTTCTGAGATGGTGCAGTCCTCACTGCTTGCTCCTTGGTGAAGTGCATCCCATCTTCTATTTTTGGAGAAAAGGTTCCTATCTCGATTGTGTTTCCTGATAAGAACTTGTTCTCCCTTACTCCTCGAGTGTTTGATTGTGTTGCCTCTCTTCACAATCCGATGCCTGACCATGACAAGCTCTCCTGTTGAGTTGTCAAGTGTGCATTTGTAGGCTACTTCATACCCAGAAGGGGTACCATTGTTTTGATCTGCTTAGACGAAAATACTTTGCCAGTGCTGATGTCACCTTCTTTGAGTCAATTATGTATTTCTCTCCTACATGTGACAAGATGACTCCAGCCGAATCAACTAAGGAGGTATACTACCTTCTCCTCATATGCATGCATCTCGTGCAATACCTCCACCACCTCCACCACCACCACCTCCTCCAGTACGTAGACCTACTCTTGTGGTTACCCTTGGTCCACCATCTGGTACCTTGGTTCAGTTCTTCCCACATGACTTTGTTTGCAGGATTCACACAGTCCCCCTGTTCATGGGCCTTCCCTCATTATCCAACATGTCCCAGGTTGTAATGAGCACATTGTTTCTATTGATGGCACTAGTGACATGTCTATGCAGCGAGATTCTTTAAAGGATGAACACGTGCTCTCTCAGAAGGGTAGTTTACACGTTCATGAGGAGGTATGTGATCTAGATGTGCCTATTGCTCTGTGGAAGTAGAGACGTACTTGTTATACATATCCTCTTGTAGCCCATGCTTCCTTGGACCGACTCTCAAAGGACCTTAGGAGATTCGTCGTAGGACTGTCAACTGTTGAGACACGACGGATATATCAGGAGGCCATATAGAGCATTCAATAGTGTATTGACATGGAGGAGGAGACGGTCACGCTACAATCGTATGACACATGTACCATTGTTACATTTTCTACAAGAGCATTTGTTTTTGGATGCAAGTGGGTGTTTACAGTGAAGCACCAAGCAGATGGAAGTATGGATCGATACAAGATGTGACTAGTGGATCACATGTTCACCCAGGCAAATGGGGTGGATTATCATGATACTTTCTCTCAAGTAGCTCGGCATTCTACTCTGTGTATTCTCCTTTTTGTTGCAATGACATGATACTAGCCCATATATCAGCTTGATGTGAAGAATGAATTTCTCTATGGTGACCTACAAGAGAAGGTCTACATGTTGCAATGACATGTATTCATTGTTGAGGGGGGTGTCAGTAGGTTTGCAGGATTCACAAGGCAGTCTATGACATTAAGCATCGTACAAGAGAATGGTTCCAAAAGCTACAGGGCGTGATAGAGTAGAATGGGCTCTTGAGATTAATTGTTTATCATTAATTGCTTATTCAGAGGTCTTAGAGAGGAATAATTATTATATTGGGTTTATGTTGATGATACCATTGTTATAGGAGATGATGATCAGGGCATCCAGGCTGCTACAGATTTCCTAGGTCAACAATTTGTAACCAAGGACCTTGGAAATCTACGTTACATTCTTGGACTGGTGTTTACCATAAACCAGTGAGGTCATGTGATGATCCAGAAGAAGTATCTTACAGATCTTCTTTCTGAGACATGCATGGCAAATTGCAGACCTGCTACTACACTCATGGACCCGAGCATGAAGCTGTATGATGATAACACTAAGGAGGTAGACAAAAGGAGGTACATGGAGCTCGATGGGAAGCTCCTATATGTAAGTACGACCACGCCAGATATATTCTTTGCAGTAAGCAAAGTGAGTCAGTACATGGAGCAACCCCGACAGCTACACATGGATGTGATCCATATGATTCTGAGGTATCTGAAGACCTCACCCATCACTTGTCTTCTATTTGGTAGAGGCACATCCCTTATTGTTACAACTTATGCATATACAAATTACACAGGGTGTCCCAGGGACATGAAGTCTACCTCTGACTTTGCAGTGTTCATATGGACTTCCTTGGTGTCATGGAAGAGGAAGAAGCAGTCAGTGGTCATCAGATTCTGCATAGAGTACAAAGCCATGGTACAAACTTGTACAGAGATGATGTGGGTCAAATATGTTTAAACTAACCTAACAGGTGAGGTAAGTCTTCCCATGCACCTCCAATGCGGCAATCAGACTGCTCTCTTCATTGCCAACAACCCAGCTTTCCATGAGAGGATCAAGCATATTAAGGTAGATTGTCACTACACTCAAGACATAATTCAGAAGGGCCTCATCACTACCACTCGTGTTTGCGTAGGAGATCAGAGAACATACGTGCTCACCAAGGCCCTAGCCGGAGGGTCTTTCCAGAGATGTTCCAAGCTGAGCATGATCAATATCCACGCTCAAGGTTGAGGAGTGTTGAGATATTAGTTATCTTTTATTTCTTTTATGTATTCCCTATTCTTTATAAGTTTTTCCTCTGTATAAGAGAACCTAGGGCCTTATAAATAGGTCATTCTGTGTTTTCTCCCAACAGTTATATTTTTTTATGTCAGAGTTGTTATTTCATCTTTAAATGAAAATTGAATATTCATGTTAATTAGTTAAAATTTAAGCATGGAAATTTTACTACTGGATATTTACACACATAACCCTGAGTAATTTTGTAATTACAATCATAACCCCGTGTAATCGTGAATTACATGAGAAACCCTGAATAGTGCTGACTCTTACAGACATAACCCTATGTTATGTTCCGTTTAAGATGCTCGTTATAGTTGATGATTTCTGTTGAAAATATACAAATTTCCCTTAATTCTCAACCTTATTTGCAAATCTTGCCCTCTTCCCTCTTCATTGATGTATCGATGCCCCTCCCATCTCCTCAACTCCACGTGATCTGCATCGTCCAAACGCTCCTCCCGTCTCCCGATGACAATTGATTACTTCATCTCCCTCTCATGACCCTGCCACCTCCTTGACTCCTTCTACTCCTGTGATCGCTTCTTCCGCTTGCTCCACTCCCATCCCTCTCCATTCCCTTCCCCCTCCTCTCCATGACTCCCTCTCCAAGGACCTTGACGTCTTCAACGTCATTCACGACAACATCGACCACCTCCGCGACTACCACAACTTCTTTGGGGAAGGGTAGGGGAATGCAGAGGGAGAGGAAGGGGAGGAGCTAGAGCGGGGGGAGGGGAAGGCAGAGGGAGGGGAAGGGTTGTTGATGCAACTCACATGAGGGGAGGGGAAGGTAGAGGGAGGGGAAGGGGAGGAGAATGTGCGAGGGGAGGGGAGGGCGGAGGGAGGGGAAGGCGGAGGAGGGGAAGGGGAAGAGCATGCATAATGGGAGGTGATGATGGAGGGAGGGAAAGGGAAGGAGCAGTCGCGAGAGAAGGGGGGGCAGAGGGAGGAGAAGGGGAGGATCGTGCTCTTGGGGAGGGGAGGGTGGAGGAAGGGTAAGGGGAGGAGCAGTTGTTGCTGCACGTGCAAGGGGAGGGGAAGGCGAAGGGAGAGGAAGGAGAGGTGCATGCTGGACGAGAAAAGGGTGGGTGAGGCATTCGACAATGGGGTAGGGGCGGAGGAAGGAGAAGTTGGATGGGGTAGCAGCGGCTGGCCTGGAGGAGGGGAGAGGTGGAGGAGTGGGTGGGGTGGCGACGACTTGCTTGGAGGGGAGAGGGGCAGGAGGAGGAAGGGTTATTTTTTCTTTTTCTTTTGGTTTTTTATTTAATCCATAAACATCAGATTGAAGACGAGTTAGATTAACTCGATTATGTGGTTGAGTTAACGTATTAAATTAACGGAGGATTATGGGTATGAGACGAAGTGACTATCCAATATTTCTCATGTAATTCACAATTACATAGGGTATGATTGTAATCACAAAATTATTCATGATTATGAGTGTAAATATCCCTTTTACGATAAACGTGTGCTATATATAAATCCTATGTTATGTGGGTTATCATAACATCCTACCATTTACTTCAAAAGATATTGGTACTCGAATTTGGATCTGCGAAGAAATAGTTAGATTTAAAGAAAGAAATAGAGATATTTGCTCCCGACCCAACGTCTTGGTGACCTAGTACTGGCAGTCATTCAATAGAATATCATCCAAAGTTCTATTATAACACGGAGAGTGATTGCATGGGATCTATGTTGCTAGTGCTATGGCATCTTCTTGGTGTTCAGTGATGATTCGAGGTCAGGCGACACTCGCGAGTAGTGCCCGGATGGAGCTAGAAGGTGGTGTCTCGTTCTTCTTCGAGCGGAGAGCGACGAGAGAGGAGGTGATGGAGGAGAAAGCAGAGGACGTCATCAGCAAAGTGGACTTCATGGGGCAGAGATGTCAATGTCTAATGGATCACATTAACGTTACCAAAAAGGACATGACAGAAAATAAAACGATACTATATCATGTAATAGTTAGCAACCTCAGGGTGTAATAAGTAATTATAAGAATCAAAATATAACAACATAGGTAGACACAGACACGGATGTAAAAGTTCCTGAATACTATTTTTATGTTTATAGGATTAAATAAACAGTTGATTTGACTATTACAATTTGTAGAATTGTTATACTTATTGCCATAATTGAGCTATAAAAATTAAAAAAAACTAACACATTCGTTCGTATCGTTGACATCCCACTAAACAAGTATAACTTAATCTACATGTAAAAAAAAGGAAAAAATATCTTTAATAACATGTTTGTGATACGCTCCAAATCAACCTATTATAAGATTTATCATCTAACACAATTAGTTATTTTTGCAACTTCTAACCCTTGTAACTGAGGAATGAAGGTCTCACCGTCGAGCGAGCGTTTAATGGGACTATCCCCTGGACTGCCCCCACCCTATATTTCTGCAGAATTTTTTTGATTTTTTTGGGAAAATACCACTATGTATTTTCATCACTATATCCCTCTAATGTCATGCCAATTTCATCAGAAACTGATTCGTATGCCCTCCATCTAAAACATGCAATTTTAACAATCTTAGAATTTTTGTAATCGACATGTTTTGGATGGAGGGCATAGAAGTCTCTATTTCTGACAAAATTGGAATGTCATTAATGAAATACAGTGATTAAAATACATGGTATATTCGAAAAAAAATAAAAAAAATACCGAATCATGTGACAGGGGCAACCCCATTAAACACTATATGTATGCAGAGATTAAGGAATATGAAAAATACATAGTAATTTTATTAGAAAACAATAATGATAATACATAAAAAATGCTTTTATTAAATACTTTAAAAATAAAATCAGAATTATGATTCTAACAAAAATGTTACCAAAATGATAGACCAATATAATGTCCAAACCAATCTATGAAGAGGGACGGCAAGAATAACGCATCGTGAATTTCAATAGACAAATGAAATTTTATGGGAAAATATAATATTGATAATTCACTTATTGCCAATCATTTAATAAAAGTGCAAATAACCATCTACTATTGGCAGTAATTTTCACATGGGTACATGTGGGCATGGAAGGACATCGATATCGGTACCATGTCGATACGATATATCGACGCCAAATCGCCGACACCGAACCGAGATTGTGAATAAAATGGCCTGTCGATACCGATATCGACCATATCAGCGATATATCGGTGACCTGTCGATACCGATATATCACCGATATATCGCGATACGGCCTTCCATGCCAGTGGGGACCCACTACTCGTTCAAATGAACCGACACCTTAACTCCACATAATGGGAGATTTTCATAATGCAAAAAAAGTCACTCCTGAACAAACAACTGGCATAATGTGCAAACAGAAACTGCGAAAATGATCATTATAGTCTGCCAACGAAATTATACGACAAGTTATTTCTGCTTGGCCTTTTACAATGGTTTTCATTGAAAGAAAAAACTGGATCTAATTGATTGAAGTTGTCTATAAGTTAAGCAGTGCCCATTCCATACAAGAGAACAAAGTTCAAACCTTCTTAGCCTTGATTCAAATCCTCCTATCTCACATGAAAAATGCAGAAAATCGCCAAAGATAAAAGAGAAAGATAAAGTCATTTCTGCAGCAAATGTGTAGAATAATTTTAGTCCAAGCGCATGATACACAGGCCTGACTTCTGAAAGTACCTACCATTTGACGGACAAATGAAGGTAGGGGTGCCCAGCCAAGATGTCGGCCTGTAAACTACGAACATATTCCTTGTGCGGTATGCGTTAATCCATCCGTCCTTTCAAGGTTCTCTCCTGGACTTCGGTGCCCGTCCTGCAATTGAAACACGCTTAAGTTAAGGTGCGATAATAAAACTAAGCCTTCTCCCACTATAAGTAGGATCGGCTACATGGATTCTTGCTCAAATCCATGTTGAAAGATTCAATTATTTTTTACGCTGGCCGTCGACTACCTAACGCAACCCCTGCAAGAGTGGGATTTGAACCATGTTCTTTTGTGTGGTACACACTGTCTTGCCACTAGACCATTAAGTGGTACAGGATATGTGATTAAAAATATTTACGCCAAGATAAAAATGTATTTGTCTGTGTCTTGAAGACATGTTTGCTGATTTCTACAAAGCAGAACCACTCCATGGATAAAAAATTGTATAAACTCATCAAAACTGATATATGGATAAAGGTTTTCTGGGCAGCCCGTTTCCATCGAGTCGGAGGGTATATAGATTATGTACAATTTCATATTAGCTGTTGGAAGCACTCAATTGAACCCTAATTTGTCTTCCATCCTGACTTCCAGCATCATAAAAGCATCCAACCCTGGTGCTATTCCTCGTCAAATCATGTCGACTGAGTCACAAATTGATAAAATTTGTAAACCACATCGAACATTGATAAAGAGGAACAGTATGTATATATTTATATATATATACATGTATGTATGTATCTATGAAAGGTATGCATATATACACCCAAAGAATTTTCTGCAAATATAACCAGCATAGGATTCTCCTGTTCACAACAACAAAGTCTTTTCCCACAATAAGTAAGGTCGCTACATTATTTCTTGGCCTCCATTCAAATCTATCTCATGTCATTTCTCAAGCTTAGATCCAAACAATTAAGATCCATTTAGAAACACTCATTCCAACAATTCTTAGGCCTTCCTCACCCTCTCTTAACCAGCTAAACATTACATAACCCACATATTGTAGCTAGTCCAACAAATGGCCTCATTTGCGAATGATCAAACCATCTTAAGCAGTTTTCTCTCATCTCATCCTCTATCGGAGCTACACCAACTTTCCTTCTGATCGCATCATTCCAAATCTTATCTTTATTTGTATGAGCGCACATCCACCTTGGAATTTTCAATTCTGCTATTGTATTTCTCTGCATATGTCTATGACAACATTCAGATCCACAAAGCATATCATGTTTCATGGTTGCATTGTAAAAGCTTCTTTTGATTTTCAAAGGAATTTTCTTATCACATATAACAATAGAGGCTCATCTCCACGTTAGCCAACTTGCATTTATTCTATGAGTAACATCTCCATCGATCCCATCGCGTTGCAAAATAGATTTCAAATATCTAAAAGAAACTTTCTTGTGAATGAATCCTGGTACTTTAAAAAAGGCCCATTGTAAAATATTACAAAAAGGGAGAGATTTAGGTACCAAAAATTCCAAGCTAGCAGCATGTCCCCTCCAAATTGCATGTTTTTATTCTTACCCACCAAATAAAAAGGACAAGGTCTTTTTATGAAACGAAATAGGACAAGTAATAATCCAAACTCTATAATGCATAGAATCGGCATATTTCCTCGAACAATAGTTGTTATTAGGGGGTGCTCAAGATATGCATGTCAGATAGGTACCCAACCCGATGCGGACATGTTAACCCCTAAAATAACAGGTGCCTAGTTGAGAAGATCTGGGTTGTGTGCTTAATAAATTTAACCCATCTACCATGTTTGCACCATCGGTTGACCCATCGGGTAACCCATATGGCATGGTCTCCCCTTTACATGTTCTACAGCCCTCTTTCTCTTCTCTGCCCCTAACACACTACTTGAACAATACCCTCGATAATCTTCCCCACCTCGTCACCCCGTTCACTCGTGCACGAAACGCTCTTATATCTCAGTCCCCGTTGGCCCTGTTCTTGGGATTTATCCATGCCGAGGTTGAGCACAAGGGTGTGTTCACTTATTTGCATGCTGATTGGATATTTCAGGGTTTATTAATGGAAATAGGGTGCGGGTTCTTGTGCACTATAGGATATAGCATACCCATTATCTGTGTGTGCTTTTGTGCGTGTCTTATTCAAATTAGTCAAACTACCACATATTTTACAATTCCCAGCCCCCTATCTAAAGTCCCACTTAACTTTTCCCACTCCATCCAATGAGTGTATCTCCAGCATACAAAACATTTCCATCCAATGGAGATAACCATCACAATCTATGTAAGATTCCAATGTTCCATGCGCGTTGCACCTCTCAACATCACGTTGCATGTATCCCACTTACGTACTCCTAATGTGTTATATGCGTTTGACATACCCACACGGACATTGCACGTTGCATGTTGCCCATGAAATTAAAGTCGCGCTTGACTTTTCCCACTCCATCCACTGATTTTCTCCCCGACATGCAGAACTTCTCGATCTAATGGAGATAACCATCACAATCGATTTAAGTTTCCATTGTTCCATGCACGCTGCACCTCTCAACATCCCATCACATTGCACGTGTCCCCTTTACGTAATTTCAATGTGTTAACATACCCACGTAGACATTGCATAATTTCAATGTGTTGTACGTTTTTAACATGCCCACGTAGACATTGCATGTTGCACGTTGCCCATGAAATATACACCCAACATGCCACGCATAGTCGACACACTTACGTATTATATATCTCTAGTGTGCTCAAAAAATCCATGCCATCGTTAACTTAGGATTTAGCTCCATGATGCATATATGGGTGATCATCTTGTATAACTTGATTTTAATATCTTATTTTAAAGTAGTATATAGTTAATATTTATGATCATGGTTTTAAAAAGTGCCACCTCGAGGCGCCGAGGTGTATGCCTCGAGATGAGGCGAGCCAAAAGCATCCCGAGGCGCACACCTCGAGTCCTGTTGTTGGTGTGTACGCCTCGCCTCTTCGTGACACTCGAGGCAAGGCTGAGGCACATGCCTTACGCCCTTTATTTTTTAACATATCGATCACGTGCAAAGCACGTGACCCCTCTTCATTCCCTAACGAATCACATGATGTCTACCCTTTTCATGTCGTCTCCACCACTGTGATAGCACTACTCGCCACCGTCAACTGATGCCGATCAAGCTCCCAAGTCCCAACACCACAACATGTTGCCGCCCAGCACGCATCTCCATCGACTATTGCCGTCCAGCAAGAGGTGATGCCGCCTCCCACATACCTCTCGATCAAGTTTTTGCTCGTTTTTTAGGTTTTTTGTTTTTTATTTCTTTTTCAAATAGTTAATATAATCGTGTCTTACTAATTTAGGTGTATATTAGGCTTTCCGTTTTTTTATTTCTTTTTCAAATAGTTAATATAATCGTGTCTCACTAATTTAGGTGTATAATGTATGATTCGTGACAGTAACACCTTGATTCATTGAATTACTATTAATGATTAGTGATTTTTGATGGATTGCAAGAATCTGACGGACTGCATTAGATTTATGCTTACATTGAACTTTTTTCTTACTTTATGTTTTCTTTTATAATTCCGAAATCGTAGTTGAACTTTAAACAATCATAGTAGTGGTTTGTACTTTGTATTGTACTTTTGGACAATATGTTGCAGTAGATTGTGTCATTATTTATTCTAGTATAATTTGCATTAGTTTTAATTTTTCTTTTCAAAAAATTGATGCTTACACCTCGACCGCCTTGAGGATTATGCCTCACCACATATTTTAAGAAAAACGCTTCGTACCACCTCACGTTTTTTAAAACCTTATTTATGATTGATTCTATGTTGGTCTTGTGGGTACCCATTCGGTGCATGGAAACTCACTCGTAAGCACCCATATAACAAATGAGTGAGTTTGGGTAGAGATTTATATAGGTATATGTTGGGAAAAGAATGAGAATAATCTATTCCATGAACTCCAAGGTTCTCTTATACATAGGAGAGATCGATGGGTAAACTACATAAGATAAACAGGAATAAAATAAAGTGAGAAAGCAATATATAAACAAAAGCATATCTCTACATTCCCCCTCAAGATGGAGCATAGATGTCAATCATGCTCAGCTTGGATGTAACTTCTGAAAATGTCCTCTAAGCAAAGCCTTGGTGAAAATATATGCAGTTTGATCTCCTGAACTAGCACGCGAAGTAGAAATAAAACCTTTCTGGATCATGTACTACTAGTAGTGGCAACCTACTTCAATATGTTTAGCTCTCTCAAGAAAGGCAAGATTGTTTGCAATAAATTTGGTGGTCTGGTTGTCACATTACAACTGCATAGGAAGAGATACATCTATATATAAGTCAGCTAGCATTGCTCGGACCCACATCATCTATGTTCTTTCTTGTGCCATAACTATAGGGATTCAGAAGTTGACATGACAACAATTTGCTTCTTACTCTTCCAGGATACTAGAGAATCGTCAACAATTACAACGAAGCCTGAGGTAGACTTCCAATGCTTAGAACATCATGCAAAGTTTGCATCTGCACATGTTGAGATAGTAAGAGGTGTTTCTTAACAAATAGCAATCCTACACCTAGAGATGACTTTAGGTACCTCATGATCATATAAACTGCATCCATATGTACCTGTCAGGGTTGCTCCATGAACTGACTGACCTGACTAACTGCAAAGGAGATGCATGGTCAAGTGATAATGGCATAAAGAAGCTTTCTCACTATTTCTCTTTGGATCCATAGAAGTAGTAGCAGGTCGACATCCAATTATCCATGTCTCAACTAGCATGTTTGTACAGTGCTCGAAAATACGATCCATGCGCCGCATATGCGTATTCGGTCACTTGACCGAAGCGCATATGCCATATGAAGCAATATGCGATTAAATCGCATATGGGGACCGACTATGCGGCCGCATATGCAACAACATATCTGAACAAAAGACTTATATATGATTCACGTGTCTTTTTTTTAATTCATAGCATGTTGATGACACATTAACTCGATTTTTTCCAAGCAATTATTATATCATCATGTACATCGAAGCATTATTTCATTATTCTCGTATATGTCGCATTTCTGAATATAATCTAAGATATTTTTCTCATATCCATATCTTTTCATTGTTCCAAACACTTATTAATGAACTGTTTACTACCTTTTGAATTTTCTATCTAATGAAATTCACTCTATTTCTTCGAATAAAATATGAAATAAGACTAGCACATTACATTTTTGTGCTTCTAATAAATTTTATATGCAAATACAAATTTTCCATATATTTTGTGCTAACAAGTTTTGTCTCCTTGAGATCCATATATATGTATAATTTTAGGTGTATGATTTGTATACCTATGATTATTCTTCAGCTTTTGTTATCTATAGAATCCATATATGCATTAACGATTTTCTTATAGAATTCGTATGTTCACTATTGAATCCAAATTTGTATGTGTATATATATGTATGCATTAAATTCAAAATATACACTAAAAACAATCAATTTATAATATCACGTGCATATACTTAGTGATTATATTATCTTATTTAAAATTTTTGATTTTCGATTTTGTTAGACATCAAATTTTTATATAATCACATTTTCATAGTATTTTTTAATATTTTAAATAAAAATATTACAAACTGCATAAACTGCATATACTTCTGTATATTCCTCCACATATTCGCTTACTCGCTTTAGACTGCATGACCGAACGAATACTGCATACTGCATTTCTGAACTTGTGTCTGTAACATACTTCCTATGGGTCAACAAAAGGCCATGCTTATTCCTGGCAAATTCTACCTCAAAAAATACCGTAGGGTGCCAAGATCCTTGGTGACAAACTGTCGGTCAAGAAAAATCCTTTGCCCTCTTGATCCCATGCACATCATCTCCTGTAACAAGTCATCAACATATACCATGATAACAACCGCACCTCCGGGGTTCTCTGTACAAACTGTGAATGATCTGCATTCAGTGTTTCAAATTTCACGAAATTTCGCTGAAATTTCATTTTTAACATTCCACCGAAACTGAAACGGAAATCTCGATATGGACTGTTCCTTCACAAATCTAGACCGATTTTGGCCGAAATTAACGAAATTTCATCGAAATTTCAAAATTATTTTGTTTTTTCGCCATCTCCAAATGAAATCGAAATCAAGATTTAAAACCTTGCTTGTGTTTGATCTCTTGAATCGATGCTTCTCAAATAAACCTGAGAGCTTCTGAAACCATGCCCTTGGAACTGCTTAAGGTCATATATTACCTTATGAAGTCTACAAACCATACTCCCCCTCAGCATCTACCCAGGAGGCCGCTGCATGTAGACTTCTTCCTTGAGATCGTCATAGAGAAAGACATTTTTAATATCAAGTTGAAATAAAGGCCAATCACGTACCACAACAATTGAAAGAAAAACATGTCCAGATAATTTGTTACATAAGTTTGAATAAAGCCATGTGCAACCAATCTGATCTTGTAACGATCAAGACTCCCATATGCATGGTGTTTGATGGTAAACACTCATTTTCAACTAATAATAGACGCTCCATTAGGAGTGCGAACCAAGCTCCAAGTACCATGCAACTATAGAGCAGCCATCTGCTCTTCCATGGTCAGACGCACGGAAGGAAATTTTACGATATATCAACGATATATTGATATCGAGATGCGACCGATATGTGTACCGATATGGTGATATATCCCAATTTTCAGGCATTTCCTTCACAAAAGATCGTCGACATGGGCGATATTTCGACGATATATCATCGAAATATCGTATCAATACAATATCGAAGCGACATCGATATTGAAACGCTCTTCCCTGGTCAGACGCCACCGACTGTCTCTCATGACCTCCTAGTAATTCTGTTGGATTTCCACGACCGCCAGCAATTGAAAATCTCATGAATTTCGTTGTTAAGGGATCAAAAGAAACATGGGACACGAGAGGATATGAGGCACATGTAAGCTTCTGCTTTTGAAGCGCGGTAGGTACATCCAAGTCATTAGGAATCTTCTCAATCTGCATGCCAGTCTCTTACAAAGATTTCTACTCATACACATCACAAGACCCATCGTTAGAAACAATGAACAAACCTGAGGTGTGCTGGAAGGCGAGCGATGAGCATGAGCAGAAGCAGGCCGATGTAAATATTATCGTTGCAATTGCGGAACTAGGATTATGAGATATGGTGGTATATGAGGTGATGGATGTGGAGTAGGAGGTGGTGGTGGAGTCAGAACAACAAGCACAAGTAGACGCAGTGATGGGCATGTAGGAGCAGGTGGCATATAGACCTCATCATCTGAATCTGATGAAGTCTATCGATCACATGTAAGAAAAAAAATACATCATTGGCTTTAAAATGTAACATCAACGCTAACAAAACATTTCATGCACAATAGATCATAGCATATATCCCTTACGTATCCTGGAGTGCCCAACAAAAATACATTTGACAGCACTGGGAGAGAGCTTGTCAAGACGAATGCAACAGAGCCAAAAACACAAGTGGGTAAGAACAATTCCTTTGGAAATGCCATGGAGAAAGGATTTTTCTCACCAGAACAGACGAGGGCATGTGATTCACGAGAAAACATACCGTAAGAACCGTATTATCCCAGAACGAATGTGGGGCACGACTTTGAATGAGAAGAGTTCGAGTAACATCAAGTAAATGGCGATGTCTCTCTCTGCAATACCATTTTGCTGAGAAGTGTATGCACATGTTTGATGACCAATACCACGAGATGAAAAGAATTGAGATAGTGCACGAGTATAGAATTCCAAAGCATTATAAGTTCTCACAAATTTGACAGAAGAGGACAAAATATTCCGCACTTCATTGATAAAAGCTTTATCACATCCACAGCTTCACATTTATTTTTCAATAAAAAGACCCATGACAGACGAAAATAATCATCAACAACAACAATGTAAAACATGTGTCCCGAGTGATCGAGAATACGACTCAAAACAAAAATGTCAATACGAAATAACTCAAAAAGGGGAGCTACTGCTCTGGCTATGATGACTAGGAAAAACATATCGATGGTGCTTCCCTAACTTACATGCCTCGTATTGGAAGGATGAGCGAGTGCGATCTGAGGGAGAACATGACACATCTTCTGAAGGGGAAGGTGACCAAAGCGCAGGTGCCATATGAAAGGAGAGAATGGTCTTTGTAGAATGAGAGGATAGGCCAGTATACGGAGGTCAGACCAGTTGGTAAAGGCATCCCTGCTTAGGATCACAACCAATCACCAAGCTTGTAAAAATCGACCGACTAAGCTGACCAAGGTTCAGGAAAGCGGTATGCGTATGCGTTTGGACATGTCACTGAATAGCACTTAAGCGGTATACGGGAGCATATGCGGGGTACATGCGGTTCTATGCGGTTTCTTAATTTTTTATTTAAAAATAAATAAATACAAAAGTAACTACAACAAAACTAAATATATATATATATAATTGTGGTCCAACAAAAGATCTAAGAAAAATAACTTTCATATAGAGTTCAAAACAATCTATCAATCAAATATCAATGCTTCAATAGAACAGTTAGCACACAAAATAATTGACAACAATCAACAATATAAAAAAGTTAGCGCACAAAATGCCTCTATTGTTGAATATAATGTCATTTATCGATGTCATTATATTTATAACTGATCCTCCATCAAAAATACCAAACTTTACATATAATATATTGCATTCATAATAACTATTATTTGACTAAATTAGTTTGCTAAGTTATTAGTACATTATTCCTTTTCTTTCTTGTGTGTTTACTCCAATCTCGCAGTACCATTACTTTGACGATGGATTTAAATGATCATGGAATGCATGGTTGGCATACATGCAAAAGCAAGGAAAAATATGGCACAAATAACACAATAAAAATGTGGCACAAATTTAAAAAAAATAAATATGTATGCAGCCGCACAGCCCGTACATGCGGCCCGCATAAGCGCACAGGGCACATAATGGGGGGCTTCATGAAAGATGTGCGTTGAGGGCACCACATACGCATATGTGGCCGCACGAACCGCTTTCGTGAACACTGAGGCCGACTAGTCGAGTTGGGGGTGTGGCCGACTCAATTAGGCCTAGTCAGGCATTAGTCGGGCCGATTAGTCGGTCTACTTTTACATCAAGCCTTTATATATTTTTGTTTTTTGTTTATTTTAAAAGCAAACTAATTCTAATATGCTTAATATTATATTTAAAGTTAATTACTTCTTTTGTTTCATTATGTAAGTATAGAAAATATAAAAAAATCTATGTTAATACATAAGCAAACTTATTCTAATATGCAATAATGTTATATTTAAAGTCAACTACTTTTATTTCATTATTTAGGTATAGAAAATGTACAAATCTATGTATAAAAATTATTTATATATATAAAGTAATTAAAAAATTCAAAACCCGGCCGACTAAATCCAATTAATCATCCGATTATCGATTAATCCTTAGTCGGTGACTCCGTCGATCGAGTATCAACTACCACTTTCTGCAACCTTGCCAATCACCATGCCCGTAAGAATGTCCTGAAATACAAGATGATGGGTCAAAAATGGCACAATGTGAATCCTTCGTAATCCGACTAATAGACAACAAATTCATAGAAAAATCAGGTACATGCAACACATTCAATAGACAAATCGAACGCATCAAATCGATCTCCCCGTGTCCAGTGAACGGGGAATGGGTACCATCGTCTATGACAACAGTTTTGACAGGAGGAACATGTATGTAAGCTGCAAATTGATCTATGTCTCCACACATGTGATGAGTCACCCTGAAGTCCATAATCCATTCTGTAATATCAGATCCATGACAACTAGTAAGACATAGATGCTACCTGAGGTACTGGTCGCGACAGAGGTACTAGCAGAGGCAGAAACAACAACACCTGAGTGGCCTCCTGGAGTAGGCGAGGATGCTATGGAACTAGTAAGAGGCATAATGTCCCTCAATCGAGCTACGAGGTCCTCAAACCTATGATCCAAAGAAGAAGTAGCAAGGGATGCTTGCTTCGCTACATGAGCCGATGCGGGTAAACCATGCTTGGAGTGACATGTCTTTTGTGTGTCGACTGACGAACAAGACTTCCTCTACCACGAGGTCTACGACCACGAAACTGAGAGGATGCCATCGCAGAAGATGTCTGACTGAAAGTAGGAGATGAGACAGTGATCCCGCTAAGTCTGCGGAAAACTTCTTCCATGGGAGGAATAGTAGCATCCTCTAGTATCTGTGAAAGGGTCGCCTCATACTATGGGACAAGTGCTGCAAGGAATACACTAACTATGATGGCATTCCCGTATGTCTTATGCTACTCAGAAGTAGATGAGAGGAGCAAGAAACCGTGGAGCTTCTCAAACAATCCACACAGAGAGGTGTATAGAGAACAGAGCGTTCATTCTGCTTGATAGTAAATATGCCGTGAAGTAGCTATAGGATCTTTGTCCCATTCCTCGCTTGAAAATAAGTGGATGCGAGGATATCCCACATCGCCTTGGCGGTGGGCTGATGTAACACATCATTGACGATCTCTATCGTCAATGTACCAAATAGCCAAACCTTGGCATAAGCATCATCTGCCTCCCACGAGGCATTGACCCCAATTTTCTCAATTGGTTCTTCCTCGATAAGAATAGCTTTCTTACATGTAGACTTCATGATGCTCATGAACTACATGGCTCATAGCTCATAATTTGTCCCGTCCATCTTGACAATTGGTGTTGGACCTCTGAAAGCACCTATGGCGGGGATATCGGCTTTGTTCTCTGACATACTGTCGGATGAAGAAATTTAGGTTATGTAGACCAAACGAAGTACATCTACACATATATACAAGGATTTGGTTGCATGTGTAGAGTCAGGATGCAACCAATCCATCAACACAGAGTGAGCGGAGGCAGAAATCTGTAGAGGATGTCTGCGGATACCGCAGGTGACGGTCACGAAACTAACGCAATGCCGCGGGGGTCACACAAGATGGCTAGGGGGTGCCGACGATGGTGGTCATGACACACAGAGGCCGGCAACAACAGTGCCAGGGAGAGGAAGGATCCGGTGGCATTAGCTGCAGCACATGGAGGCTGGCAGCAACGACATTGGAGGGAGAGAGAGAAGGGACTGGAAGGGGGTGGCTAGGGTTAAGATTAGAGTACGAGAGCATCAGTCTAGGACCGTTGCTTACCATGTTCGGAAAAGAATGAGAATCAACTATTCCATGAACCCTAGGGTTCTTTTATTTATAGGAGAGACATATGAGTAAATTAAATAAGCTAGACAGGGATAAAATAATCTGAGAAAATAGTACATGAATATAAATATATATATATATATCCATAATATAAGTTTGGGAAATATCGATACTCATCTTGAACTTGACCCATCTTGAACTTGACCCAGACACCCCTAGGCCAATGAGAAAATAGTACATGAATATAAATATATATATCCATAATATAAGTTTGGGAAATATTGATACTCATCTTGAACTTGACCCAGACACCCCTAGGTCAATCCATGACAAATAATGATAGGTCGGGTCAGGTCAAAATAAAACGAGCCAGATATTCATCTTGTGAAAACCCATGGCGGTTATTCTATTAAGAAATAAGGTTGTAAAAGTTGATAATCGATATTCAATCGATCGGGTAACAGAGTTAAGGTCAACCGCTAGTATTTTAAATAAAAAGTCGATAGACTAGTCGGAGACTTAATTAAGCAGACTATTGGCCGCTTAGAGCTATCAGATCAGGCACACTCATCCGATTAATCGATCGACTTTTGAAATCAGCTCTCTTCCTCGTTGCATGATTATGGAAAAAGACCCCAATACATAGATTATGCATGTAACCCTAGGATTCTTCCTATGTTAAAATATTTATGAATTAATCAACATTTATAAGTCAAGTGCCATTTGTTAAACACATTTGTCCTTTGTATTAAAAAGTCGATATTTGGTATTTAATCTACATGTGAGTGAATAGAAAACAAATATTCTGATTCAAAATTATTTTCAAAAATTACCGCATTTTACTATTTTAAAATATATAATTATACACCCATATATATAATCACTTAAAAATGGAACTTACTGAGATAATTGTCTACACATTTATTCAGACTCTTAAACTCTAAGAGAAAAAAGGATTTCCTGTCTTGTCCATACACCAACCCCGATTTTTGCGTAGACTAAATTAAAATATTTTAACAAACTTCTTCATAGAGGGTCCATATTTAAAAAAATAGAATGTTTCTCAAGATAGATATTATCTATGATTCATTTATTCCAAGAGCGTCATAAGAAAATAAATCATGCATGCTAGCACAAGCAACCGAGAACTGCATCCCAAATTCTCGTTAGAAACAAAGACGCCCTTTCCAACTTATGCACCTCAAGTTCTACCACTCCTGATCCACTCCCGCAAGAAAATGGACATCACATATAGCGTTCTAAGTATTCCATTACTCACGGAACTACCCTTGAAAAGGTCCAAGCAAAAATAGGTACACATCCGCCTCTCCAGAACCACAAAGCCCACCTGTCACATTATATTATTTGATACACACTTTACAAATAATTATTTCAGGATACTCTACTCTTTCAACCAATTATATGACTAATCTGGTTGACTTCGCAGTTGGACCGACTGTTGACTGGATAATGATAAATTGATAATGATATTCTATTCAATCCCCCCCCCCCCGCACCACATAGTTTGTTTGACCAATCAGTCCAGCTGACTGACTATTGCAACAATGTTTCTCTCCGTCCACTGATTTATATTCAACTTCCTTTTCGTCTCTCCAAGAATGCTCAGCTTTGACAGTATAACAGTCAACATACACGAGCTAAGTATCATCTTTCAAGAACAACTCAGACCCTAAAATTGCATCTTCTCGTACTTTTTTGAGATGTGGATCTTGAAAGTTGGGTACCTTAACATCTTTACGTTCTTGTATGTAGGAAATCAGCAAGTGTTAGTCTCTTAACTGCTTTGGATACAAAGAGTAAAGCCGACCTCTCCACTAGTACCTCCAACCACATGAAACGGGTTTCTCATGAAACCTCTGAAAGGGTATCTCACTCGAGAGCCTCAAAATGGTCTACCGCATACATTGAATCTGAGAACGGGATCTCTACAAATAAGTCTGTAGACTTCTATAAATCGGGCCTCTACAATGGATCTCCAACATATTTGGTCCACATGACATGAAAACTCTCAACAAAGGATCTCATATGTGGACCTCAACTTCCCTCCACGTCATATATGTCACCTCGACAAGTGTGTTGACACATTTATACTCCTAAATTTGTGCCACTAGTGCCCATACCCATCTTGTTGTGTGCCCAGGGTATCGTGCTTGTGCACCACATCGCATTGTTCATTGTCGAATTTTCCAAAACCTTTTCCTCGTCAAGTGAGTCAGGTTCCCCTGAATACTCATGAGCAGGGACGCACAAACGGTCTAAACGGTCTTTTAAATGTAAGCGTTGCTCGACCGCATCGTTTAATCAAAAGCGGGTCCATAAATGGTTGGGCCGCATAAGCGGTCTTCAACAGTCGTTTAAACGGCATTAAACAGCCTTAAACAGTCTTTTAAACGGCCTTAAACAGCCTTTTAAGAACAAGTATCTACTTTTTTCAAAGAATCACCATTATCCATGACTTTTTGGATTTAGGCTATGAATCGTAATTGTTTATGTTGTCTATTTTGACATTTTGCTATGAATTTTAATTGTCTATTTTGACATTTGGATGAAACATTTCTTGAATTTGACAATATTTGATCTATATTGTGAATTTGTGATTGTATTTTTCTAATTTATTTATATTTTTTATTAATTATATGTAGGTAATAATTTTTTATTAACTAAAAATGCAAAACCATATAATCGTTTAAACACCTGTATACCATTTAATCAGTAATCAATGACCCTACCGACTGAATACCGCATGCCATTTTTTGCAACCTTGCTCACGAGCCAACTGTAGCTCTCTCTCCCTATCTAACTTCTTTTTTTACTTTGTATTTCCCAAAAAGAACCCAACATTTCTCGTGTTCTCGGTGGCTATCACCACCTAAACTGACCTTTGCCATTAAGAATAGCTTCTTACCACCTTTTTTTGTTGTTACATGTGGCTTGATGATTGTACTTTCAAGGCCACAAAAGTACACTTGTCGCACTACATAACTGATATTATGGTGGTCTTATTGATGATGTCTTCAATCTTCGACAAAACCAGACAAATATGGAAAACTTCAAAAAATTGAAAAAAAATCCGATCCCAATAACAATCATTTCAAAATGTCTTACATGATGCCATCTGAAAACATAAATTAGAATTTGCAAAAATAAAACAATAAGAACAGGGATTTTGTTGAAAGTTATCTTGTATTTGCTTATTTTTTTGTCTCTAAAATGTAATTTGCCCTCTAATGTTTCTCCTCTCTATATAAGAGAGCCATATGGCCCTCATAATATACATGTCATTGTTTTCTTTCCACATGATACCAGAGCAACGGTCCTAGACCAGAGCTCAGATCACCATACACCCCCCTCCCTGCTCGCCACCCTCCTCTCGAAGCTCTTTCATGCTGCATCCGCCCTTTCTCAGCGATCAAAGGGAGATCCCCTATTGCTACCGTATCCTCTAGGGTTACCCAGCATCTCTGCCATACACACTAAACCCTGCCACTGCGCCTAGGGTTTCCCACTACATGTGTTAATCGGCCTCAAGGGGATGTTTTAGTTGCCGCCAGCACCCGCAAGAGGTGTCTCTTATCATCACAAGAGGCCTAAATCGTGCGCATACCTAATTATGTACATCTATCACCTACCTCAGTTGATCATGGTCTGATTTTGTGGTGGTTATGGTGATTTCTGACCATTAAATCCCATCCACCAATCCTAGAGTATCTCCAATGTTAAAAGGAACGGTTGTGCTTTGAATCTGCATGCACAACCAGTTCCGCGTATGGTTGTATAGATGTCTATCTTCTGATCAATCTACAACTCCAGTTTCATTATTTCTCTGCCCATTTATCATCATGTTAGAAAGCAAGGTTGACTTCTCCTTCGGTACCTTCAAAAGCCTGACGCACATCGTCAAGATGGTTGTGACCAACTATGAGTTATGGTCCATGCACTTCATGAGCCTTGTGCAGTGCAATAACGAGGAGCACATTCTGACGCAACCAGAGTCCAACAAGACTGAGGCGAATGCTTCGTAGAAGCAAGATGACACCGTGTGGCTATCAAGTTCTTTCACCACAGATATAACCAACAATATTCTTCATCACCCCATTATCAAGGCAATGTGGGACATCCTCTCGAACTCATATTCTCATACCATGGATGAAATGAAGATCTTGTAGCTTTAATATGACATTTTCACGACCAAGCAAAGTGGTCGTCCTCTTCACACTTTCTACTCGTCACTCAGGGGCATGTGTGAAAAGCATTACACCTTCATGCCTCTAACCGCATCTCTAGAGCAGCATGTGGTGAGCAAGAATTCCTCGATGGTTGGAGTTTTCCTGGTGGCACTTGACCCTAAGTATGGTAACGCATGCACCCAGCTTCATACAGGTGCTTTTAAACCTCCCCAGGAGGAGGCTTACAATAAACTGAGGAGGATCACAATCTTTCTTGCATCCATTATCCATAACCTCCTCTACGATGGCCTCATCTTACAACAGAGGAGGTTCAACTCAGTTTAAAGGGTGTGGTGTTCGTGGCAGAGGAGGCGACTGTCCACTACAACTGTTGACCTATTGCTATCATTGTGGAGATCTCCTTCATAATGAGCAGAGTCGGCCAGTTTATGGAGCAACCACGGCAAACTCACATGGATGGTGTTCACATGATCCTAAGATATATGAAGTCTTCTCCAAGTACAGGTTTGTTCTTTAGCATAGGGACTTATCTTGCCATCAGGACTTATGCAGATGTTGACTATGCAGAATGTCATAAAGACAGGTTGTCTACAGCTTACTTTGTGTTTTTCATAGAGAATTCGTTGACTAAAAAAAGCATATTGTGGTTGCTACATCTGGTGCAAAGTCAGAAAATAGAGCTATGGCGTAGGGACTCACTAAGATAATGTGGGAAAATTCCACTATGACAAACTTAGCAGACATGCCTCTCGCCATGCAGTTGCTTTGCAACAACTAGGTTGTTTTTTCATTACCAACAATCCCACTTTCCATGAGAGGATCAACCACATTGAGGTAGATTTCCATTACACACGAGATATGATATGAAACAAAAGGGCTTTATCTCTACTTCTTAAGTCGGCTCAGGGGGGACAAACCGTGGATGTGTTCACTAAGGCCCTAGCCAAGGGACCATTCCAGAGGCATTTGTTCCAAGCTGAGTATGATTGACATCTATGCTTCAACTTAAGGGGTGTTGAAAATTATCTTGTATTTGTTTATTTATTTTGTCTCCATTATCTATGCTTCAACCAAGTGAACATACACCCATGCAGTTGATAATCCACTAAACTTAACTCTTCAACTATCTCTCTTATCGCCACCACGTTAGCATCCCTACCACCTCTCCTCCCTTCAGGTCTGTCTCTCAGATTCTACATCTAGGTGAAATCACATCCAAAAAATTTGGATTACCGTCAATCGCAGCCCTTCTTGAGGATTCCCAAAACTCATAGCATCCTCATGTGGCTCCCAAACCAAATATAAACAAACAGGAATGCCTATGGAATGCCAATGACACGAGAAATCAACCAAGTCTCGCCCTCAATGTGATGTTTCGCAAGTGAATGTTCATTCAAGCGATTGATAATCCATCAAATTCTACCCATCAACCATATCTTTAAATTCCACCACGCCATCTTTACCAGCTCTCCCTTCAAGTTTATCTCTCGGTTCAACATCTCATATCGATTACCTTCATACAAAAGTGACTCATTACCATTGGCAGACCTCATCAATACTTCCCAAAGCATGTGCAACATCAAATAATCCATACAATCAAGCCACATAAAAGACTAATTTATATGCATGCCTCCAAGGTCCATACTATTGCTATCCAAGCCCCCTCCTTATATCCAATCAGCTCAACAAAGTCCTTCCACAGCTGACTTCATCAAGGAAGTACCGAATCTAGCACAAACAACTTGCTCCATGGCCTAGAATCACACGACCTCTGGTGAGTCTCCCCCAGATCAACCCAACTCCCACCTTCATATTATTTCTACCAGATCCCCCACCTCAAATCCCATAATCTCAACAAAGTCCTCCCTCCATTGAGTTATTCATGAAGAGAAATTACAAGGCCTCTTAAAACAAATCTTGAAACACACCAAGGCATCATGCCTCGAATCCCAAACCACAGCAAGACGACAATACAAAAGCCTCCCAATTGTCACAACAATCCAGCTACAAACCCCAAAATAAAGCAACCATTGAATCCCAAATCAATTCGTCCGAGACCCCACAGGAGCAATAATTACACTCCCCAAATATCCATTGGCATTGCTGTTACCCTTCCTATAACCACCTTTTCTGTGTTTCCTAGCACATTGAATTTGCCTCTGACATAAACATGAGATCCATGCCAAATGGGCCCATATGCCTCCACCGCTAACCTCCACCACACCGTCATCTTTGGCACACTAGTCGGCTGCTCCAACAACCCTTCTCCATTTTGATCGATGTCAAAAACTTAGCTAACATTGCCCCACCCAAAGGGTCAACGATCACTAGAAATACAAAACTTCTTATTCGAAGCTCAATTGTCACCAATGTAAACAAACCGGGGCATCTCCAAAGCAAGGCCATAAATATCAGTTTCGGCCACCATTTCGGTGACCGACCGAAAAGGAATTTCGGTAGAAATTCGACCGAAATTTCGGTCATTTCGGTTATTTTTTGTACTAGGGCCCCCATATTTCGGCCATTTCGGTCATTTTGGTCGAATTTCGATTTCGATAGGATATCGATATTCGACAGAAATTCGACCGAATTTCGCTGAAATTTGAGGTCATGCTCCAAAGAGAACAAAACACCATCTGATATTCCCTGCTAAAGCCGAATACAATATAAAGGCATGGCACCTTCTTCTTCTCAGAGATCCATCATAGGATAAGAGGATGATGATGCATCACCAAGGAAACCCATGACTCTTTTCGTACTAATCGCCCCTCTGGCAACCCCTTCTTTTTTATCAACGCATAAGCTTTAATCGACAACATTACCCCACATAAAGGTCTCACATTCGTTGGAAATGCAAAACTTCCGATTTGAAGCTCGAACACCATCCATGGAAACAAATTTGGATACCTCCAAAATGATCATAACCATGTCAGATAACCCCAACTCAAGCCCTGAGTTGATTATCTCCACCAAACGACTCATGTTTCACAAGAACATCAAAGATCTCTTCATATAACAAACATTGTGCTTCTCAGGAGATCAATCATAGATAAGATGGTATTAATGTGTCACCAAGAAATCCTCCCAACAGCTCTAGCGGTGATGGCATCACCCATGAGGAAACACTCGATACTAAGAGAGCCAAAGTCCATAAACCCTTCATAAGCCTGCCTTCATGTAGGTATTGATGTCGAGAGCCCATTCTACAATAGCTTAGCTACCAATGACCAATGCTACCATACCTCGGCATACAACTAAATACATACACTCCCATGCAAGAAGAAACACCACGCACATATAGATTCTACATACTGGGACATGGGGATCAGCACCAACATCTTACGACAAGTCCGCCATCATCTCTTTTCACACATCATCATCCAACCCCCTACCAAAGTCACCAACCTCGATCGCTCCCTTCCGCCTTATGGTTCCATACTCCATAATCGCCCTTATTTTATACTTTCTTATTCTAAATTTTTTTCTTGACAAACGATGGGATGCTGTTATTGTCAAAAAAGTTGATTCGAACGAAGGATAAGTGGTAGCTCGTAGGATGATAGATGCAATGAGAGAAATGTATTGATCACCATTTGAGGGAGGAAGAACAAATGGTAGGATACTTAATCCAGTCGGTAAAGAGTAGGAAGCGGGGGAAATCCATACCGGAACCACTATTGCAATATTCAACCGAATGAATCGAATATTCTTATTCAGGGGTGATCGAATAGAAAATTGGCATTCAGTCAATATTCGGTCCAACTGAATATTCTTGAATATTCTGCCCAGATATTCGAATACTCGACTCAGATTTTTTTATCTTTTTTTATATATTTTTAAAGGTAGCCGACCCTACTTAAATTGGGAAAAGTCTTTGTTGTTATTGTTTTTAAAGGTTCCCATTTATCTTGTTATCACCACAAATGTCAAAGGTCCATATATATAACTTGTTAATTGGTACTTTTATCTTGGATTCTTATTGATTGATGATCATATATGTATACAACAACAACAAAGCCTTTTCCCACAATTAAGTAGGGTCGGTTACATGGATTCTTCGCCTCCATTCAGATCTATCTTGGGTCAATCCCGAGCTTATATCCACAAAACTAAGATCCTTTCGTATAGTTTCTTTCCAACACTTCTTGGGTCGTCCTTGCCCTCTCTTTACCGGCTCAATATCCCAACACTCGCATCTCCTAACTGGTGCATCAGTTGATCTTCTTTGCAAATGACCAAACCATCTTAAGCGGTTTTCTCGCATCTTACCCTCGATCGGAGCTACACCAACTTTCTTTCCGATTGCATCATTCTGAATCCGATCTTTACGTGTGTGTCCACACATCCACCTTATTATTTTCATTTCTGCTACCGCCATTCTCTACACGTGTCTATGGTTCACCGGCCAACATTCAGATCCATAGAGCATAGCAGGTCTCACAGCTGCTTTGTAAAACTTTCCTTTAATTTTTAAAGGAAATATCTTATCACAGAGAACAGCAGAGGCTCCTCTCCACTTTAGCCACCCTGCATTTATTCTATTAGTAACATCTCCATCAATTTCCCCATCATGTTGCAAAATAGATCCCAGATATCTAAAAGAATCTCTCTTTCGAATGTTATCATCACCAATCTTCACTTCGATTCCTTCACCATTGCTTCCATCAAAGGAGCACTCCATATATTCTGTCTTAGCCATACTTATACGAAATCATTTATTCTCCAACTCATGTCTCCAAACCTCAAGCTTCTCATTTACTCCATCTCTAGTCTCGTCAATCAACACAATATCATCAGCAGATAACATACACCAAGGTAACTCATCTTGAATGTGACTTGTCAACTCGTCCATAATCAAAGTAAAAAGAAATGGACTCAAAGTTGAACCTTGATGTAAACCAATGTTGATGTCAAAATAGCCAGTCTTCCCAGACAGGATCCTTACACAAGATAAAGACCTATCATACATGTCCTTTATGAGGTTAATGTATAGGACATGTACTTGTCTCTTCTCCAAAACTCTCCACAGCATCTCTCGTGGGACTGAATCATAAGCCTTCTCTAAATCAATAAAGATCATATGGAGATTCTTCCTTTTAGCTCTATAAATCTCCATCATTCTCCTCAACAAATGGATGGCTTCAATAGTTGAGCGACCTGGCATGAATCCGAATTGATTTTATTTTACGTTAGAAACTTGCCTCAACCTTCTCTCGATCACACGTTCCCAAATTTTCATAGTGTGACTCATCAGCTTGATACCTTTGTAATTAGAACAATTTTTAATGTCTCCTTTATTCTTATAAAGAGGAACCACGATACTCCTCCTCCAATCTTCAGGCATTTTCTTACTTCTCCAAATAACATTGAATAGATTCGTAAGCCAAGTCAAACCGTGCTCACCTAAAACTCTCCATACTTCTACAGGGATGTCATCTGGTCCTACACCTTTCCCAGGTCTCATAACCTTCAAAGTCTCCTCTACTTCCTTTCTTTGAATCCGTCTATAGCTTGCACGATTCAAGTAACTTTCACTACTAGCCAAATCACCTAAAATGATCTCTCTATTACCTTCCCCAATGAAAAGTTTATGAAAGTATTGCTCCCATCTAGTCTCTATATCCTTCTGAGTAACAAGCACGCGACCTTCCTCGTCCTTAATGCATCTCACTTGAGAAAGGTCTTAGGTCTTTCTTTCTCTTGCTTTGGCCAACCTGAATATATCTTTCTGGCCCTCCTTAGAGTCGAGATTTTTATACAAAACTTCATAAGCTTTTGACTTAGCTTCGCTTACAACCATCTTTGCTTCCTTTTTCGCTATTTTGTAGTTTGTGATCGTTTCCTCTGTTTTATCCTTAGACATAGCCTTAAAGCATGCTCTTTTAATTTTTAGCCTCTCTTGCACCCCTTCCCTCTACCACTAATTAAGCCTCCTTTTGACCTGGAGCTCCTCCCTTTGACTCGCCTAACATTTCTTTGGCTACCTTTCGGATACAAGATGCTATTGCCTCATACATCTCGTTTGCACTTCCGCTACAATCCCAAGATAAGTTTTCTAAAACCTTCTCCCTGAAGCTCGATTGCTTCAGTGGAAGATTCCACCATCTAGTTCTAGTGATCTTAGGAACCTTCCTTTTCTTTACCAGTCCTTTTATTTGTAAATCCAAGACTAACAATCGATGTTGGGTTGTCAAACTCTCTCCTGTGATTACTTTGCAGTCTTTACAACACAACCGATCTCTTCTCCTCAACGCAAAGTAATCTATTTGTGTTCTAGTTGGCCCACTCTTATAGTAATTAAATGGACCTCCCTCTTCTTGAAAAGAGTGTTTGCTATGAAAAGATCATATGCTGTTACAAAATCCAGGATGACTTTTCCTTCTTCATTTCTATCCCCAAAACCATGTCCTCCATGAACACTAGCATACCCTGAAGCATCTTTTCCCACATGTCTATTAAGATCCCCACCTATGCAAATCATCTCTTTGTGGGATTCCTTGTAAAATCTTATCTAGATCCTCCCAAAACGCTTGTTTAATCCTTTCATCTAAACCAATTTGTGGTGCATAAACAGATATTATATTCCGAATTTCTTCTTCAAGCACCAATTTTAGTAGAATAATCCGATCCCCGAATCTTTGCACCTCAACCACACAATCCTTCAAATCCTTATATACCACCACTCCGACACCGTTTCTACCCTTATCTTTTCCTGAATACCAAAGTTTAAAGCCTGACTTTTCAATCTCCCTTGCTTTCTCTCCAACCCATTTAGTCTCTTGAAGACATAGTATATGAATCTTCCTTCTTTCCATCGTATCCACTATCTCCATCAATTTTCCAGTTGAAGTGCCAATATTCCAACTACCAATCCGCAACTTCCGTTGCAATCTCTTTTGGACTAACTTCTTTACTCGCATACGTCCATTATGCGAGAACCCTTGTAAATTTTGGACTGCATCTGAGCGATGATGCAGTGGAACTAGCTTAATTACCCGCATGCGTTCCTCATGCGAGAACCCTTGTAAATTTTGAACTACATCCAAGCTGCGATGTAGCGGCCCTTGCCAATTTTTCATTGCATTCGGGTGATGCAACGCGTCGCAAGTAGGGAACACCCCAACGAAATCTGTATGTTTGCTTAAATCCATGTTGAAAAAGATCCGATTGTCATGAGACAACTTTTTAAATAATAATTTTAAAAAAATATTATTTAAGAAGTTGTCTCGGACTGTTTTACGCTGGTTGTCGACTACCTAACGCAACCCTCCCCATTTACACGGGCTTGGGACCGATCATGGCTGAGTTTGATGATCATATATGTATAAATATATAAATATATATTTTAGATCATTTTCATATATGAAATAATTAAAAAATACATAACAGAATAATTCTCAATATTCTCCCGAATACTGAATATTCTCTATCCAATGACCCCTACGATTGAATACAGAATACCAACTTCTACGACATTGTCTGGAACACTTGGTGATGGGATTTATCCCTCGTCATCTTTAAAAAGCCCAATAGGAATACAAAAGAATGTGGAATCTACCAAGATTTTCAATTGTAATAATTATATAAGGTTTATATATACATACATGACGCATGCATATGATACCTATAACTGCATATGAGAAGTGACCAAAACAATTATTCAAGAGGAAAACATGGTCAACTAAAAGGAAAAGGAATTTACTTTTACCAGTATGTCCGATACTATGCGGTTCATGTAACCACTTTTATTGATATCAAAGATTCAAAGGATGTTTACACGAAACTCATAAAGAGAAGACGCATGGTATTTCTGGAGAGAAGGTTGAGAAAGAATTAGTTGTTTATTTCATAGGTCCAGGGTTTCTTATATATCGTGAAACTCTAGGGAGCGAAACAAAAGAGAAATTCATAAATACCCCCGAGAGGTTACTCAGTGAAATAACTAATACACAAAAATATAATAACTCTCACACTCCCCCTCATGTTAGAGGCTCCGTCGATCAAGCCCAACTTGGAGATAAGCTAGAAACATGTATCTTAGGTAGCGCCTTAGTGAGTAAATATGCAAACTGAAGATCAGTAGATATATGTAGAGTACATATTTTCCCTTCCTATACATCATCACGTATAAAATGGTAGTCAACTTTGATGTACTTGGTTCGTTCGTGAAAGATTGGATTGGTGACGATATATGTGGCAGATTTGTTATCACAATGCAATCAAATAGGAGCATTTGCAGGAAGACCAATTTCTGCAAAAAAAAGAGACTGGCCAAGTAATCTCACCCGTGACCTAAGCCATTGCCCTATATTCAACTTATGCACTTGACTTAGGCATAGATGTCTACTTCTTGCTACGCCAGGTAACAAGGTTAACTCCAACGAACATTGCATAACTAGTGGTAGATCGTATGTCTTCAGTAGAACATGCATAATTTGCATCAACATAAGAAGTGATGTTGGTGTAGTCGTTGGCCTTGTAGAAAAGACCATACCCTGGGGATCCCTTCATATATCAAAGTATTAAGAGAGCCTCTTGCCAGTGGACGTAACATGGTCGCTCCATATGTTGGCTTGCTTTACTAGCAGCATATAATATAGCACGCCTGGTGATAGTAAAGTGGAGTAGTTTACCTACTAGGCTTCTGTATCGTGTAGGATCCTCAAACTCATGATCGGTGGAGATGGTATACTTTTGTGCCTCTACTGGTATGCTAGATGATTTCCATTCAAGCAATCATGTCTCTGTAAGAATATCCACGCAATATTTCTTCGGTGATAAATGTATCCCTATGTAATGTGTATTACCTCTATACACGAAAAAATAGTGCATCTGCTAAGGGTCTTTAATGACAAACACCTTAAGAAGGAAGCTCTTGGTCTCTGCAATGCATGCATTGTCATTAACAGTTACCACCATATCATCAACATAGATAGCTAATATCACAACACCAGTAGATCATCATCTAACAAACACAAACTAGTCAAATGCCATTCTCAAAAAGTCAAGAGAGACAATTTCAATGATGAGCATGTCAAAGCAAGCCAATGGATTCTATTTTAGGGTGTAGATGACTTTACGGAGTGGACATACATACTCCCCCTCAACTGAGTGCATGGGGGCTGCATCATGTAAACCTCTTCCACAAGATCGTTGTATAAGAAGGCATTTTACACATCAAACTGGAATACAGGCCAATTCTTTTTTACTGCATTGGAAAGAATAGACAAAATAGTGTGAACTGAGCTTAATCGGGCGACAAGTGAGAAGGTCTCAAAGTAATCCATGTCATATGTTTGAGTGAAGCCCTTGCCTACCAGCCGAGCTTTCAATCTGTCAATAATGTCATCGGGAGACCGCTTGATCGTGAAGACCCATATGTATGCAACTGGCTTCATGGCATGAGAGCAAGGCACAAAATCCCATGCCTCCTGGATGTAAGAGCATACTCATCCATGGCCTTTTCCAACCTTGATCTGCAACGTACCATGATGATCACGAGGAATGGTGATCGGCATCATGGCATTTGTAAAGCGTTTGTCACCACTAGAGAAACTGTTAGCGGAAGTAAAATAGGAGATCGGATGAAAAGTGCATTGTCTCTTAGTTCGTCGTAGTGCAATAGGGAGATCGAGCAGAACATCCGGACAAGCAGTGGTGGGGGGAGAGTAACTGGTTTTCTAACATTTATAAACGATGGGGGGGGGGGGGGGGGTAAACTCCAAGGGTATGTCAACAAATGACTGAGAGAAGTAGTTAGTCTATTCAAAAAAGGTAAAGCAACAAAAACATAGTATTGACGTCCCATTCGATCATAGCACATGTGCCCCTTTTGGGTGCAAGAATACTCAAAGACACATTTAACTGCACATGCAGACAGTTTATCTACTGTATGAAAATTATGAACAAATGCAGTGCAACCAAAAACACACAGAGGTAAAAGAAATGGTGTCTCATCAGGATAAAGTACGGAGAATGGAGTGGACCCTTTAAGAATAGACGAAGGTACCTGGTTTATGAGGTGGACAACATTAAAAATGACATTCCCCCAATAGGTCGGGGGAACTTTCATGAGTGTGAGTAGTGATCGTGCATATGTCAAGAAGGTGACAAAATTTCCTCTCAGCAACCTCATTTTGCTAAGAGGTGTAGGGGCAGGAGTTTGGTGAATAATTCCATGGGAATCAAAAAAAGACACCTAATCATCTTCAGTAAATTCAAATGCATTATCAGTCCTCGTAATCTGAATACAAGCAGAGAAGGCAGTTTTAATGTTCGGAAAAAAGGATTTGACAATCTTATTAACCTCTGATCATTCTTTTATTAAAGTAAACCCAAGAACATCTGATATAATCATCAACAAAAATCACAAAATATCTATGGCCTCCTATAGTTTGTACCGGACAAGGACCCAAATATCATAGTGAAATAAATTAAAGAGTACGGGACGACGAAGCTCAACCTTAGGATGAAACGACACTCGATGATATTTCCCAAAATGAGACACCTTAAACTCAGATGACTTCGATGAAGAAAGTTCGAAGAACATCATAGAGAGAACTTTAATGGAGAGATGACCCAAACACATATGCCACAGAAACGAATCATATGAAATAGACACAACACAAGAAAAAGTAGAATTCGTAGAAATATCAAGACAGTTGAGTTCATTCCTCTCATGTCCCCACCAAAATCTGCATCGTCTGGATGTCCTGAAAATAACAAAACATCTCATTAAAATCACATGACAATTCAGCTCAGTACACAACTTATGAACAGATAACAAGCTCAAGAGAAAATAAGGGGCAAGGTGAACTCCAGTAAGACGGAGTTTGGAAGAGAACTCCATGATCCTAACGGTGGTAACATGTGAATGAGCTACGTTGGCCACCATGACCAACTTCACAGTGAAGGTTGGGAGGAGGACAACAAACTACATTCTCCCATCAGATGAGTAGATGTTCCGGAGTCAATGATCCAAACTGGAGAAGTAGATATGGTTGAATTGACTTTGGTACATGAAGTAGTGGCTAGGTGTGCCATAGGAGTAACCTCATTGGGGTGATAATGGATCTATGCATCAGGCGTAAACAATTCGAGGCAGAGAGTTGGAGTATCGGTCGATTGGAGTCATGATCATGTGCCTATGTTACCGTGGTATCATAATCAGATGCAACGTTGACCAGTGGTGACATCCTAACTTCGCCCAACACCTCTCAATTAGGTGATTTGTTTCTTAGCAGTGAACACATGGCATGTGGCCACGACTACGACCAGAGCCGAGACCAATGGCAGCAAAAGCGACCTCCTCGACCGACCAGGATAAGCCAGAAATGTTGAATTCTCCACTGGTTGTGGAAACTGAGTACGGACAGTAGAGGTCTCAATCTATTGCATGTGTCCAAAAATGACTTTGATGGACGAAAAAGTATCAAATGTAAGGAAATGTTCATTCACATTCCAGTAACGATGGTGCAGACCAGCAAGAAATATGTAAACATGCAATTCTAATCTCTCCGCCACATGTTTCATACAATAGGCGGGGTAAAATATGGTAAGCTCCTCATAAAGTCTAGCAGGATGGCGACAGTACTCCACCAGAGTAGATTCTCCTAGAAATGTGGACCAAATCCACATGTACATGTTATCTAGCATGACTTGGTGATCTCTTGTGAGTGTGTTTGTTCCAGTTCCTCCCACATTACCTTGAAGGTTTCCTTTAATAGGAGGTTCGCCGCAATGTGGGGCTCCACACGGATGGTCATCCAATTCATGACATGATAACTATCTCCTAACTAGACCCATAGTCCATTCCTTTCTCTTCTAGAGGTTCCTTCATCAATATTGCTATCTTCTTCTGACCATCGGTGAACACCTTGAAAGTCCGAGACCAAAGCACATAATTTTCGATGTTCTTGGGTTTGATAGAGTTACCACGCATCATCACGGAAGGTGTCGAAAACAGGGGTTTCCTCTCGATTGGAGTTGTGGCCATCATGGTCAAAGATAGAGAGATCAATCTAGGTTTAAAATCTTTTAGCTAATGCCCATGAATATGATGTAGGCCCTTACTAGGCTATTGAACCGTGCAGTAATTTCCTGAACCGAAGAAGCCTAGGTGTTAAATATTCCAAGTATCCCAAGTCCTGCTAAACAAGGACTATATCCGGGAGATAACCGCTTCAAGGACTATTGTTTAAAGATAACTCCAAGGGGCTCATGTGTTGCCTACAGATAACCCTAACGAAAGGTTGGTTGTGGGTCCAGGAGATAGGCTCTGAGGCCCTGATTGAGAAGCCCTAGAGAGAGGATGTGCACAGGCGAGATCATCTGGAAGGTCTACCGACAACACCCCCCTCCCCCTCCGGTGATCAAAACTAAGGGTGATGGTCCTAGCGCAAGAAAGGAGTTGCCGCTTGGACCAGCCCTAGCCAACGAACCCCTTGCCAACAGTGGAGGAGATCTCGCTCGAGATCAAACGATTATGGAGGTTGCCACCCACGCCCCTGGCGGCATTAGAATTGCCGTACAGGACGTGGTGACATTAGATTTCTTCTATGTGAGTCCTGGAACGTCGTGAAAGTTGTGCACGCGAGTTTTCACGGAGAACAAGGGGATTGGGTACGAGCCCTGATCTAGGACTGTTGCTTTAATACCATGTGAAGAGATGTTGAGAATGAACGACAAGTTTATTTTATAGGTCTATAATTTCTTATATAACATGAAACCCTAGAGAGAAACAAAAGAGAAATACATAAATACACCCGATGGGTTACAGAGCTTAGTGAAATAACTAATGAAAAAAGTATAATAACTCTAATAGTGTGTAACACATAGAAAATGAAGTATATATGGCCAACATGGTCTTGATTTAAGAAAAAATGAAGTATATATGGCCAACATGGCCTTGAAGAAAGCAAGCTTAAGGCCATGCGGCCTTGAAAAAAAAGATATAGTATAAAGAAAAGTTCAAAAAGCGAATTCTAAAAAATCTTCGAAGTTCTCCAAGCCTTTAACACATGAAAACACTATAGTTCCTGGAAAGAGAGGTGGTCAACCTTGTTGTTAGTCCACTCATTTTTTGTGTATTGCATTCACATAAAATTTACAGAATAGTTTCTCTATCCACATCCATATGTGTTATGTGTTGTCTGAATGCATGTAGTATAGCTAGATGCACCCCTAACATTTACTGTCAGGTCGGACTTTAAATATGAGAGCACGAGCAGGTTTCAAGCATTTATTTCCATTTTTACATATGCATGCCTCTGCACCTGCAACTTGATATGGCCGATTCAAAGGGTCTACACCTACAATATGATATGTATAAATAACTTGACAAAGTTCCTAAAAGGAAAGACTTACACAAGCAAGACATGGCCTCCCCAGCCACTTAAACAGTCACGATCCACAGACGATAAGAGTGCTTGAGATATGGTCTCGAACAATTCTTCTGGTTCCTGGAGATAGCCAGTGAGAAAAAAGTGACCATGAATAACATAATGAAATCAAAAGACAGCAACAGAAACTGGAGAAAAATAATCAATGTTGAACACAAAAACGAATTCGTGAACAAGCAAGCCCAGGATTAATACATCCTTTTACATTTGTTTGAATTATTTTCTAGAAACAACATGGATGGAACAGCTATCGGTAAAATATTGCAAGTAATAATATTTAGTTTGAACTATATCGAAACTTGGATATAAAGCATATTATTCTGCTTACAGACCATGCCTTTAAGGTAAACACAGCTCACCACCTCTACAACAATTAGGTGAGACAGAACACAGGAATTTTAATTGAAAGACATAAGCATTTAAGGAAATGTCTTCCTTGAGAAGGCAGAAGATATTTAAGGATGAATATATGTTCAGGAAACCTCTTCATACAGTATGTCAATGTTGGATATACACATGTTCAATGATTATCTGGAAAGGACAAAAGTTCAATGATACTTCCGGTCAATATAATATAACCGGGTAGGCTCTTTTTTCACAACAACAACAAAGTCTTTTCTATAATTAAGTAGGGTCGGCTAGATGGATTCTTCGTCTCCATTCAGATCTATCTTGCGTCAATCCCGGGTAGGCTATTTTTTCTTTCAAAAAAATATAATATAACCGGGTAATATAAACAAACTCACCTTCACGGTAGAAAAGTTTATGAACAACCAAATTCTGCAATTAGCAAATTTTAAAATAATCATGGTTTGTAATGATGTGTGTCTTTTTCTTTTTCTTTTTTTTGAAAAGTTGGCATTCATCAAAGTCTAGAAATATTTTTTTAAGTACACATAAGCAGCCTCCAGTGTAGGGTAGATACGACAATACCACAGCATGGAGCAAGAGCCCAGTAACAAAATATCCAAAAAAATCCAACACAAAGCTGCGTGAAAGGCGATTAGACGCCAATTTGAGAATTTCAACCCAACCTCCAAAGATATGTGATGATGCATCAGACTCATTTGTTACTTGGAGTGAGATTTGGGGAGATCTTTCCCACCGACGGGTTCATTGTAGATCGTACACTATTTTTGCAGGATTTGTTCCCGCCATTAAGCAATGGACCTAAAACATCCTTTAAAATCGAATTACTATCTGGATGGACTTTGGTATCTGTCCAGCATTTATGTATGTCGAAATTCTTATGTCTCGTGGGCCTTATTTATATTTGTTTATTTTCAGTTTATCTTATGTAATTTTCCCATAGAGTTTTTCTCCTATATAAGAGAAATCTAGGGTTTCGTGAAATACAACTCTCTGATTTTCCCTTCCACATGGTATAAGAGCAACGGTTCTAGATCGGAGCATGTGCCCTAGATCCGTCCCTACTAAAACCCTCACATGTCGCCGTCGAGGCCAGTCGTGCGCCGCCATCGCGGCCGAATCCCTCTCGTGTTGCTCGTCTCTCTCGCGTGTCCTCGCGCGTGTCTACGCACGCACCTCCGTGTACGCCTTCTTCCTCGTACGCGTCTGCGCACGCACCTCCGTGTGCACCTCGTGCCCAGCACCTCTTCGATCATGCGCCTTCGTGTGCGCCTGCGTGCTCGTACGTCTGCGCGCATGTGCCCAAGCGCGAATAAGTCTCTCCACGTGACACACCAGTGACATAGGTGCCCCCTCGCTCCATTGTTCACATCTGCAGGGGTCTTCTAGGGTGTGATCTAATTGTCTAAAGACACCCTAACGACCCAACAGACTCTTCAAGGAATGGAAGTGGTTGTGGTTTGAGTCTACACCCACAACCATCTTCCTATATGTCTATGTAGACATTATTTGTCTAGTTTGCAACCCCAATCTTGAGAGATCGTTGTCATCATGTCAGACAAGAAAGCAGATATTCCATCCGTGGGTGCTTTCAAGGTCCAGCACCAATTGTGAAGATGGACAGAACGAAATATGATTTGTGGGCCATGCAGTTCATGAGTTTAGTGCAATGCAATGGCAAGAAACGCATCCTCACGACATAGGAGCCACGTGACACGATCGAGACAAATTCCTCAGGGGAGGGAGATGATGCATATGCACGTGTGTGGTTATCCAGGATTTTGTCTGTGGAGATAGCCAATGATATTTTGAGTCAGACTACTGCAAAGGCTATGTGGGATATCTCGCTGCTACATACTCATCGGCGAAGAATGAATCGAAGATACTACAGCTTCAGCATGTCTTCATATCGAAGCAGAATGGTCGTACCGTACACACCTTTTATACTTCTTTAAGGGTTTTGTTTGAGAAGCTGCAAGGATACATTTCCTTGACTGCTACGCCAGAGCAACTCAGACGTACAGAGACTCCGTGATGACTGGGGTCTTTCTAGCAGACCTTGACCCAAAGTAAGATAAACCTCGTGCCCAGATTCTTACTGGTGCTATCATACCTCCGACGGAGGAGGCATATCGCAGATTGAGTAAACTGTCTATATCCTCTGGTAGTACTTTACAGTCTCAGACATCTTCAGTTGTGGCGGTCTCACGAGGTAGAGCAAGCCCTACACCATATCGTAGTAAGGGAGACCCTAACCGAGGCAGAGGAGGAGGTGGTCGATCCCGTCAGCCATGTACTTAGTGCCACAGGCCAGGCCATTCTGAGGAAACATGTTATTCTAAGCATGGGTTTCTTGCTTCAGCTCGAGTTGCAGAGCAGACACAACATGCTGGGAGTCCATCACCTATATCTGACCAGAGATTTGACGAGCTTATGGCGCGGCTAAGGGAGATTATGTCTGTTTGATGCAGATTGAAAATTCGGCGATGGCGGGAACTAAATTTGAGCGGTGGAATTTTAGGTGGAGAAGAAAAGGGAGGGGTTGAGAAGAGAAGGTCGTCGGGAACACGAGGGGATGGAGAAAGAAAACGTGAAGACCACGTGAGGAGAGAGAGAGAGAGAGACGAGGGAGGGAGAGAGATAAAATCTCATTTTTTTATAAAATACTGAACTGACTAAAACAATAGGCCTTCATCCCTTTATATAAGAGGGATGAGGTTACAAAAATAGCAACTAATTCAAATTCTAACTAGTTATCCTAATTTGACTCTAACCGACTAACCGACTAATTTGGAATTCAAATCTTTAACTAACTAATTGAGATCACAGGCGATCTCGTTTATTTAATTAAAAATATGACAACTCAAATAAATGTAAATAAAATTGACGGATAAATATGCGGTCCTATATTTCTATTCCACGCTGCATCAACTCTCCTCTGCTTTTAAAAATTCGTCTCCCGACGAATTGTTGGATCTGCAGGCTTGGAGGTTGATAATTTTAAATCCGCAGTCTCGGTCATCCCATGGAAGAATTGATGTGGCGCGAATAGCGGAATCCACACGTGTGCGAAGCAGGCGTTGGTGACGTGGGCTTCGAGGTGGAAGAGAAGGTGTGGCGCAGGTGCGGGCTTCCAGCCGGATTTCATCCCGTTGACATGATGCTCGAAGAACTGATGAGGCATCTTCATGACGATCAACTTGGCCTTTGGAGAGTCCATAACAAAACAATAGCACAAGGAGAGTAGAGGAGGGGGTGTGCACCATCTCGCGAGGGCGGTCGCGCGTGTAACCTCGATGGTGGCGGCGCGCGGTGACGTAGGACCCGCGAAGGGGCGAACCGCGGAGAGTTGCTGGTGGTATCGGGCTGGATTGTGGGCTGCGGGGATGGGTCTGCGGAGGGGCGATGGTGAGGGGAAGAGGTGGAGTGGGACGAGGAAGGATGACAGCGGGGTGGGGGGTATGTTACGGGTGGGTCAGGAGAGGGTACAGGTGCTGGAAGAGGGCGCAGGGGTTGGGGAAACATAGCGGGGGCTGGCGAGGTTGATCGCGAGTAGGCGGGGCAGAGAGGGAAGGAGGGGGGGTATTTGGATGGTGAGGAGGAGGGTTGGCGGGGTGGTGGAGGTAACGAGGGAAGGGGGCGGTTGTGCTAGGGTTTGGGTCGTGGAGGGGGGGGGGGGGGGGGTTGCGGCGATGGCGAGGCTGTGCCTGGGGTCGTAGGTGCAGGGGATGGCGGTGCGGGTGTAGCAGGAGGAGGTTCGGGTGCAGCGGGTGGGACGTAGATCGATTCTGGGGGGTTTTGTAGGTCTGAAATTACCTGGTCAGCAAGTAGTTGGCCGTTGTTTCCCTCGGGAACGGCCTGGACAGCGATCGAGTCTTCCTCAATGGTGAGGTGTTCTTCGTCAAGACTCTGGATAACGGCTTCGGTGATTGGTGTCGTTGGAGCCTTTGACTCGGCGGCGCATAGGGCCTCGAAGTTAGCCATAAGATCTCGAAACTGGGAGTGGAATGTGGTTTGTAAATCAAGTAGCATGCGCTTCGTCTCCCTGTCGTAGGCGTCGTTGGCTCGTTGTTTTTGTTCGGGCGAACGATATTCCCTCGATGCATGTTGGTGCGAACGTCTGGACGGATCGTCAGATCGTGAGGACGATCTGTAGGCCATGCTCTGATACCAAATGACGCGGATTGAAAATTCGACGATGGCGGGAACTAAGTTTGAGCGGTGGAATTTTAGGTGGAGAAGAAAAAAGGAGGGGTTGAGAAGAGAAACTCGTTGGGAACACGAGGGGATGGAGAAAGAAAACGTGAAGACCACGTGAGGAGAGAGAGAGAGAGACGAGGGAGGGAGAGAGATAAAATCTCAATTTTTTATAAAATACTGAACTGGCTAAAACAATAGGCCTTCATCCCTTTATATAAGAGGGATGAGGTTACAAAAATAGCAACTAATTCAAATTCTAACTAGTTATCCTAATTTGACTCTAACCGACTAACCGACTAATTTGGAATTCAAATCTTTAACTAACTAATTGAGATCACAGGCGATCTCGTTTATTTAATTAAAAATACGACAACTCAAATAAATGTAAATAAAATTGACGAATAAATATGCGGCCCTATATTTCTGTTCCACGCTGCATCACTGTTACATCTAGATCTACCAGCTCTCCTTCAGGGCCATCAGAAGTAGCTGCATCAGCATCATCCTCTACGTCAGGTATAGCATATGTCTTTACTAGTTGTTACAGGGCAGACTTGTCAAAATGGATTATGGATTCTGGAGCATCCCATTATCTCTGTGGTGACCGAGGTCAGTTCAGTGTTTGTCGTCTGACTCAGTCTGGACGGTCTGTTGTGATAACAGATGGGACATATTCTCCCATTACTGGTCAGGGGGAGGTGCAGTTGACTCAAGGATTGAGGCTTCAGAATGTTCTTTATGCTCTTGATTTATAAATAAATTTACTCTCAATTAGTCAAATCATCAAAGATTCACATTGTCGTGTCATATTTGATCCATCTGCTCTTGTGTTTCAGGATATACTCATGAGCAGGGTGATTGGAGTTGGTCGTGAGCAAGGGGGCCTATACAGACTTGTGCAATCTCCATATCCTGGTGTCTCTTCTCTTCACACTGGATCGGTTTTTCCATATATGTGGCATCTTCGATTTGGCCATTTTCCTCTATAGAAGTTGAGTCATGTTCTTCCACTGACTTTTCCTCGCTCTACTTTCCAGTGCGAGGCCTGCCAGCTTGGGAAGCATCATCGGTCTACGTTCCAGAGTCATTAGAGTCGAAGTAGTCATAGTTTGTTCAAGTTAATCTATTTTGATATTTGGGGTCCCAGTCGTGTCCCAGATCTTCAGGGCCACATGTTTATCTTGTTGCAGTTGATGAGTTCTCGAGATTGTCTTGGGTCTTTCTTCTTAAGAACAAGTCTGATGTTGGTCGTGTTATTCAGTCCTTTATTAATGAATAAGGAGTATTTTTTCAACAAAAATCAAGTGTATATGTTCAGATAATGCACTGGAATTTTGCACTACTTAGCTTTCTCAATTCCTTAGGTCTCATGGTATTGTTCATCAGACGTCTTGCGTATATACTTCACAACAGAATGGGGTGGTTGAACGAAAACATCGCCATTTGTTGGATGTTACTAGAACCCTTTTGATTTAGAGTCGAGCACCTCATTCATATTAGGGACATGCTGTTCTAACTACTTGTTATCGAGTTAATCATATGCCCTCTTCGATTCTAGAGGAGAAGATCCCTTTTTTATCGTGTTTCCTGAGACGGATCTTTTCTCGCTTACGCCTCGTGTTTTCGGTTCAGTAGCTTTTGTTCATCAAATGTCTCTCGGTCTTGACAAGCTCTCTCCCAGAGCAATCAAATGTGTGTCTGTTAGATATTCTAAGACCCAAAAGGCATATCGTTGCTTTAAACTATTCGACGAAGATACTACATCAGTGTTGATGTCACCTTTTTTGAATCCATTATGTATTTCTCTCCAACTGGTGGCAAGCTTACTCCGTCAGAGGATGAAGAAGAGGTCTATATGCCTCTTCCTCCGATCCCCATTACTTCTCCACCGCCACCTTCTACACCACCGCCTCAATGTACGGGCTCCACCAATAACGTATGTGGTTGGCAGCATGTTGGAGTTTACCGTGAAACACCGAGCGGATGGCACTGTGGATAGATATAAGGCTAGGTTGGTTACTCGAGGGTTCACCCAAACCTATGGGATGGATTACCAGGATACGTTTTCTCTTGTTGCATGTCACTCAACACTACAAATTCGTGTTGATGTTGATGTGGTACATAACTAGCCACTTTTCCAATTAGATGTAAAGAATGTGTTCTTATATGGTGACCTGCAGGAGGTTTACATGCAGCAGCCACAAGGGTTTGCTGCTGAAAGGGAGTCCAGTATGGTGTGTTGTCTTCATAAGGCCATATATTATCTTAAGCAGAGTCTGAGGGCTTGGTTTCAGAAGCTCTCAGAGTTGATTGAACGGAAGGAGTTCCCCCGATCCACTGCAGATCATTCTCTTTTTGTTAGGAGAACTCAGAGAGGTATTGTTGTTGTTCTGGTTTATTTTAATGACATCATTGTTACTGGTAGTAATGAACAAGGCATTCAGGTAGGATTTCCTTGGACAACAGTTTGTGACCAAGGACCTTGGTAAACTATGTTACTTCCTTGGCTTGGAGTTTGCACGGAATCAATAGGGTATGGTTGTAACGCAAAGGAAGTATGTCACTGACCTTTTATTTGAGAAAGGTATGACAGGATGTATACCTGCTACTACACCGATTGATCCTAATGCTAGGCTCTATGATGATGACTCTGAAGAGGTGGATAAGAGACGATAAAGAGAGCTGGTGGGAAAGTTGCCATATGTTACTATTACCAGGCTTGATATTTCATTTATTGTTATTAGAGTCAGCCAATTTATGGAACAGTCCAAACAGGTTCACATGGATGCAGTGTGCATGATTTTGAGATAACTGAAATCTTCTCCAGGAGCAGGTCTTCTTTTCAGAAGAGTTACATCTCTCACAGTTACTGGATGTATAGATGTGGACTGTGTTAGGCATCCCAAGGATAGGAAGTCCACCTCAAGCTTCATTGTATTTGTTGGTAGCTCACCGATCTCAAGGCGAAGTAAGAAACAGACAGTTGTTACTCGATCCAGTGTGGAATCAGAATATAAGGCTATGGCCCAAGGGAGTACAGAAATGATGTGGGTTAAGTCTATTCTGACTGACCTAACTATTGAGGAATCCCTTCCTATGCACCTCAAATGTGATAATCAAGCAACAATGTTCATTGCTAATAATCCAACCTTTCATGAGAGAACAAAACACATTGATGTAGACCGTCACTACACTCCTGATTTGATCCAGAAGGGGTTGATCTATACGACTCATGTTGCTTCAGGAGATCAGATTGCAGATATGTTTACCAAAGCTCTAGCGAAGGGTCCTTTTCATCGTTGTTGTTCCAAGATGAGCATGATAAAAATATATGCTCCAGTTTAAGGGGGAGTGTTGAGATTCTTATATTTCGTGGGCCTTATTTATATTTGTTTATTTTCAATTTATCTTATGTAATTCTCCATAGAGCTTTTCTCCTATATAAGAGAGCTCTAGGGCTCCGATTTTCCCTTTCATAATGTATCATTCACTCTATCTCCTGCTCAATTTGCTCTCAAAAGGATATCTACCATACCTTATACTGAAAAACATTTTTCTAGAGATAATTATTAAGCAATCAACAAGAAGGATCACTAACGGGCAAACAATGAGAAAAGCAGGAATTTGCTTTCCTGTTAAATCTACATCATATTCCCTGATAGAAAAGAGCTCATTCAGGCTCCTCTTCCACTTCCATGACTCAACATGTAAACACACACATCACATCTAGTAGGCAACATGCCCCCTCATATTGAGTTTCCCCAAGGCCTCCTAGGAGGAAAACTTGAAGCCCAGTTTCCTTCATGCAAATCCAGACACTAAATTTTCACAATTACAGGCTAATACAGGTGAAGCAACAGGATGGCTCTCTCCTTCAGCCTAATCTTCTTAGTCCTTGCTTGCTGATGTGCTCAATAGTTGAAAATAAGGACTGCCTTCAGCTGAGATGGTAGATCCTTTATTAGACTTCACGCTCCCATTCATTTTGGTATTACCTCCCCTCAAAAATGACTCCAGCAAATGGACTCAAGTCTTCTCTCCACCCTTCATGGTAGGAGAACAATCAACATGAAACATAATGGATACGTATATTCCTTCCTTTAATTATTTAATTAGAAGAATGATCTCGATTTTCCAACATCTTGTTAATCTTTTTTTAAGCCATCATCTTGTTAATCTTACCATCCAATCTGAAAAAGTCAAGGTCTAATCAATAAAAGCATGCCCAACTATTTCAAGGAATTGAGCAAATGGTGTCTATAGCTTCAAACCGATTGATCAAAGCCATTTCCCTTACTCCCAATTGTAGAAAAGTAGATGTGTACATGTTAATACCGAATCCAAAAGACCCTTTAAAAAATATACAACTAGACAAGATATCCATATCAGATACCGAACCCTGTGTAGAGCACCATTTCATCCATGTTGCATCTCTTGTGAACTTCTATATATACGTTTAACTCCATTCAACTATCAATATCCATGTTTCAAGTTCATCACCTGATAAGTTGCAGTTTCATAGTTTAATCTTTGGCAAGTTATTTACTATGTGATGATATCATGCTCTAAGCTAAATCAGTAACTTGCCTCATTCATGTATACTATCCAAAATTCACGGAAGTGGTAAACTTGCCACTGTATTAAAAAAAATAACAGCCCGCGAGACTTCCTTGCTCAATCAGTAATATGTGTCACTGACACAAACAATGGTTAATTAAATGATGGTGTCAGATACTTCATCAAATTATTTTATGTAATATCCAGATCCGAATAATTCAAATATGATCCAACAATGAAGAGTCAGAATGATCAATGAATATTCAATCAATATTGAAGAAATCTAGATCAGCCTATAAGTCGCAAATCAAAACTCGTGTGGATGCCATACATCAAAAATCGATCGCATCGTAATGTGTGTCACGGAAAAGCCACGGCACAAATAGGAAACCACAAAACAAACCGAGACCACCCAAAAATCCGATTTGACGAAATAAGACCAACGGAATTGACCGTTCTGAATCGGAGATCAATTGATATTTTAAAATCACGAAATTTAGTCAACCAATCAAGATCGTATATCGAGAAACTCGGCAATTTATTCACGATCCAAAGTATATGAATAATAAACTCATATTGATCCTCAAGATGGTCGAAACGAGACAATCTCCATGGTCGAAACGAGACAATCTCCACCTAAATCGGTGACAATCTCCACCTAAATAGGAAACCACAAAACAAACCGAGACCACCCAAAAATCCGATTTGACGAAATAAGACCAACGGAATTGACCGTTCTGAATCGGAGATCAATTGATATTTTAAAATCACGAAATTTAGTCAACCAATCAAGATCGTATATCGAGAAACTCGGCAATTTATTCACGATCCAAAGTATATGAATAATAAACTCATATTGATCCTCAAGATGGTCGAAACGAGACAATCTCCACCTAAATCGGTGACTCGAGTCGTGAATGCGGGTGATTTTGAGATTTTCAAAAAAAATACAAAATGGAACTAAAACATTTTAAGATTAATGATGTCATTGCCGATGTCATTAATGATGTCATAGATGATGTCATTGTGGATGTCTTTAAAAAAATAAGAATAAGGATCCAAATCCTCCACTGTTTTGCCCCCAATTTTTATTCCCAAATTCCAGCCGAAGGGGCTTCTTCTCCTCCAATTTGGACTAAAATCTGCTACAGCCCTTCCCTCCTGCTGGTGTGCTACTTCAAGAACATCAACTGCTGGTGCTGCTACCCCATTTGCAGCCAAAGGAGCTACTGCTCCTTGCCCCTAGAAATCATGCAAATTAAACCTCCAAATTTGTGAAATTTCAAATGTACAATCCTTAGCATCCTTCTTGCTGCCATGCATGTTGTGTCATCTTTTGTACAATCCTACTTCCATCTCTTGCCATCTCCCTGTATTTTTCTGATTTTCTACCAAGATTAGAACTTCGTTTATGGTGAAAATTTGGGTGTCCTATTGGTGGGATTTCTTATCATGAGTCTTAGATCTATGTAAAGACCATTGTACGACCCTTGGACCATTGTACGACCCTTGGTGTAATTTTCTTTAAGGACAAGTTATAATCAGCAGAAATAAATAGCTATTTTCATTTACTGGATGCATCTATGTCTTAATCACATGATGCAACCATCTAAAAGATGTGATGAGTTCTTTTAAAAGTATTTCCTGAAACATATGGGGAATATGGAAAGATGGAAGAGGTGCTAAAGATGAATTTTGAGGCATAATGGGTTCAATTATGTCGACATGTCAATGCAGTTTTTATTTTCCTTCTCATCATGATGTTGGTATATACAAAAGTTCCATCACCAATTTACTGGTTGGTTTGAGTTTACTCCACGTGAGTTTGATGAGGTTACTCCTTGAATATTCCATATTATTTTTTTCTAGGAGAAACATGTTGGTACTAAATAGCATTGAAGGATCAATCAATTGAAGAGATGTCCTCTACTAAAATTCATAAAAAAAACTCCCCTAAATGGAAATGCGTCCTTTTTTAAAAAATCCAAAGAGGGAGAAACACGTGACATTGTCCACCCAAAAGTTTTATTAAAAAGGTTAAGAAAGGAACTTATATGACATGACTCGGCAAGAGCCCAACAGCGAAGAATGACCCCGTCTTTTAACCACACAACCCAAAAATCCCCTCAGAACACTCAACCGAGGTCCTTCCTACCACCAAGACCAAAAAACCAGAACCCTGAACAAAAAACCAGAACCCTGAACAAGCACGCCAAAAAAGAAAACCAAACTCAAATTAAAAATCCCTGAACATACCACAGCACTCAACATTCCTACAACAGCTCAGTCACCTACACCCAGACACGCCAGAGATGCCATTCCTATTTGAGGGATTTCTTTCCCAAGGCTGGAACCACCCCCATCAATTGTGTTATCTTCAAGTGATAAAGCTCTTTCTCAGTCAAGACTTTCTCTTGCGCAAGACGATGTCCATCCCCTCTTCACCTGGCAAGTTTGAGCTCGTCGCCACCGATTTTCTGTTCCTATACCACTTATGACTTTCGCCTGGAAATAGGTCCCGACGTTATGAAATATCACAATGGGTAATTTTAACTAGATGAAGTGTACTGGTCTTATCTTGTAATGAGCTGATGTCATAATATTTTATAACCCAGTTTTCCTTAACATGAGTTGATAATATTTGACACAATGGGAGTTTATTTTGGATGTACCGGATAGTGGTAATAGTGTAAAGAGTTTGTAAAACGAGACTCGAATGTTATCAAGAGATGAAAGGACAACCCAATGAATCGGTATGACCAAACCATGGTCCTCTAACCTGATCACAAGAAAGAAAAAGAGGCACCATGAATCATTTCAATCATTTATTTCTTTTAACAACGAATCAACTGAAATAATTAAATTTTATTTTGATACGGAGAAATTTCTCTGCTTAAATATCAAAGTTAAATAAAAAAGATTTCTTAATTGATTTAAGAAATTAGTCACTAATAGTTCCTTGTTCAAATTCCAAACTGAAAAATTCAAACGATTTTCTTGGATCATTTTCAATAGAAATCTTAAATCAATTGACTTTTAAATGTAATTATCTAATTATTCATATCATTAAAAGAAAGTTCTCACAAATCTGTATATATGTAAGTCATCTATAAGAGAGACAGAAGAAGGTTTAAGTAGTTAAGGAACGAAAATGATGGATCAAAGATGACTTGTAATTAAGAGTTACGATCATGGTAAGGCCCTAAATGTCAGTTTCGGCCACCATTTCGGTATCGACCAAAACAGAATTTCGATGGAATTTCGGTGGAAATTCGACCGGAATTTCGGTCACTTCGGTCATTTTTTTGTACTAGAACCCCATATTTCGATCATTTTGGTCAAATTTCGATTTCGACTGGATATCGATATTCGACTGAATTTCGCTGAAATTTGAGGCCATGGGTCATGGTAACCTTTACGTATGACCGTGCGAGGGTGCAATGACCCTCAACTGGGCGGGAGATAGAAAGTCCAGTTAGGGCAGCAACTGCCAAATGCGAGGGTCTAGGATCCCAGTTCTTCTTACGGTTTACGCGAGCTCGCAATGTTTTTACGCCTCGTTGGAATCCCGACTTTTGACCAGTTCCGTTGACCCTCTGTTTTAGTTTACCTAAGCTAGGGGTCTCTTAATTTTAGTTTTCTTTATGAGTTTTTTAGCCCATACCGATCGGGCCAGTTTTAGAGTACTTTTCCGAAGAGTCTCTCTCACTTGTCTCTATGGCGTAGTTTTGTAGTAGACATATCCCTCTACTAGACCGCACTTCCACTTAGAGGGCGATACAGAAGGGTCTCTTAGGAGACTTCCACACCGCTTGAGTTTTGGTTATTGTTCCGTCAATAGGCTTGACGATGAGTACAGTTGAGTTGGTTACGGTCGGATTGGATACAGTTGGGTTTGGCTAAAGTTGACTACAATTGAGATTGCTACCAGAATTATCAATCATCGATGATTAATCAAATCTTAGAACTATTATTATGAGTGATAAGATAAAGTAGTGGGCGTGTTGGGAACTTAATTAGGATGTATTACACACCACCGCATGCCTACAGAGGCACCCCCAAACCTAAGATATTATTCACACCTTAGAGTCATAATGTGAGGTCATCCCCATACCAAGATCACAGACTATCCATTAGACTTGATAATTAAATAGAATTAAGGATCACATCTGAAATTCATCATCCACAATATCAAGATCAACCAACCTGATCGCTAAACGATATAAAGATAATGATCTACAGATAAATCACTAACTTATATTATATATGGAAGGCAATGGGGTGTTGGGTAATATGGGAATATACATACTGCATAACTTGAAAACCACAGTGATACAAGTAGCTTGTTAAATTTAAAGTTCAACGCATGTCTACTGGTTTCTTTTGTAAACATTAAATTACCTGTTATTATTTTTATATGTTGGATTGTACCAACTTTTGTTGACAATCTATTTGTTCCTTTTAATGCTTGGCAGGCAAAACGCCTGCGTCGCAGTATCTGTCTGATGATCCGGAGCATCCGTTGTCATACCCGATTGTACAGTTGTTACAGTTTTTAATTCAGTTTATGTATGTATAATGCTTTTCTTTCTCTTCAGTCATTTTTTGGAGACATTTATATTCTCTTTTGTTACAAGTAAACTATATGAAAAATTAATGCAATGAAAAGTTAGTGGCACTTCTTGTTGGTTGTGGTTGTTTATATTGATTGTGAATGTCATTGCAAAACGTAAAAAGTTTCTCCTAAATTTCATCACCATATTGCGATCAATAGTGAATGTAAATGATGCAAGTGTCGTGTAAACGGGTACCCAGATCCGCAAGCGTAACAGTTTGGTATCAGAGTCGTGATATCCCAATACACACATTCGTAATATTACAATTCCAGACGCATAAAGTTCTCGGATCGTGGTAGTCCTCCAACTTGTCGCGAATCCGAAAGAGAAATAAGACATTCCATTTCAATAACCACAAGTCACCAATTGCATTTAATTTTTATATCGTATCCCAAAGAATTGAAAAGCGCGGATGGAAATATCAGCAAATGTCAACTACTATACTAATGATATTGGTTCTCATGAAGAACCATGACGTCCAGAACTGACTAGGAGATGACAGAGCGATTGGAGCGTATCACGACCACACTCACTGACCTCCAGCAGTTGCAGACTGCTATGAGACGTCAACATGACTAGATTTTGGCTCAGCAGACGGAGATCGCTGACAGACAAACAGACATGGAGATGAGGTTCAAGGAGTTGTCATACTTCACTTACCATCCATCTCAGGATGGAACAAGACGGGACAAGCCTCAGTCGGTTGAGGCACAACAGCCTCACTTTAATGATTCGCATGAGAAGATGCCAGTATATGAAGCTGAGGATGGAGATTTCTATAGGGAGTAGGACCCTACACTCTTTGCATATGAGGATCCACACGAGCACTCCGCTATCCACAGGCATTAGTCAGTTTTCACATCCTATCAATGAGCCAATGTATCCATGTTTGAGGGCATCGGAACGTCAGATGAGGCTGAGCAGAAGCTGATGAGGGAGATGAATGTACTACGAATGATTCGCACACCACGAGACTTGTGGTTATCTTTCATGGAGTATTCATGGACATCATTCGCCGAGAGATGGTGGGCGGCGAAGGTTTCTGAGTTGGGACACGAGCCAACATGGGACGACTTCGAGACGAGATTCAGATCACACTTCTTTTCTGAGAAGTGAAAAGAGTCACAGCACCGATTGTTTGCAGAGCTCATACAGGGGGGAATGACAGCTAGAGATTATTTTGTCCGATACACCGACCTATCTCGTCACACACCAGCAGTCGCTGCATTTCCATATGAGAATCTGAAAAAAAAATCATCAGAGGTATGAGAGAAGAGGTGCAGGAGAAGTTTGCCATATTATGTATCACTTCCATCTTCGAGGCTATTGATGCAATGGAGAAATTTGAGGACATTAGAAATCGATGTTTTGGGAGCTCGTATGGAGCGGCACCTATGCTACAGCGATCTTTTGGACTAATTCGACGATAGTTCCTGCAGCAGAGGTCAGCCAGGCGGTTTCGACCTACAAGTTCGACATTTTCAGGCAGTGTTCGCTCATCTCCCGCGACTATTTTAGGAGTACTCGCCAGACGTGGCACTAGTTCAGCACAACCAGCTGGGCCACAGAGAGTAGACAGACCCTTAGCTGAACCGACACGACTACTACACCTACCACATATGTGAGATGCTACTTGTGCAATGAATGGGGTATTACCGGTATCAGTGTCCACAAGCTTCTGTGAGTCTCGACCATAGCCACAACCTTCACAGTCGCAGGCACATCGTACTGGGAGTTTAAATGGCAGGAACTCCAACTTAAGGAGGCAGTCGAGACAGACACAGAGCGTGGCAGGTTCGATTATTGCACCAACTAGGCAGGGTCAATTGCATGCAGTGATCGAGGAGCAAGCATAATCAACATCTATTGTGGTGAAAGGTACGGTCTCAGTCTTGGGCTGACCATTCCATATTTTATTTGATTTTGGTGCGACACATTCTTTCATTGTGTCGAAATTACTAGATTCATTAGGTAGAATTGCAGAGACTTTATATCCTTCATATCACATCCGTGGACCAAGTAGTCATTTGTTCATCATTTCCCTTATAATTAGAAGTTTCTCGGTGCTAATTGACGGTAACGAGATGATTGCAAATTGCCTCTTACATCAGCATGATGAGTTTGAATTGATTTTGACCATGAATTGGTTATCAACTTATCATGCTCTAGTTGATTGCTTTACGAAGGCAGTTGCCTTCAGGATTCCAGGTTTACATGAGTTCACTTTTGAGGGAACTTTACATGACTCCAAAATGGAGTGCATCTTAGTATTGATAGCTCAGAGACTTGTTGATCAGTGATGGGATTCATATTTAGCATTTGTTCGAGAGCGATCCGATCATGAGTCGATGATCCATGACATCAGAGTAGTACCAGACTACCCATGTGTATTTCCTGATGATCTACCAGGGTTACCTCTTGAGAAAGAAATTGAGTTCGAGATCACATTACTACCCGATACACAGCTGATCTCGATGACTCCATATCGCATGGCACCGGCTGAGTTGAGAGAGTTGAAGGTGGAGTTACTTGACCCGATCACATCACCTTGGGGTGTCCAATTCTTTTTCTCGGGAAAAGGATGGATCGATGAGAATATGCATTGATTACCGGCAACTGAACAAGAGAACGGTGAAGAACAATTATCCTTTGTCGCACATCGATGACTTATTTGACCAGCTTCGAGGATCTTCCGTGTTCTCAAAGATCAACATTCGATCTGACTACCATCATCTAAGGATTGGAGAGTCAGATATTCCGAAGATAGCTTTCAGAACTCGATATGGACACTATGAGTTTGCAATGATGCCATTTGGGCTCACCAATACCCCTGAAGCATTCATGGATATGATGAACAGGATCTTCCATCCATACTTGGACAAGTTTATGGTGGTATTTATTGATGATGTACTGATATATTCTTGAAATGAATGGGATCATGCGAATAATCTGAAGATTATCCTAAACACATTGCGAGATCACAAGTTAAATACCAAGATGTGCAAGTACGAGTTCCGTTTATCCCAATCCTCATTTCTTGGGCATGTCATTTCCTGAACAGGTATCGCAATCGATCCTGCGAAGATTGAGGCAGTCATGTCCTGGTAACAGCCTAAGACAATCATTCAAATTCGGAGTTTCCTAGGATTAGCGGGCTACTACAGATGCTTTGTCAGTGGATTTTCACATGTTCTTCCATTGACACGGTTGACGCATAAAAAAGTTCCTTTCAGTTGGGTTGATTCATGCGAGCAGGCCTTCAAGACATTGAAGAAAATATTGACTATTGCGCCCATTCTTGCTCTTCCTTCAGGTATTCAGGATTATGCAGTTTACACAGAAGCCTCAGAAGAAGGTCTAGGAGCAGTATTGATGCAAAGAGGTCACGTGATTGCACACCATCACGTCAGTTGAAGCCGCATGAGCGAAATTACCCCACATATGACTTAAAGTTGGTGGCAGTTGTCTTCGCTTTGAAGATTTAGCGCCACCATCTTTCTGAGGTGAATTTTGAGATTTTCACAAGCCACAAGAGCCTGAGGTACATCTTTGATCAAAAAGAGTTGAACATGAGACAACGCAAGTGGCTTAATCTACTAAAGGATTACGATTGCATAATCTCTTGTCATCCCGGTAAGGGAAACGTGGAGGCAAATGCGCTTAGAAGAAGAGCTCATGCAGAGGGTGTGGCAAACTGCTATACACGTGGGACAGGCTCGCAGCTTTCACTAATTGGCATCCTCAGGAGAGTACATCCATATCTATTGCCATGCCTCTACGTTTTAGCAATCTTTGGGACCGCATAATAGAATGACAGAAGACAAATATTTGGATTCGAGACGGATAAATGCGTGTTATCAAGGACGAATTTGATGATTTTGTGTTTATAGAGTCTATTTTGTAGAAAGCTAATCAGGTCATTGTGCCCAACGATGATCAGTTACGAAAAGATATTCTTGATGATTCACACAGTTCGCGATTATCTATTCATCCTGGCAATACGAAGATGTACCATGATCTACACCGATATTTCTGGTGGGACAGATGAAGCACATGACCTGCCAGACGGTCAAGGTTGAGCACAGGAGACCACCACCAGGATTATAGCAATCTCTTCCCATTCCCTGGTGGAAGTGGGAGAGTACTTCTATGGATTTTGACATAAGATTACCAAAGACACCAGATGGTCACGATTATATTTGGTTTGTTGACAGGTTGACCAAGTCAGCCCATTTCATAAATGTCGATATGACCTACACTTTATTTATAATGGCCAATCTATATGTGCAGCACATTATCAGGCTTCATGATATACCACGTGAGGTGGTGTTTGATAGAGACTCGAAATTTGCATCGCACTATTGGCATGAGTTTATGTCAGCACTACAGACAGAGCTGAAGATGAGTTTCGCGTACCATCCACAGACCGACGGACAGAGCGAGTGTAGCATTCAGAAATTGGAGTATTTACTACGTGCCCGCACTTTGGAGTGGAAAGGGTCTCAGAATGACTACTTGTCGTTCGTAGAATTCACGTACAACAACAGTCATCATTCCAATATCGACATGGCACCATTCAAAGCCCTATATGGGCGGAGATGCCTCACACCTCTCAATTGGCGTGAGGTAGGTGACAATGCTCTTTCTTTCGTAGATCTCTTGCAGAAGACTGCGAGGATTGTTGATCTGGTAAGATGAAAGCTTCTGACGACACAAAGCTGCCAGAAGAGCTATGCAGATTGTTAGAGAAGAGACTTGGAGTTTCAGGTAATCCAATCCTCTTCTCTTAATCAATTACAAAAAAATGGGTTGTTGAGATTCAACTTAATCTCATACTAATGAAATTCCTGTAAATACAAGTGGGAGATTGGATTTTTTGCGAGTGTCTCCCATGAAAAGAACTCAGAACTTCGATGTTCATGGCAAGTTAGTACCACAGTACATTGGACCGTTTGAGATTCTAGCTCGAGTGGGGAAGATGGCTTACCGAGTAGCACTTGCTCCTGGAAATCAATCATTTCATACAAATTAAGCCTCCAAATTTGTGAGATTTCAAAGGTACAATATCCCTGGCCACCTTCTTGCGGCCATGCATGTTTAAGTGTGATCTTTTATATAATCCTAATTCCATCACTTGCTATCTCCCTGTATTTTTCTGATTTTCAACCAAGATTAGAACTTCTTTTATGCAGAAAATTGGGGCATTATATTGGTGGGATTTCTTAGCATGAGTCTTAGATCTATGTAAAGACCATTCTACCACCCTTGTTTTTTAAAGAACAAGATATAAGCAGCAGAAATAAATTGCTATAATCATTTACTGGATGCATCTCTTAATCACCTGATGCAACCATCTAAAAGATGTGATATGTTCTTTTAAAAGTATTTCCTGAGACATGGGGAATATGGAAAGATGGAAGAGGTGCTCAAGAAGAATTTATTGAGGCGTGATGGGTTCAATTGTGTTGACATGTCAATGCAGCTTTTATTTTCCTTCTCATCATGATGTTGGTATCTACAAAAGTCCCATCACCAATATATACGCCTATTCTGCTGGGAGTGATCTTAACAAAAATCCTCATTTACTGCTTGGTTTGAGTTTACTCCACGTGAGTGATGCAGCATGGACCTGAAATATAGGGCCACCTATTTATTAAATTATGGTAGTTAATTTTATTTACGTTTTTTAGGTCGTCGCAATTTTAATTAAATAATTGAGATCGCATGTGATCTCAACAATTATTCGTAGATATGGTTGTGGTCAATTAATTAGTTAGAGTCTAATTAGGATAATTAGGGGGTCAATTTGAATTTTAAATTTGTCAGAGTCAAATTAGGATAAGTTTGTTTCCAATTTGAATTTAGTTTCTATTTTTGTAAAATCATCCCTCTTATATAAAGGGATGAGGGTCCAATGTTTTTAGGCAGTCAAGTATTAATCAAATTTGAGATTTTATCTCTCTCCTCTCTCCTCTCCCTCTCTCTCCACGCGATCTCTGTGGTTCTCCTCCCTCAACCTCTCATATTCCAGACGAGTTCTTCTCAACCCCTCCCTTTTCTTCTACCAAATATTTTTCCACCGTTCAAATTATTTCCCACACGACGCCGAATTGCAGTTTGCATCATTTGGTATCAGAGCATGGCATATAGGTCGTCCTCACGATCTAACGATCCGTCCACGCGCTCGCACCGGTATCATCGTTCATCCGAACAAACACGACGAGCCATCTCCACCATCGACACCTCCTTCAAAGAGACGGAGTACATGATACGTGATTTGCAGAACAACTTCCAGTCCATGTTTTGGGACCTAATGGCCAACTTTGAGGCCTTCCGCGACGCCCAAACAAAACCTCCACCCGTCGAAGCCGCTGCCGTGAACTTTGACGAAGAAAACATCGCCGTGGAAGACGAACCGGCTGCTGTCCAGATTTTTTATGAAGAAAATCTCGCCGTCAACGACCAACAGGCCGCTGTCCAGGCCATTTCGGAGGAGAGGAATGCCGAAACGCTTGCTGTCCAGGCCGATTTAGAAGAAAAAGAAGCCGAAACGGCTGCTGTCCAGGTGATTCTCGACTCGAAAACACCTCAAAATTCCATCTACAACCCGCGCGCACCCCCTCCCTGAACCCCTCCAATCCCCTCGCACCTCCAGGTCCCCTCCCGCTGCCGCAGCAACCCCAAGTTTCCCTCTCTGTGACCCCGGTGACTGCTGCCCCCCCCCAACCCCGTCATCACCACCCCCCGAGGCCCAATGCCCAACCAGACCCACCAGCCCCGCCTTCTTCCTCCCCCGCGCTTCCTCGATTTCGCCCCTCCCCCTCACGCTATTCCCCGCCCGCACCTCCATCGCCGCCTCTGATCCCTTTCCCCGCCCCTCCAAACCCCACGGTATCCCCCCTCCTGTTCTCCTTCGCCGCATGTGCCCTGTCGCCCGCACCTGAGTTCCCCCTCAGCGCCCCGCACCCTGCCCTCTCCCTCTCGCTCGCCTTCGCCGCCCGCCACTCCCCTTCTCACGCACCACCAACAACCCCCCAGCACTCAACAGTGGCGCCGTCTGCACCTACGGCTCTGCAGTCGGCCCGCGCTCCACGCCCGGCCCTCCCTCCAGCTGCCGCTACGGCTGCGTGAAGCCCACCGCCTGCGCCGATCTCCGGGCCATCATCATGGCGGCAATATACAAGGGCGAACCCTAACGAAGGGCCCGAAGACTACGGGATGTCAATTCCCCAATTCCGAAACATTGCATGAAGACCCCCGGGCAAACAATTTTATATCAACAAGGACCTTGTCATGCTAAAACATACTATGGAGCCCTTTTAATTGAAGGGGTACGAAAATTGCAGAAATACCCTCCAATCAGGAAAAACTACAAACGTAACATTGAAAAAGACCTAACTGAAGGAATGGAGGCTACGGCTCAAGGACGAATTCTCCAACAACGCTTCTACATCAAGCAATTCGTCGGGAGACGAATTTTTAAAAGCGGAGGAGAGTTGATGCAGCGTGGACCCGAAATATAGGGCCACCTATTTATTAAATTATGGTAGTTAATTTTATTTACGTTTTTTAGGTCATCGCAATTTTAATTAAATAATTGAGATCGCATGTGATCTCAACAATTAATCGTAGATATGGTTGTGGTCAATTAATTAGTTAGAGTCTAATTAGGATAATTAGGGGTCAATTTGAATTTTAAATTTGTCGGAGTCAAATTAGGATAAGTTTGTTTCCAATTTGAATTTAGTTTTTATTTTTGTAAAATCATCCCTCTTATATAAAGGGATGAGGGTCCAATGTTTTTAGGCAGTCAAGTATTAATCAAATTTGAGATTTTATCTCTCTCCTCTCTCCTCCCCCTCTCTCTCCACGCGATCTCCGCGGTTCTCCTCCTTCAACCTCTCGTATTCCAGACGAGTTCTTCTTCTCAACCCCTCCCTTTTCTTCTACCAAATATTTTTCCACCGTTCAAATTATTTCCCGCACGATGCCGAATTGCAGTTTGCATCAGTAAGCTTGATGAGGTTACTCCTTGAATACTCCAGATTATTTTTTTCTAGGAAAAAATGTTGGTACTAAGTAGCATTGAAGGTTCAATCAATTGAAGAGATGTCCTTTACTAAAATTAGTAAAAAAAACTCCCCTAAATGAAAATAGGTCCCTACGTTATGAAATATCATAATGGGTAATTATTAACTGGATGAAGAAGTGTACTGCAATTTTTTTAAGCCAAATTGCTCAAGTTTAAGTCAAATACATGCAACCTGGTCTTATCTTATAATAAGCTGACGTCATAATATTTTATTCCCCATTTTTTCCTTAACTTAAGTTGATGATATTTGACACAATGGGAGTTTATTTTGGATTAACTGGAGAGTGGTAATAGTGTAAAGAGTTAGTAAAATTAGAGACTTGAGTGTTATCAAGAGATGAAAGGGCAACCCATTGACTCGGTGTGTCCAACCAAGGTTCTCTAACCTGATCACAAGAAAGAAAAAGATGCACCAGCATGAATCATTTCAATCATCTATTTCTTCTAACAACGGATCAACTGAAATAGTTAAATTTTATTTTGATTTGGAGAAATTACTATATTCTCTGCTTAAATATCAAAATGAAATATAAAAAAAATCTTAATTGATTTGAAGAAATTAAAGTTACTAATTGTTCCTTGTTCAAATTCCAAATTGAAAGATTCAAATGATTTTCTTAAATCATTCTAACTAGAAATCCTTAATCAATTGACCTTTAAATATAATCATCTCATTATTCAGATCATTAAAGGAAAGTTGAAATAAATATCAAAGATTCGTAAGTCATTTATAAGAGAGACGGAAGAAGGTTTACGTAGTCAAGGAAGGAACGAAAATGGTGAATCAATGATGCCTTATAATTAAGAGTGTCGATCATGATGACTTTCACATCTAACCGTGCGAGGGCGCGGTGACCCACTAGGCGGGAGATAGAAAGTCCAATTAGTGCAGCGGTTGCCAAATGCGGGGGTTTAAGATCTCAGTCCTTCTTACGGTTTTACGCGAGCTCGCAGTGTTTTTACGCCTCGTTGGGATCCCGACTTTGACCAATTCCGTTGACCCTCTGTTTTAGTGTACCAAGGCCGGGGGTCCCTCGGTCAAGGAAGGTCGTATCGATATCGATATCGTTTCGATCCGCCTGGAAATGGATATATTGAGATATATCGCCGATATATCGATGATATCGGTGGAAATGCCGAAAATGGCTCAAAAAAGCTATTTTTGTCATTTTTTCAGAAATTAAGATCACCCAAGATATTAAAGCAACAAATAACCTACAAAAACACACTTATGCCACACATATCGGTTATTTGTAGCCCATATATTGCACATGTCGGTCATCATATCAAACATATCGATGTTAGTGTTTATTCCTGATCTTTAGATATTAGAAATGGATTCCATTCAAGTTCTTATAAGATTAAATAACTTACAAATATACACTTAGATGACACATATAGATCATTTGTGAAGACTATGATCCTTATATTGCATATATCGGTCATATCGAACATATCGTTGAAATTGTTAGTTGTTGACCTATATATATTGAAAATGGAATTCATCCAAATTCTTATATCACTAAATAGCTTACAAGTATACTCTTAGATCACACATAATCGATAAATCTATGAAGCATATATCGCATATATCGATCATTTTGAACATATCGATATTAATGTTTGATTCTTGACTTATAAATATTTTTGTTTTGAATAATTGATTTACAGATATTGGAAATCGATTTCATTCAAGTCTTACAACATGAAATAACTTGTAAACATACACCAAGTTGAAGAACCATTGTATGCACCCTCTTATGGCACCATACACTACCAGTACGGGGGTCTTGCTGCATGGTCAGCGAGTCTGGGGGGGGCTAATGGGGGCCCAGGTTGGCTCCCCCTTACGGGGGTGCGGGGGCAGCGCCCCCGACCCAAAACAAAAAATATATAAATCATTATGTGTTTTAATACTAGATGTAGCTAGATATATGTGTTTTAATACTTGGTGTAGCTAGATAAGTAGTTGAATCTATCTTGCATGAAAAATAGCATTGATATATAGAGATATCGGAGAAATATCGACGATATCGATCGATATCCGTGATTTTTTCTACTGAATCCAGTCATTTTTTACTGATATGAGCCGATATGACGATATATCACCGATATCCCTGTAAAAGGAGATATTGGGTAATATCGAAAAACCTACCCTGTCGAAACCGATATAACGACGATACATATCACCGATACGGCCTTCCATGCCCTCGGTTTAAGTTTTCTTTACGAGCTCGTTAGCTCGTACCAATCGAACCGGTTTTAGAGTGACTTTTTCCGAGAGTCCCTCTCACACGTCTCTATGGCGTAGTCTTGCAATAGACATATCCCTCTACCGGACCGCACTTCCACTTAGAGGGCCAGACGAAAGAGTCTCTTAGAAAACTTCCTCACTGCTTGAGTTTTGGTTACCGTTCCGCTAAAAGGCTTGGCGATGACGACAACTGAGTTGGTTACAGTCGGATTGGCTACAGTTGGGTTTGGCTAAAGTTGACTACAGTTAAGCTTGCTACCAGAATCATCAATCATCAAACATCGACAATTAATCAGAATTCAGAACTATTAATACGAGTAATAAGATAAGCTAGTGGACGTGTTGCTTACTTAGTTAGGATGCATTACACCCCATCGCATACCTAAAGAGGCACCCCAAACTAGTGTGAGGTCACCCTCAGACCAAGACCACAAACTATCCACTAGACTTGAGAATTAGATAAAACTAAATATCATATCTGAAATTCATCATCCCCAATATCAAGATCCACCAACCTAATCTCTAAATTATATAAGTTAATAATCTATAGATAAATCATTAACTTATATATATATATATATATATTATGGAAGGTTATGCGGTGTTGGGTAATCTGGGAATTTACATACTACATAACTTGAAAACCATTGTGATACGAGTAGCTTGTTAAATTTAAAGTTCAACGCCAGTCGACTTGTTTTCTTTTGGAAACACTAAATTACATATTATTATTTTAATATGTTGGATTGTACCGACATATGTTGACATTCTATTTGTTCCTTTTAATGTGTGGCAGACAAAACTCATGCATCGTAGTATTTCGTTGATGATCTCGAGCATTTGTTGTTATACCCAACGGTACAGTTGTTATAGTTTTTGGTTCATTTTCTGTATGTATAGTATTTATCTTTCTCGTCTATCATTTTTTTGGGAGACATGTATACAATGCAATATTCTCTTTTTACATGTAAACTATATGCAAATTAATGCAATGAAAAAGTGGTGGCACTTCTTGTTAGCTCCGTGGTTGTTTATATTGATTGTGAGTGTCAATGCAAAACACGAAAAATTTCTCCTCAATTTCATCACCATATTGCGATCAATAGTGAATGTAAATGATGTGAGAGTCGTGTTAATGGGTACCCAGATCCGCATGCGTCACATTTTAGTATCTTAGTTTTTACTCGTTACCTAGTTACATAAACACTCAGCTAACTTGGTAGTCAACTCCTGAAATTGATTATGTAACAGAAGGCACAATTTTGCAAGTTAGTACTCATCCCCATCTTTATATGTATTACTGCAAATTATTGATTTATTCTGTCCCATCTTCATGATTCACACTGAATCAGCAATTGAGAAAAGATATAAATTATAATCTTGTTTACACAGCTCATATACCCAAAGGAGCCCCATTTTACTACGATATAAATCTTGGATTTAAATCAAGTTGTGAATTACACAAATAGTTTGTAAGCAAATGAATTAGTCAACATGGTAAATTCAAATAATATAGCATTACCATGTCAGGCTTGTACATTGACTCGCAAGCACCATAAAGAGACTCATTAGCTGTACCAGAGACAACGAAATCTTTTGCAAGTTCCCTGAAAGGATATTATTACAAAAAGAGGGAAGGAAATCATCAATAAACATGTTACGTTTCTCTAAAATTAGAAGAAAAAAACATTACACATTACAAAAGAGAACAGTGTCGAAAAAAATAATTTTCAAACAGTGCCAACAATGTAGGGTCACGAGCAAATTGACATATCGATGGAACTTCTGACACAATTAGTACAAACTAAGGAGGAAAGTTGTTAATTTCTTTGGATAATTAGGATAAGTGTGTTATTCCCACCCTTTTTGTTACCACCATCCATTACACTCTACCATGATTCCCATCCAATATAGAACCATCGACACCCCCTGCATGATTGCCACGTATGCCACATCCTTCCAACCCCTCACAGGAAGCTCCTCCCCAAGCCTCATCTAGGCCAGCCCTCCACAGCTTGGACAATTGTGATTAAGAAAACTCAAGAAGACTTGTGATAAGTTGCCTATTTGTTGGGAAGGAATTTGCTTGATTTAATTTAGTTATAGAATTAAGTGACATCAGAGCCAACGGTACTATACCACTGCATAGATTTTATTCATGATCAAATTCACTGTCCGTTTAAAAACAAAAAAATGATTGAAAACAAAAAAGGTGTGCAATCATTTTTGGTTAGGATACTTGATTTTCAACATCTAATTATAGCCAAAATATGACCCCCTCGTGATGAAGGGTTAGAGATATCAGATATCCGATTGAGTTGAAACTATAAACACATCTTCCTACTAAATAATGTAGAACCCCAAATGACATTTGTCCAATGCAATTTGTTGTCGAAGTTAAAAACCAGGGGGCTAATTAATTGGCTACTCCCATGATGTAGCCTCATTTAATTTGTACACATACGAGATTTTCCAATACGAGATTTTCCAACGGGCACACGGCGCATCTAGTTTGAGATAACCACTCACAATTTCAAATCTTAGTTATGCTTTCTAATGATATAGATTAAAAATACATTGTTCGCATGGAGTATAAATAAATGTTTGTCGAAAATGAAGGAGATTTTCAAATGAAGGAAAATTTTGCAGTAAATGAAAAGACATTTATAATGATCAAGGCGCAAGGTATGAAAAGTGAAAGGTAGAATGAGGTGGTTTCCCTGTAATCGAGGTGAGGCGTAGCCTTGAAGTGGTCAAGGCGTAAGCCTCAATTTTCTCCAAAAGATATGTAAGCTAAAAAATGTGGTATAATACTTGAAAACTATATCATACACAAATTTCCATACTTTTGAAGTAATTAACTGATTGTTAGTGCAATTCATCAATGTCGAAAATGAATAAAAGTTTAGATACATTGCGCTTGGGAGCTTGACTTTTAAACTCTCTTACGTGTAAATATCTACTGCTGTTCTCGACTTCTTCAAAATATACTTGTATGGTAAACAATGTGGATGAATGGAACCCGAAAACATAGTTTTCAACAATTATCTCTTCCATTATCATCTTTTGAAAAAATAAATTTTTGATAAAGGAGCCAATAAATTGACGTTCAAATCTTTTTTTTTACAAATAGCCTTCATTAATTGGATAAACTGGAAACTCTTGTAAAAATTTTGCACAAAAAAACTACGTCTAAGCAGCATGAATAAATTTATAGTTTGTTACGCTACAAATTTCTTTATCCCCTCTAGTTCTCATCAAAATCTCTTCCATTATAGTTTGTTGCTGCATCTATGTTCAAACACTGGTCAAACTATGCTTAAAAAATGTACAAATTTAATATTTAGTTAATGGCTGCAAATAAGAAGAATTAGTATTTTTATATATGTCCAAGCGATTGAAACCTCTGCTATGGATTTATGCAAAAATAAAGAGAACCAAGTTCACATATAAGGTACAACAAGCATCTTTGCAGTAATTTTCTTTTTCGCAATGTTAAGCATGTCAATATATTGCATCTAGGAGACAGATACAGATAGTTTGCTAACTTTCAGCATCAACTTATGCACTATCAAAAGCAATCCACGCACCTAAAATAACAATTCCACAAGATCGCGTAAATGAAATATATAGACAAAGACAGCGTACTTGGCACCAAGGCAATCCATTGTGCAAATAAAAGGCACATTGTCATCATCCAGTCCTGCAATCACGGGCATGCAGAAATAAGGAGCAAACCTGCATTGCCCAAAGGAGATGTTAACAACATAACAAAAACATGAGCATGAGCATGAGCACTAGACAAGAAAAATCATTAACATATAACATATATGTAAGGGCATCAATCCCATATTTTTTTTAGCCATACAGGCCAATTCTTCCCTTTGCCTGCATTTGATATGCTCATCGTCTCCGAATACCATTTCACTTATGTCCTTGACTACCGAGGAATCCCATCAGCCTCACTTGTTCCACAACCCCAAATCCCCTCTAGGACTCCATACCCCATTGTATTGCACTCTGACGGAAGATCTCGGTAGGGCATCCAAGGTTTAAAAAAATTAAAACCGAAACAAGGCGGTTTCCCTGGAATCGTGGCGAGGCGTAGCCTCGAGACGGTAGAGACGTAAGCCTCATTTTACGAGGATAAATATCTATAAAAACTACAATAAATATATACTAATGAAATTATATATCTTTTGACTAACATATGATTTATATATATATCACTATAAGATATGATAAATTTAAAGATAAGAACACCAAAAGAAAGATATACAAATGTATGAGAATGCATCTGGTGATATTCATCAGAATTCTAACTATCTAACCCAAGTTGAAGAACCGTTGTATGCACCCCTCCTGCCATACCATACCCCAACAAGACGGGGGTCTATTCGGATATATGGATCTGTTTGTATGGGAATAGTACATGAACTCCCTTTGAATTCAATCTTGTTTGTCCTTCTCGGCATATTGCATATCTTGGTGAGTAACAACTCCTTAAAATTAGGTTTACAAGTAATGTTTTATATGATATTTGCGGATTCGTAAGTTTAAGGGTATAATTTAAGAGTTTTTGACATAATCGGACATGTTCAATGGTAAATATGAACATGAAAGGGGCCAAATTTAAGCATCCATCTTGTATATTTATATCCTAAACAACTAGACCTTTACAAACATATGAAATTACTAATAGAAAAAATGACTAACATAAAAAATAATCTGAAAATGAAAAACTCCTCATGGACCGCCTCCGCCACAATCAATTGAGGCGGTCGCCTCTCAGAGGCCCCTTGAGGCGACCGTTTTGGGGCGGTTTCAGGCCGCCTCGCCTCGAGGCGCATTTTTTTTTAACCATGAGGGCATCAATCCCGTTAAATTTTTTCATGCATGCCAATGCAATTTGCATGCATTTGATATGTTCGTCGTCTCCAGATATCATTTCACTTATGTTCTTCACTTCTGAGGAATCCCACTCATCTCCCAAGTTCCACACCCCAAATCTCCCATAGGACTCCTTCCCCTGATGTATTGCACTCCAAAAGATCTCGTTAGAAGCACCTTCGTCCATAAACCCTAACGGTCACATAGTCGTCGCAGTTTCTATGGTGTCTCCTTCTTGAAAGCCCCCCCTCTGATGTCGCTGGCGAGCTCACCTCCACCTCCCCGAAGCCCTCCATCTTCCACTAAGTCCACCCTCTGCACCTTGTGTTCCTCCTTCCCCACCTTCTCTTGGAACCTTGCCGAAGACCTTTCTCGGAACCATTGTAGAACCAATGTAACCTTCCACACCTTGGAATCAACCGTGATTCATTCAACCTTGTCGACGCTAACAATCATCCCCCCACCATCAATCTCCTATGTTCCCTCTCCTCCCCCACCCCCTCCTCCATCTTACTCAACTCTCTGCTTGCCTTTCCCCCACACCCCATTTCCCCTCTCTCTATAGCACCTCCCTCACTTCTAAGGAATCCCACTGATCTCTCGTGTTCCACACCAAATCTCCTCTCGGACTCCTTCCCTCGTTGTATTGCACTCCGAAAGATCTCGTTAGAAGCACCATCGTCCATAAACCCTAATGGTCACGCCACAGCCCAATTTCTTTGTTTTCTCCTCCTTGAAAACCCTCCCCTCTGATTTCGCTAATGATCTCACCTTCACCTCCCCGAGGACCTCCATCTTCCACTGAGTCGGCCCTCTATACGTTACGTTCCTCCTTCCTCAGCTCCACTTGGAAGCTTCTCGAAGACCTTTACCGGAACCATTCTAGAACCAATGTAACCTCCAACATCCTAGGATCAACTGTGACTCGTTCAATCTTGTCGACATCAACAACCATCCCTCCACCGTCAATCTCCTTTGTTCCCTCTCCTCCCTCTCATCTCCCACCCCCTCCTCCATCTTACTCAACTCTATGTACTTGCCTTTCCCCCACACGGTCACACCCCATTTCCCCCCTCTCTATAGCACCTTCCTCACACACCCCACCCCCAACCCTCCCACCTTTCACCATCATCTCCCCTCCTCGATCTCTACTTCCCCTCCGAAGACCACCTCCACTCGTTCCCCTCCTCCAACCTACTCTGTCGTCATTGCCCCACCGTCGTCGGCTTCCCCCAACCCCAGGATGCCCACAATTCCTGGTTCCAGATGCTCCTACGTCACAGTGTAGTGCATGAATTTCCTTCCCAATGGTGATTGTATTACATTATAGAACGTTCCAAGTTCCATATCAAGGTGGTCTTCTAGGAAGTATTTTGTGAAGTTTATGGACTCAATGCTGGTGGAATTGTGTGAAATAAATGTGACTTTTGTGCATTGTATGCACGGTATTAAGGTATCTGTCAATTACATCTATTATAGGTTATGACTATAGATCACTCAGAAGTTTAATTAGAATGACTTCTGGAAGAAATTCCCAGATCTCTTCCTAATTTCTGGACACATGGGGATGTCCTCTCATCAACACTTCTTCCATGAAGAAATTCCCCATTCCCAGATGTGTCACAATGAAATGAGGAATTTCATCGTGAGCGAGGCTTTGTTCCTCTGAAGATGATGATAGCATGTGAATGAGGTGTTTGGTGGAATTCCAATGCAAATGAAAATTCTTTGTGCAACGTTTGGATTTATCTGTGATTTATTTTGTGATGAGAAATCAATGTAAACTACTGCTAACCCACGCAATGCACGTGAATATATTCGTAGGAAGTAGATGTACAAATTAGGAGATGTGTTGGCATGAGTGTTGGCGTGCTTGGACAGACTGCAGGATGGGTAGCTAAGGGGGTGGATCTTATTTTATGCAATTCGCCTCACCTATCTCTAATCATATCAGTGATCGGTATACCTGACGAGGTCTACTCACTCATGACAAAATTAGCTAATACACAACAAGACAGATCAAATGAAGTACACAATGGATATCAGATACCACGAATTACTGAAATCTAAATATTACAACTATGGATCAACACACTGACAACAAATCAGGCTCAAAATTGATTCAAATAACAACACATGACTCGTATAGCTGCTGCTACAGCCTCACACGAAACCTAAGCACACCAAGTTTGGTACTGATGAAAGCAAATAAAAGTCAGCCACTGGATCAAGAGCAGTCGGTTCAACTTAGGAATTAAACACATACTAACCCAAATCCAACTTGTAACAAATAAACCATGCATTAGCAGATACCACCGAATAAGGCTTATTGTGAAACACTGAGCAAAGCTACAACAACTGATCATACATCAGATATGGGAAACTTCCCTTGAAAGCTGACTGCTGGAGGTTATTAGATCAGATTCAATTTACCAAATCAAGGGATAAAACCACCAAAACTCAATCAGAATGTAATACTAAAAATGTCAGTATGCTTATGAACTAAAACACCGTTAGCTCCAGCAATTAACGCAACCAATTCGAACTTATCAAGATCAATTCGAACTGATCTTGAGGAGAGAAATTCCGGGATGCTCTTGGTGGAGCTTTGGCTAACTGATAATCAGATGATATAGATCCGATTGACGTGTCTCAACAAGAATCTATATCTGATCCTGAGGATAGAAATTCCGTAGTGCTCTTGGAGGAGCTTTGGCTAACTGATACTCAATCAAATAGGCAACACAAATTCAATAAAGTGGGTTGGAATTCAAAATATGCATGTCTATCACAGGTTTCTTATGGACTACTAATCAAGGGAGCTCACCAATATGTAATTTATCCACGCAACTCATATTGGTTGGAGTGGGTGGGAATTCCACTAAATTCGGTATGGTCTCACGCTCAACAACTGTTTTGGAAATCCGCATCACAACATAGGTTTTGCCCATAAATTCAAAAGACACAACAATATTACACGCATTAGGTTCCACTATTCAGCACTAAAAATGACATAGATCAAAGATCCTACAATGTATCACTCACCCTCAAACAAACAAGGTTAATGTGTGTGCATCGTCACCAATCAAGAAACCAGACACCTCTTGAATTCATTGTTAATTTCCTTAATCATTGTGATGCAGCGTGGGCCCCAAACATAGGGCCAAATATTTATTTATTTTTAATTGTCAATTTTATTTACGTTTTTAAGTTGTCGTAATTGTCTAATTAAATAATTGAGATCGCCTGTGATCTCAACGTTTATTCGTAGAGTTAATTTTGGTCAAGAGTCTAAATAGGGTAATTAGAGGTCAATTTGAATTTTAAAATTTGTCAGAGTCCAATTAGGATAAGTTGGTTCTCAATTTTAATTAGTTTACTATTTGTGTAACCACATCTCTCCTATATAAAGAGATGGTAGTCCAGTGTTTTATTCAGTCAAGTATTAATTAAAATTGAGATTTTTATCTCCCTCTTTCCTCTCCTTCTTCTCTCCACCCGATCTCCGCGGTTCTCCTCCTTCAACCTCTCATATTCCCGACGAGTTCTTCTTCTCAACCCCTCTATTTTCTCCACCGAAATCCACCGCCCAAAGTATTTTATTTATCGACGACGCGCCAAATCCCGATTTGCATCATTTGGTATCAGAGCATGGCATATAGGTCGTCCTCACGATCTAACGATCCCTCCAGGCGCTCGAGCCGGCATCATCGTTCATCCGAACAAACACGAAGATCCATCTTCACCCTCGACGCCTCCTTCAAGGAGACGGAGCACATGATACGTGATTTGCAAACCAACTTCCAGTCCATGTTTCGAGACCTAATGACCTACCGTGACGCCCAAACAAAAACTCCACCCGTTGAAGCCGCAGCCGCGAGTTTTACCGAAGAAAACTCCGCTGTGGAGGGAGTTTCGGTTGCTGTCCAGATCATCCCGGAAGAAAGAAATGCCGATCTGCTTGCTGCCCCGGTGATTTCAGACTTGAAAACCCCTCCGAAGTCGACCCCGGCACCGCTCGCGACTTCCTCGCTGGACGCCCCTGCCCCGGGTTCCGTTGAGGTACAGTTCCCAACCCTTGTGGCTGTTTTCTCCACCCCCGAACCACCGGCAGGCCCTCCAGTGACCCCCAAAACTCCCCCTGATAACCTCCCCCTCGCCATCCCTCCTACTCCCCACCCCCGCCTCACCATCCAGGGCCGACCCAACCAGCCCCGCCATCATCCCACGCCCTCCCTTCCCATCCCGCACCCGCCAGCCCCGCCTCTGCGCCACCCCGCACTACCGCCTCCCCGGCGCCTTCTCTCCTCCCCACCCCTGAACCCCTCCCCTGTGCTCATCGCCCTGACCTCCCCTCGTTTCCCCAGGCCCTCCCCCTTCTCCTTCCGCTCCCGCGCCCCTCGCCCACCACTTTCCCCATCCCGCCAGCCGCCCCTCTCCTCCCCGCGCGGTCCCCGCACCTTCCCCGCACCCGCAGCATACCCCCCCAGCGCCTCCCCTCCCCCGCTATCCTCCCCAGGACCCCCATCCTCCGCCCGCCACCGCGCGGTCCCGTCCTCGCCCTCCCGCGCAACACTCCTGGCGACCTCCGCTTCTCCGCCGAGCCGCACCGGCCCCACCAGCAGAACCGCCGCCCCAAGCCGCGCCATCGAGGAGCCGCCGCGCCGCCTTTGCGTGTTCACCGGCCCCGCGCGCCTATAACGCCACAGGGGCCCCGTGCCCTAACAAATCGTCCGAGATTGAGGGGACTCAAATCCCTCGAAGAAGGGGATTGGAAAATAAGTGGGAAGATTTGCAAAGTAAAACCCCCTAAAACTCTTATTTGCAGAAAGGCCAAAGGCAATAGGAATGTGAGGAAAATTGAAGGGGTACGAAAATTGCAGAGTTTCCCCCCAATTGGAAAAAACTACAAGCGTAACGTTGAAAATGATCGAATTGGAGGAACTTGAAGCCACAATTCAATGATGAATTCTCCCACGCGCATCTACGTCAAGCAATTCGTCGGGAGACGAATTTTTAAAAGCGGAGGAGAGTTGATGCAGCGTGGGCCCCAAACATAGGGTCAAATATTTATTTATTTTTAATTGTCAATTTTATTTACGTTTTTAAGTTGTCGTAATTGTCTAATTAAATAATTGAGATCGTCTGTGATCTCAACGTTTATTCGTAGAGTTAATTTTGGTCAAGAGTCTAAATAGGGTAATTAGAGGTCAATTTGAATTTTAAAATTTGTCAGAGTCCAATTAGGATAAGTTGGTTGTCGATTTTAATTAGTTTACTATTTTTGTAACCCCATCTCTCCTATATAAAGAGATGGTAGTCCAGTGTTTTATTCAGTCAAGTATTAATTAAAATTGAGATTTTTATCTCGCTCTTTCCTCTCCTTCTTCTCTCCGCGCGATCTCTGCGGTTCTCCTCCTTCAACCTCTCGTATTCCCGACGAGTTCTTCTTCTCAACCCCTCTATTTTCTCCACCGAAATCCACCGCCCAAAGTATTTTATTTATCGACGACGCGCCAAATCCCGATTTGCATCACATTGTAGCAACAAGTTCATATATCTTCATACCAGAATGGCATCACAATTACATGGAAACAATCTAGAATTGATGCCTGATAGCTCAGCTAATTTTCTGATTCATTGTCTTTTCAACGTATTTATACATGTGCCTTTCCACAGGTTCCCATTATTATAGACTGAAGTTCCACCCATCCCTAAAGAATTAAGAAGTCCGAAAAACTATAAAATAAAATTTGTAATATTTTTGATCGCGGATAGCACAAAGCCACGGAAGATCAGTCACCTCTTCTCATACAAAATGGCCGATACGAGACTCGCAAACGTCTGCGGCCTCATCTTCCTTTCTTCACGAAGCTCGTAAAGCTTGTGCCGAAACGCAAGGCGTTGAGACCTATATAATCGTGATTGGAAACAGCCATAAACATCAAAGGAAAAGGAAAATACGAAACCCTAATTTCGAGTATAGTGGCGCGTGCAAGTAGTACTGACAGCGTCTGGACGTCGGTAGCGAGACCGGCGAGGCCGACGTAGAGCTTGTCGTGGATCCTGAAGATCCTTTGGAAATCGGTGGCGACGGTCTGGAGGTTGACGCCGAGGCGGCGATCGCTGGCGATGGCGAAGCAGTTCTTCCCGACCATCGCCACCACGGCGCTGCCATTGTACTCGAAGATCTGGAAATCGCAAGAAAGAGAAGCATGAGACTACTATCGATTGGAGGAGGGGGGGGGGGGGGGGGGGGGATGGAGGAGTGAGGGCGAAGGTGAGCAGCTCACGCTCATGGCTCGATTTCGACGAGGACTGCCGAAGGGGGAGTCGAGAAGCAAAGGAAATTGGGATGGTATGGGGGGCGTTGGAGGGAATGGGCTTGCATAGGAAGTAAGGAATTAGGGATGAAATATGATTTGCAAATAAAAAATTGCAATATGATATCCGTTAGATCCAAAGTATGAAATCCGTGCCCATTCTAAAATAAATAGGGATATGATATGAGTATTGTCTTTGATCAGCGTAAATATCTGCATCTGAAATCTTAAATATGTTTTGATGTATACATATAGATACAATTGTATATTTAATTAGAATTGCACGTTACAAAAATCTACAACTTCTACATTTGATATACCGAGTCGTCTGAAAAGAGTACTCGATCTCACTGTTCGATTATTTATTCGATCTGCCGGATCACGATACCAAATATTCTAGCTGAATGGACTCCTTCGAGCCTTCTCTCCTTGACAATCCTCGCAATAATAAGTCATGTTCTTCTGACGCAGTACTCCTTGAGGGTTATCTACGGGTGACAGTGACATTTTTCTATTTTCTAGTCTCTTCCTCTTTTGGGCAGTCGATCTGTCATAAGGGTGGGCATTATATGGGTTACCCCAAATAGCCCAATCAAATCGTTGAAATTGGGTCAAAATGATTTGGGTCATTTGCGTTTTGGGTCAGGTTGGACTCAAACCATATTCCTTCAGTGAGTATTTGGGTCAGTCGATGGGTCTAATGTCTTCCACCCAACCCACCCAAATAACCCAAACTATTTCTTCGGATGACAAAATGTTTAATCTCATCCAACTCAATTGATATATACTTAATATATACTATCAAGAATTCTAAACTCCTATATATTTCTAATATACAACTCAAATTCTCCAATCCAAGTTTATCAACTTGTTAACAACCTTATTTCACTAAACATTATTTCAGTTGTTATTATTATGTGTTGTGTTCAATGTATTTTATCTCTACCATCCTTAATACGATTATTACATGATTTAAACAACCGAGAGTCTGCCTTATTACCACACAACTCCAATCCCTATCCACTTCATGTGACATAAATTATTCTTGAAAAATCCATAATCTTAACTAAACAACTCCGTATCAACTTGAACATATCCCAACATTCTTCATATATGTTGAACATATTCCGCCAACCTTCTTCTTCTCTATTGAGCTTAATACATGCTTACTTTAACATCTTTTTCATACATCAATGGCCCCATGATTACTTGACCTTCGATTAATAAGATTCTTCATACGAGTAATTTGGTTTTCACTTAACCCAGTCGGCCCAAAATGATCACCCAAACATCTCAACCCAATCTAATTAGTTGGGTGATGGGTGTCATTTTTGTAACCCAAATCGAATAAACCATACCCACCCAAATCAGTCAAATACCTACCCCTATCTATCGCCTGCCGAGATCGCTTCTTCTGATCCGACTGATGGATCTGACTCCTTGAGTTTGCTCTCCTTGATGACCCTCGCAATGATGAGTTCTTTTCTAATTATTTGTTGCTTAGTGTGTATCACTATCTGAGGGTTATCTGTGGGAGGATACCTCGTTTTTTTGGTACTTGGTTTCCTTTCTGTTCGTGTCTCTGATCTAGCAGAACACGAAACCGAGTCTTCTAATTTGTATACTCGAACTCAACTCTGGTTGTGTATCGGATCTAACGGATCATGAGATCGAGCTTTTATGATTTTTCTGATCTCTGACTCATCTGAGTCCGCTAGCCTTGACAACCCTCACAAGGTTGAGTGTTTTTGTGATATACGATGTTATCTTCGATCTTTCGATTTTATGTCCATTGGATATCGAGTTGTGTAGAGAGTCTCGTGTTCTTCACTTTTGTACCTTATTGAGATCATGATTGACATGGAGGATTCTGTACTATTCCTTCTTCATCCATGTCCGCTTGTATCGGCTTTGTTCCCTCACGTTGTTCTTTTGAACCGATGTTCTGTTTCCCGCTACCAACCCTGTCTTAGTTTTTTATTCACTTTTCTCAATAACAGACACCCAGTTGATTGAATATTCGGGCGTTATTTTTCTTCTGATTGCGTCGTCGTTCTCGCATGGAGATGGCGACTAGAGTACGATATTTGATTATTAAATACTTTCCTACATATCATCATTCCTTATTGTTTGTATATACTATGTTTCGTCTTTGCATCCCTTCCTTTCTTCCATATGATGACCTCCACCCCAGATCTTTGGGCATATGTTGTGTTACACTTAGAATATACTTTGTCCTAAGTATTAGGGGTGGAGCCACAGTGTTGTTCATGTACGTTATGTTTCGTCACCCACGTTATTGCCTATACTTAGATATCTCCTACCCCAAGTATAGGGGGGAGTGATACGTTCATTCCTGCATCATATTTTTTTTCTTCTTTTGATTGAGTTATTGGTCCGCTTGTTTGTCTCCTCTATTGTTGATCTTCATGTCTATACTTACAAATCCATTTCCTAGTATAGGGGAAGAAATGTCGAGCTGATGATCTGTTCATTACAACCCTCGACCCTCCTTGCATGATGCATAGTCTACTATACATAGGATCAATTGATCCTAGGTATAGGGGGGACGACCGACTTCTAATTCTTTCTTTATTTGGTCGTTATAGTATAGCCTTTTTTATATTTAGTATGAGTTGTGTCTTCCTCTTTTCTCTCTAATCTATGAGGGCATAGCTCAAGTTAAGTATAGGAGGTCGTATATACGTGTATATACTTTAGCCATAACTCATACTTTGTATTTTGAATAATGTGTTAATACACTATATGAGTAAGGATATATGATTAATTAATTGTAAAGAATAAATCAATATCAATATTATTAAAATTCTTCAAATTCTTCTTATATAATGATTACTAAATTTGGTAAAAAAATTATAAACTTATTTGGAAAATAGTCGAAAAATATCTTGTAAAATCTTCTGAAAGTTGTTCGGAAAACTTTTGCAAAATATTTTCAAACCTTTGTAAAAAAATTTTGTTTGAAAAATTCTTTTACATTTTTTTGAATAAAATTTTTGAAAATTCAATCTGTAAATGACTTGGAAAATGGTTGTAAAAATATTTTGAAATTTTATTTATATTGTTTGAAAATCTTTGTAAAATGATTTTCAAATTTTGTAAATGTTTGCAAAAAGCATTTGCAAAAAACATTTTCAAAATAAAGATTTTAAAATATTTATTTAAAATATTTTTAAATTAATTTCATAACCTTATGCATAATTCTTTACAAGCCTTATATACAAAAACCTGTAAATAACCGCTAATAGACCTGTGTAAACTCCTAGTGCAAATTCTTAGACCAATTCTTGTAAATTTGTTGTACTCCCATGTAAATATATGCATATACTTCTTTCACTAACCTCTACTCAAAACCCAATAAAATTTTTTAAATGTTTAAAATCCATTAAAAAATTCCAAAATATTTTTCGAAAAATCATAAAAAAATTCAAAATAAGAAAAAATGCTTCAAAAAAAGATTTTATTTTCATTGCATTAACATATATATTTTTCATATTGATAGCTACAATAATCTAGTCTAAAAAAATCCTAAGACTGGAGCTTGGTTGGACCTTAATCCACTTTAAAACATGAACCTTATAGGAACTGGAATTAAGGTGCTTTAGGTCTGCTAAACTTAATTCTTTGATACCATAACACTATGTTCTGGTGTCATATTAACTACTTGAGTAGAATATTTTGAAAGACACGCATGCCTCTCGTATACAGTGACCTAACTTGCATACATGCACCTTACACTTATCTCAACTCAGTTGAAGTGGTAGAGGACTGGATTTGTCAGCGTGAGACACAAGTGGAAATATAAGAAGTCATAATCTGTGGCCATTGTGTCGCAGCCCAATCCAGTAGCGACGATGTCCTAGAACAAGATGGTGTGGGTTGCAATAATGCTTCGAAAGAGGGATAGTCTGCTAGCTCAAGAAGAAAAAGTCCTCATGTAAATGACGTTGTAAGTAGTATTCAAAAAAATCAATTATAAACTCCAAAAATTAGATGAGAGAAAATCACAGAAAAATGAATCCTCGTCGAAGTATGTATATATGTATTCAATAAGCAAGCTTGAGCTTCAAGTCAAAGTATTCATGCGAGCTTGCAGCTAGATGACTTGGCTACATTGGGCAAGCATCCTAGGATATGTAGCTACACTTGCTACAATCCATTCTCTTCTCCACCTCATCATATTTAGCCGGTTGCACTTGAGTTTATAAGGGAATACCCCCTTCTAGACGAAATAGATGCTGGATTTGGGAATTAGGGTCACCATGTTGGAGAAGATTGTCTCTTTACCGCTTCAGACGAGAGGAGCTACATCTCACTTACATTGTATAGGATAGACTCATAGTCACAACGTACTGCATATGATATATATTTGTTCTGACATTGCTATTGAAGAGACTTGAGCAGAGCTTTATGGTTCTTAGAGGCTGTTGAGTTTTAAGTCCGCTTCCCAATAAAGTTCTGACCAAATCAAAAATTCCAAAGGTCTGACCGAGCTCCAAACTTTGATTTTATGAAGACAAGTTTGAAGGATCAATCAAATTTATTTCTTTTTTCTTTTCTTTGTTTTCTTTTTCTACCCTTATTGCATAAGTGTTTGCTAGGGACTAGCAAAAGCAAATATAGGGGTGTGATGAATCTCCACTTCATCACCTTTATTCTTCTACTTTGACCATAAATCCCTAGTCAAATGCATGCATATATGTAATTTATGCACAATAACAATCATTCATTGATACATAGATATTGTATAAAATATGTATTTAATGCTAAAATAAAATAGTAAAGAAAGAAAAGAAAAATAATCAAGTGTCAAAAATATTGAGTGACCCAAGACCTTGAGACCCAATCATTTTGATGACTTGATCGACAAGGAATAAAGTTGGAGGAGAAAGGGCAGAGAAATCGTACATAAAATATACATAAACCCTAATTTTAAATTCATCAATACTAGGTTTCTAGGTTTGGGACCTAATTTATTTTTATTTTTTGCCTCAGATCAATAAACTTTGAACAAGAAACTTGTACATAAAAACACAAAAAATACAAAATTTATTACATTATAATATAATGCATAGATTAGTGTGCTCAGGACACACCGAATTAAAAGTCACAAAGAAAACTTTTCATACATGTATATTCTCCATACAAACTCAAAACTCATCAAACTCACATTTATTATTAATAAAAATAAATTATCTTTTTAATGACGGTAGTTTCATTTAATATGGAGCTAAAATACAAAAGCTAGTTTTTAAGGCTCTCAATGTGTATTTTATCAATATATTATATTCGTTAGTTTATTCTTCATATTTTCAGGTTTCATATATATTTATATATTTGTAAATATTATATAATATATTTTAAATAATAAACATAAATAAAAAACATTAAATGCATTAAAATAAATAAAAGTTATAGAATATATAGATGAATTATGCCTTATAAAGTACCTATATAATAAATATTCCTAATTATTCAAGTATACAAATAAACTCAAAAAATAATAAGAATATGTACATATGCATTTAAATAAGTTATAAATATATAAAATATCTATATATTTTTCTTCTAAAAATATTTTCTTTTATATTTTTATTTATAAATATATTGCATATTCAAAAATATTTTTGATAAATTTTAGGCTCATTTTCTAATTTTAAATCTCAAAACAATTCAACCTATGTATTAAACTCCTATTTTGGAGTAATCAGGATTATAAAATCCCTATAATTAGTTAAAATCATCAGAAAATTCACAAAAATAGAGAGCAATATAAAAAAGGTAAAACAATTTATTTTATAATTTTTGAGTATTTGCAGCTATATTTATAAAATTAAAACCATGCATAACTTATATATACAGAATATTACTTATTATTTATTATTATTATTATAAATACTTATAAATAAAGTTAATACTCTTAAAAAATAAAAAGGATTGTACTTAATTGTATTTTCTGACACTGATATATATAATATAGTTCATATACAATAGTTATATGATATATATTACATTATATACATACATATATATATATATATATTATATTGAAAAGAAAAGGAAATTAAAAATCAGAAGATTAAAAAAGAATATAAAAATTATGAAATTACAGATATAAAATATAAAACATTAAAACCTCGTAAAAATGAAATATAATTAAAAATCCATAAAAAAATTAAAAAGCAGAACCCATAGCTCTATGCGGTTCAACACTCTACAATTGTTCACTGTACACATATTTTGTAGAGTTAAAGTAAAAAAATTAACTCACACATTTTGATAGATGTATCTTAGATTGTGGATCGTTTGTTTGTTTGATTCGATTGATGATGTTCTGAGAGCAGAGAAAGTAGTCGACACATCGATTGTTGGGCCCGATTTGTCGAGCAAAGCATGCCCTCTAAGACCAAATCTTAGGACCCTCTCTCTGATCTGTCAATAGTGGGTAAGATCCATTTTGATAGATCGAGATGTTGATGCACCTCTTCCCATGCAGCTGCAATGTGATTGTTATTTTCATTGCCAATGATCCTACCTTACACCAGGTGATGAGAGGGAAGGGAGGTGGCAGCTCAAAGCATGTGGCAAGTGGCTTGGAGATGGGAGGGAGGAGCACATGACAAGATGGATGGCAGGTGAGTGGTGAATGAGCAAAAAATAGGTGGTCGAGCAAAGATGAGAGGAGAGAAGGAGGCAATTGATTGAAAAGAATGCAATCGAGAAGAGATGAGAGTTTGGTTACTGCGAGACAAAAAAAGGGGGAGTTGAATGGTGTCAGCGGCAGAGAAGATGGAGGGGAACAATAAATTGAGATGCAAAAATGGGGTGGGAGGGATATAATACACAACAAAATAAGTGAGATCGAGTTAACTCTATTATCGAAATCAATGACAAGACTTGAAAATTTAGTCCAAATTCTCCAACTACTCTGCCATTACATCACAGTGCTAAGAAAGTGTAGAGTTTCTTATTTGATTTGGGTGTTGGGACCCTCGTTATCACAACACCTTTCCATTTGGGGAAGAACGATGCTATGGGATACCTGTCACACCCCAAATTCCATGATCGAGAATGATCGTGCAGACACGGTAGCTGGATGCTCGAAAATGATCGATGGAGCTGAACTTCAGGAGGAGTCCGAAAATACGCGGATATTACGGAGGTTATCCACGGGAGTCTGGAGGCTCAACCGTACGTTATAAAGGAGAAGCATTACAGAGGACACTGGCTCGGTAGGAGAGTGTCGTGAAGCTTGTAGCAGTGCGAGCACAATGGAGTACAGGCAGCAGTGCAAGACATGACGATGGATGCACGCAATGGGTACGTACGCGAGCGTAGAAGGGCGGTATGCAGTGAAGCAGTATGTATCGAGGAGCAATGCGATACAGTCACAGAGGCGTATGCATGAAGGCGCATGGTATCGATACTGATGCGTGGCGATCCGCAAAGGCATGGAGCATTGTAGGTGTTGAGTACGAGCACTGTCGAGCATGCTCGGTAGTACACGTACGGGAGTGGTCAGGAGGCCACGATAGCGAAGTTCTGGAGGACTTCCCCTTAGCATGCAGAACGCTAAGGAAGGGTTTACCGCACGAGGCTGGAAGCCGCGGGTTCCTTTTGACACAAGATCAAGTGTTCGGTGACACTCGGTGAATTACGACAAAGCTGCATCAGCAAGTGTTGGAGCACGAGTGTGTTGATGACTGGGCGTCAACCGTGCGGGAAGATGAAAGGACAACAAGGGAGTCGAAGAGACGAGCAGACGAAGAGTTGCTGAGGAACGCGAAGGTTGTCGAAGAACTCGAAGGGTCTCTTGTGTCTTCATGTATCATTATTGTAAATGTAATAATGAGGGTCCCTTGGGTTGCCCTGAGTCTTGTATAAAAGGAGAGGTGGTGGCTCATTTGTAAACACACACAGAGGACACGAGAGAGTGTAATATGTCCACCCACTCTAGAGAGAGTTCCCCTTCTAATAAAGAGAAGAGCTTTGTGCTCGTGCTCGTGTGATTGCTTGGTTGAGTTCTTGAGCTTCTTGAGCGTGTTCTTGAGAGTGTTCTTGAGTGATCCATAGAGTCGAACTTCTGCTTGTGTCTAAGAGTCGGTGCGTTAGCAAGCAGGAGTATCGAGAAGAGTTGGAGCATGTCCGTAACTGTCCTACTCGAGAAGGCTGGTTAGCTACGGGTTAGCTAACGCCGCACAGGATCGATTGAAATAGATAGCGGGATTTTGACCCTGTGACAATTGGTATCATAGCTGAAGGCAATACCATTGGCACGATTTGGTATCATAGCATAGTTCATGATACAATTCATTGGCACAAATTAGTATCAGAACAATGAGCAGATCACAGAGCTTGGTTTGTGATAAGAAAGCGGGCAAAGCTAGGAGCGACTATCGATGCAGTCAATCATGGGAACTAAAGAACTTGTTGGTGCAAGTTCTTCTTCAATCAATAGAACGAAGATGGTGGGTGTTACCGATCGCTTAGTAGCATTGGATCAAGCGATGGCAGAAGTGGAGTCCATAATTGAGACTCATGTCCATCGCATCACCGTCTTGGAGGACTGCTCTTTAGAAGGATCAGATGTTGGGGACGAGACCCAACAATGCTCAACGGAGCAGATCAAGTCCTTGGAGGCGTTCAACACGATGACGGAGGAACTACGCAGCGAAATCTCCCTCATCAAGAAGGCGTTGGCGAACAGCGGGAGCTCCACGGAGGTGCAGCGACGCAAGGTACTAGAACCCAAATCCTTTACAAGTACGCAGAGTGTTAAAGATTTGGAGAACTTTCTATGGGATATGGAAGTATATTTCAAGGCGACCAAGACAATGGAAGCCGGGAAAGTGAGCTTGGCATCGATGTACATGTCGAGCGACGCTAAGCTATGGTGGAGGAGCCTGTAGCAGACGAGGCAAGATCGAGGATATCCAGATGGGATGATCTAGTCACGGAACTCAAGGAGTAGTTCCTGTCGAAGAACACTGCGTAAGTCGCACGGGAGGCTCTTTGACGCCTGAAGCAGACATGCACTGTTCGTGAGTACGTAAAGCAGTTCACGTCTTTACTGCTGGACATCAAGGGGATGTCCGAGGAGGATAAACTGTTCAATTTCACGATCAGGTTGCAAAGCTGAGCGCAAGCCGAACTGCGGAGGCAGGACGTGAAGGACATGAATTCAGCAATCATGGTGGCGGATGCGTTAGTAGATTATGGGGCCCAACCAAGCCACAAGACTGAAGAGAAGGAGTTCACCAGCAAGCTAAAGGCGCGGTTCGAAGTACAAGGGCAAAGGCTTTCCCATGATCCACCAATGGAGAAATAAGAGTACTCCAAGAAGAGAGAGCAACCCAAGAGCAAGGGGTGCTTCATATGCGACGGACCGTATCGGGCGTGGGAGTGCCCAAAGAAGGAGAAGCTAAACTCTCTTCGTGCAGACGAGGAGGATGAAGAACGTGAGGTACGCTTGGGAGTAATCAGTGCTATGCGCAAGGTACGTCTCACAACACTTTGAAATGGAGCTTCGAATTCGGTGGAGGGAGGGAGCTCCACAACAAAGAGCTTTAGTAGAACCAAGGCTCGATCGAGGACGCACAGGAGTGCGCAGGTGCATGATGAGCACCAACATGTGTGCATGAGGCACACAACCAAAGCCACTGATGGGAGAACATCCGTGCATGAGAAGGCAAGGCAGAGCTCTGGAGGGCGATGCAGCATGGGAAAGAAGTTACATGTCCATGGGTGTGGTGTGGTGACGAACCACACCACCAACGATCTTGCAGGAGGCAAGATACCAAAGATGCTCGGAGCGCAGGAGGTGCTCAATTCTCAGGATGCGGGGACGCGCACAGGGAACGACAGAGATCGTCAACGAGCGAGCGTGGAGGTGAGTACTCTACATGTGGAGTTGGAGCTACCACTCACCAGTAGTGGAACTGTTGTATCCAATAGGGATACATCAAAAATGTGAGTAGACAAGGAAGCTCCACTATTCACGTTGAAGACCAAGTCATGGAGGGACATGGTTCGTGAGAAGACCAGGTGCAGGAAGGGAGGCGGTGCAAGCTTGCACCACCCTTCCAATTGAACAACATCAAGAGATGCATAGAGGATGGAGGATTGTGATGAGACGCCAACTGAAGAGGTAATGCTCGGTTTAGGACAACCTATTCTTCAGGTGGGGGAGGCTTGTCACACCCCCAGATTCCATGATTGTGAATGATTGTGCAGACACGGTAGCTGGATGCTCAAGAATGATCGATGGAGTTGGACTTCAAGAGGAGTCCGAAAAATGCGTGTATATTACGGAGGTTATCCACGGGAGTCTGGAGGCTCAACCGTACGTTACAAGGGAGAAGTGTCACAGAGGATACTGGCTCGGTAGCAGAGTGTCGTGAAGCTTGTAGTAGTGTGAGCACAATGGAGTACAGGCAGCAGTGTAAGACATGACGATGGATACACGCAGCAGGTACGTACGCGAGCGTAGAAGGGCGGTATGCAGTGAAGAAGGTGCATGGTATCGATACTGATGCGTGGCGATTCAGAAAGGCATGTAGCATTGCAGGTGCTGAGTACAAGCATTGTCGAGCATGCTTGGTAGTACACGTACGGGAGTGGTCTGGAGGCCACGATAGTGAAGTTCTGGAGGACTTCCCCTTAGCATGCAGAACGCTAAGGAAGGGTTTATCGCACGAGGGTCTGGAGGCCGCAGGTTCCCTTTGGCACAAGACCGAGTGTTCGGTGACACTCGATGAATTACGACAAAGATGTATCAGCAAGCATTGGAGTGCGAGTGTGCTGATGATTGGGCGATTGACCGGGCATCAACTGTGCGAGAAGACGAAAGGACAACAAGGGAGTCAAAGAGACGAGCAGACGAAGAGTTGCTGAGGAACGCAAAGGGTTGCCGAAGAACTTGAAGGGTCTCTTGTGTCTTCATGTATCATTATTGTAAATGTAATAATGAGTGTCCCTTGGGTTACCCTGAGTCTTGTATAAAAGGAGATGTGGTGGCTCATTTGTAAACACACACAGAGGACACGAGAGAGTGTAGCGTGTCCACCCACTCCAGAGAGAGTTCCCCTTCTAATAAAGAGAAGAGCTTTATGCATGTGCTCGTGTGATTGCTTGGTTGAGTTCTTGAGCGTGTTCTTAAGAGTGTTCTTGAGCGATCCATAGAGTCGAGCTTCTTCTTGTGTCAGAGCGTTGGTGCGTTAGCAAGCAGAGGTATCGAGAAGAGTTGGAGCACGTCCGTGACCGTTCTACTCGGGGAGGCTCGTTAGCTACGGGTTAGCTAACGCCGCACAGGATCAGTCGAAATCGATAGCGAGATTTTGACCCTGTGACAATACCCATATTAGACTTTAGGCACTTCTCCCCTTCTCTGAGGGGTGTGTTCTACAAATAACCCATGGTTGGTAATATAGAATCGCTGCTTACATTTTGTCATTCATATTATTATCTTGAAAGAGATGTTTTGAGTCTTTTGTAATTAAAAAACATGTGACAAAGGCTCCTCATAGTCCGCCTCATAGAGTTTAGAGAAAAGAAACTCACATTAACAGAACAAACTGAACTTCCAATGGATGTTTACTGATTACACCGATTCTTCAATCGCCTTTGCCAGCGCGGTTGATTTGGCTGGATCGGGTAGACGAGAACGGGTGTTTGTTTTAGGATTCGACTTGACATGTGGCAATATTTAGATGATGCTCGAAGAACACGATTAAAGTCAATCATTAGAGCTTTCAAATGAAACTAATTTCACTAATTTAGGATGAAATGTGCAAAAGCTGTTAAATAATGAATTCATGGGCATGTTGCAAATTAAACACAATTTAAAACACACAATTCATCACAAACATGTCAAAAAAAGACTAAAATATAATATGCAAAAGCTTCATGGGTCTTATCTGCAAATTCCCCGACGTGCAGGAGTATAGATGTGAATAAAGAAACTCAATAATGCGTTTCTATAAATTCTCCAGGCCCGACGCATGTGGGGCATGCGTGAGGCTCATGATCAAGCCGATATCCGAGCCATGTGGTGCTCCTCTTACGTGTCTTCAAGGCTAAGAGTATCGATGATAGCCTCGGGTCTCGATCCAAGCTATTAGATCAAATGAATCCAAGGGCCCAAATCAATGCGAGGATGGATGGTTGTGATGATCCTTTGTCTCAATCAAGCAGTTGTAGATTGGTCTCTTTATGGATCGTTGGATCATAACCCAACAACATATGCACTCCCCAAGGGGAGCTGCTCCTTCGTGAACGGTTGTTGATAGTGAGGGGTACTCTGATTATGTGTATCCCAACTCGAGTTGGATGAATTTGGCTGGTTTTTCTGAAGCTAGAAAACAATTTCAGATGTTTGATCTTGTAATGTGATGACTTGGGGCTCAGGTTAAGGAGTAGTTGTGCATGCACTATTATTGCTCTTAATTTTCTCCAAAATTGTGTTAGCGATTTCATCACTCATTGAATTCATCCTCTTTTCTATAATTTCGACCTTCTCTAATTTTTGAGATATTACTTGGAGATCTTGTGAAGAAGAATACTCGGTATTGATGTGTGCATACTCAACTACTTCGATTGGCTTATTGTGTCGACTGTATTGATCAAAAGAGAAGTTGTTCACTGAATTTTCAACCATATCTTCAAATAATGCCTAATATAATCGCCATCCTTTTTGATATAATTCCCTCCCCATGAACCATCTAAAACCTTCTTAAATTGTTCATTCAATCCTTCACTAAAAAATCAGATAACTTTCCATTTCTCGATTCCATGATGAGGGCATTTCCGTTGTAAATCTTTAAATCTCTCCAAAGCATCGTGTATTGATTCATTGTATTTTTGGGAGAAGTAAGGGATATGTTATCTCATAGAATTCGTTCGACCGATTGGAATGTATTTTTTAAAAAAATCTTCTCTAAAGTCATGCTATGTGATGATGTGTGTTCCATAATTTCAGAGTCATTTGCTCACATTATCCTTAATCGAAAAGGGAAATGCCTTCGTGTAGATGCATTCTTGCTATATCCCCTCAATGTTAATATAGTACCACACATAGAAAGAAAGTCTAGCATGTGTTGGAAGGAGTCCTCAGCATCTAATCTATGGAATTACGATAGAAGAGAGATGATACCATATTTAATTTGAAAAATTCTAACATGTGGTGAAATATGAAACCGTGGAAGACGATTTTCAACGATCACAAATTGGGATGACATATGATTCATCCTTTGGAAAAGAACTTCAAATCATGTTAGAGTTTTACCATTATCCTTACTTGCTCAACCATATCAGGATTATCTCCCATGATTTCTGGTTTGGTTTCTTTTTTTGTTTCGAGTTTGATATCATACGATCAATGTCGAGAAACTCGAGGACGATAAAGGGGATCATACTCAAGTGGATTTTGAACAAGATTTCCTAATGATCATTTGTCAAACATGCACAATCAAAACCCAAGACAATTTCTTGGTTCACCAACGTGATCGCCGCAACGATTATTTTTTGAAAATTTCAAGTATTGTTCACAAAAATCCAACACATAAAGGTTGACCTAAAATATATTTGTAGATTTAAGGATTGTCCCAAATATGTATACTTAATTGCATCCACTTTCAACCAGTATAAGTGCAAGTATACAGATCGTATAATGACTACCCATCCTTGAGGACGATGCCAAATCTCACGCCCTTTAATCGCCCACGCTGCTAAGGTTTCTCTTACTGAGAATTGACTAAACAACTCGAATTCAATAATCAAGAAATCTATGTAAGTTTTTTATTTCTGACCTAGGGTTGGTTGTTTGTGCACGTGAAATTGTTTATAAAGAGCAACACTTCAATTATTTCAGGCCGCTTAATATCCAACCCATGTCGAGACTTTCCGAAAGCTTAATGTTTATATGATCAATCATGTTTGGTAGTTTTTTTGTTATCAGAGGGAGAAAAATCACAGAGATGAATGCAACCAGAGAAGTGAATTTTAACCAGTTTAAGAATTCCCCCCCTTAACTAACAGAACACAAGGAACATATTTACCTAACGAACAAGACATTCACAGCACAATTTTCAAGATGAAACAAGATAAAAAAACTGATAATTGCGTGGGACATAATCTCCTAAGTTTCTCTTAATTTTCTGAATCTAAAACCACAATGAGAGATGACCAATGATTTATAGATTTTCTAGGATCCCACATGATTTTCAGTGAATTTTTAGGATTTTCTGACTACTTTGAATGATTTTTCAAACTTTTTGAGATCCTCAGATTTGATACATGAAAGACATCATGCATTGCAAAAAAGATGAGGAGGACGTGCAAGTCTATATGCAACTTTTTTGACCCATGGATAATTTTTAAGGGGCCCACAAACTTGGGTGCCAACTTTCCTCGCAAGTCAAACCTATGTGTCCCCTTCATGTGATAGACTTTTTAAAAGATGAAATCTCCCACCTAAAACTCAAGGTCCTTGCGTCTAGTATCACTATAACTTTTCTAGTGACTCCAAGCAATTATCAGGCTTTTTCGAGTAAGGTCTACATCTTCGCGTGTCTCCTTGATTTGGCTTGAGTCGTTTATATTCTTTATTCCAACCTCTTACTAATATAAAGGAGTGGTGCATTTTTGTATATATAGCGCCTTAAAGACATCATACCAATACTTGCGTGGTAATTGTTGTTGTAGGTGAATTCTGCAAGAGGTAAATGCTTAGTAGGCGATCCCTTCCATTCTAATGCACAACATATCCTCTAAGGTCTGAATGGTACGCTCCGATTGACCAGTTGTCTGAGAGTAATATGCAGTACTCAAAGAAAGTTGTGTGCCTAATGCTTTTCTGAAATTATCCTAGCAGTGTAAGGCCAATCTTGAATCTCAATCAGAAACTACCTCCTTGGAATATCGTTGAGACGGGTCACACGTGTAATTTAGAGTTCAACAAGTTGAACTAGAGTAGTAGTTAAACTGAATGTAATAAAATGTGCCACATTGTCGAATCGATCTATTATCACTCAAATATGATCTTTACCACATGTGGTTATTTTGGGAAACTGGTGATGAGGTCCATGGATGTGCTTTCTCATTTCTATTCAAGGATATCGATATATATATATTACAATAATCCTATTGGTCGTTCTTGAGAAGCTTTTTCTTGCTGACATGTAAAGCAAAAGTTCGCAAATTTGACAATATTCTTCTTCATTCTAGGAACCAAAAGTATGAAAGGAAATCATTATACATCTTTGTAATTTGCGGATGAATTGATAACCTTAAACAATGTGATTCTGTCATAATATTTTTCTCAAATTCAAGCATGGTGCTTCCTAGGAATTATTTAATAATCAAAACATTTCGAATTCTAAGTGTAACGACCCGGGCTTAGGTCCCCGATCCGTTATCGAGGAAAACTGGCCCTGACAACTTGTTGGGTTCGAGCCTAAAAGGACCCGTTGACAACCACCCAAAATGTTTAAGCCCAAGTTGACAAGTAGTAATCCCCACCACTTATAAACCACACCCACACTTTGTGAGTTTTCCATGTGGTACTATGTTTGGGGTTAGGGTGTTACAACCTCCCCCACTTATATTCGCAACGTCCTCGTTGCGACATGGCCCATCACTTATTCCCAGTGATAATAGCGGTTGCACGCTTCTGGCTTAGTTCCCTTCGGGTAGCCCTTTCCACTATCAGAGGGAACCCGCTCTGATACCATTTGTAACGTCCCGGACTTAGGTCCCCGGTCCGTTATAGAGGAAAACTGGCCCTGACAACTTGTTGGGTTCGAGCCCAATTGGATCCGTTGACAACCACTCAAAATGCTTAAGCCCAAGTTGTCAAGTAGTAATCCCAACCACTTTATAAACCACACCCACACTTTGTGAGTTTTCCGTGTTTGGGGTTGGGATGTTACAACCTCCCCTACTTATATTCGCAACGTCCTCATTGCGACATGACCCATCACTTATTCCCAGTGATAATGATGGCTGCACGCTCTCGGCTTAGTTCCCTTCGGGTAGCCCTTTTTACTATCACGTCTCGGACCTCGAAACATGGGAAAAATTGCGGAAGCATCCCAAAATAATGGAATTGATTTTTTCCGAGTCCAGGAATGAGACAATAACTCAATAATCCATAAATAACATTCAGAGTGCCAAACAAGATGGAAGAAAAAAGGAACATAACCAATAAATAAAAGACTTATCAAGTCTGACTACAAAAAGAAAACAAATAAGTCTATCAATAATCTCCCGCACATTAATCTTAATGAACTAGGATAAAGCAACGACTCCTTAATTTAGCAAAGCAACCCAACCTCTTCCTCCGTTAAGCTGCAAGGTTATAAATCAATATTAGTCAAACGAATTTGACTAAGTATGCACCAATAATTTATGAAACATGCCATCATAACCATATACAATGAGTAGTAAAGAAAAACACGATGTCAATTCTATATGATAAGGAATATAAATCAATAAATAAACGATGAACTATAATAAGACCTTTTCAATTATGCCAATCATCATGGGATAACAATGACAATTCAATAAATTTCTTTGAACATCACAAATTTTATGACCATAATATCAAAATCTATATCAACTATAAATCAATACCATCTGCCGACACCTGGCAGCCCGAGCTTGGATAGAAGCCACCACGTTCCCTTAAATCAAAATTTCTAAAACTAAAACAAATATTGTAACGCCCCGAAAATTTCGGATTTTTCCAAAATATTAAAACATATACAATATCATACTCAGAAGAAGCGTCTCGTCGCAAGCTTTCCAACGAGCCCAAGATTGCGTAAATCCGAGTTCGTATGAGGAAGTTATGCATGTTTTAGTGAACCATAGTCAGGGACTTTTATGGAAATAGTACCCACGGATTTTGGTCTTATTATACACGTTGGGGAGATATTTTGGAGGATATTTCACCTCAAAATTGACAATCTTATTTCCTATTCTTTACCTTTGAATGATCTTTAAAACCACATTGATCTCCTTCCATTCTCACCCTTCTCCAAAATTGATTTCTTCGTTCTTCTTCCCTAGAGAGACGAGAGGAAGAGCTTCTTCCCTTTAACGAGCCACGAGGCTCCGGAGCTACGTTATGAAGAGAGGAAGAAGAGCGTCGTCGCAAGGGGAAGACGTCGCTGCACTCAGATCGTTGATCGTGTGCTCGGATCAAAGGTTCACGTGAAGGTAACGGATCTTGACATTCTCCTTTTTATTTCGCATACCTTGCGATGATGGAGTTTGTTGATTATGGAGTTGATATTTTAATTTTGATCCTTCCCCGGGATTGCCTCCTTGCTGTTGGTGCATCGTGATTCCATTCTTCTAAACCTTATATTTGATGTAAATATGTCCGGGTTTCTTCCTTGGAAGCATCACATGATCTCCTCTTTTAGATATTACCAAATGGTATGACCTACTCTAATCTTGCGAATGAAAAAAAATGCATTGTTATAAAATATGAATTGCAGTCGTAGGTATTAAGTTAAGGGTACGCATACGGGTGAATTATCAATAATTCACCAACCTATAATATGATGATATCGGAAATATTTGAGAATAGTTAGAAGTTGTAACTTTTAATTTGTTGCTCGGATGGATGTGATATTATACAAATCATGACCCTTAGATATTTTTTTTGTATCGATGTATTATCATAATTATTCATGATAGGAGACCTCCACAAATCATATCTTTTTAGCAAGGGATAACGTATAACATCAATTGCCTAGGTATACATTAGGATCCCGCAACGGATTTCAAATTCTGCTTCCATCAAGAATCTCATAATCTACGATGTTATTCGTGCATTGATTTTAACATATATGGCGTTAGTGCATATTACCTTATATTACTCTTGTTATTTAATAACAATTATAGCATGGAAGTTTGACATGCACAGCAATAGTATTATGGTAACTTTTTTTATACCATAGGGAGTTTAATCACGTGTGGGTTGATGTTTACAACCATATTCTAAGTCCAATACAGACCTTACATATATCTCCCATATCTCAGTAGTGAGAATTATATTGGTAACGAGGAGATTCATTCGTTGGATTTTTAAAATAACAGAATTCAAAATAGTATTATACGTGACAGGTTATCTATTTAAGATATGGAAGCCTAGAGATATGTTTTTATAAAATACAACAAGTGGATGTATATATTTTGGTTGGAACATCCTTCTTTCATATTTAATATCACATGATAAGTATCGGATAATTCGTGGTCTCATATATAATGATTAAAGAAGAAGCATGCGAAGAGTGACCAGATCTTCCTCTCTACTCTATTGGTGTGTGTATGCATGCGAGCGGACAATAAATAAATCACGAGACTTATGATGTTTCCTTCGGACCTTAGGGTCCCACTATTGGTTGGAGATGATCAACCAATTTCACTTTTCATGGTAAATTCTACGGTTAAATACATTCATGAAAAGCTCAATATCCGTGTGTGGCAATAAAAGATAGATACTGCAAGGTGGGTGCTCACCCTTGTAGTCCGGCTGAGCCGACAGTGAGTCACCCCCACTCGAGGGGCATCATAGAGTGGGGTGGTGGTAGGTACTCTGGTGGAATTGAGGTGGATGCACGCGTGCACCGCACCGTACGGATCCGTTTTTGTGGCACTTGTTTTGGAGCGAGCAAGACTCCTCCGGCAGACTCGGTTAACGAAGCGACTATTTGGGCTATACGCTCTCTGTCACGAGTGTTAGAGTACTACTAGCCAGGCAATCTGAAGGTTTGCGCTTGCGCAAAGGTTTTAATCTGTATTCTGAATGGAGTGTTGCAGACTTCATTCCTAGTGCAGATCTTCTTCTTTGACGGGCGAGTCCGGGATAAGTAAATGAAAATATGAATATAGATATGTCAAAGAATTAGTTTTGATTGTGTACGTATTAAAGGCTTAAAATATAAGTGATTGTATAATGCTAGATGCTTTTAGAACGTTCTCTTCTAAACTTGTTGAGTTACTGTATTTGCATTGCCTACCTATACTCTCTCTTGATTTACAAATTATTTTATCCTTACTGAGTCAGTTGACTCATGAGTTACATTGTTTGGAAATCCAACAGGAAGTGTGGAGCAGGAGACAGAGGCTCACATCTTTGGTGGTGCATCTGCAGGACGTTGTTAAGGTTGAGGACTAGTTTCTTAGTAGTTTCTGTTATCCTTCCTTTCCGATTATTTATGATGTAATAAAGAGACTCTGAGGACTTATTGTTATCCATATGTGGACATTTGTTATCAATAGAAACTTAGATCCCCCCCCCCTGTTTCCTTATTTTTGTATAAATGGTATATCATGCAGGTTGTTTATGATTGTTGTTGGGTAATATTGAGAATGGGTGTTGAGATGCGCTACCGCTGAGGCGGGGCGTTACAAATATCAGTACGGGATCTCCTATCCAAACCCCAATGCAATGGACATCAGCACTGAGTCAACCGCCGTAGTGGAAATTGTTTGGAAGTAGTGTAGGATTACCCGCCTACAACGGTCAATTGACGGAATTAACCGTCCGCGCGGCACCCGGCCAGGTCAAAGCCTCTAATGGGCCAACAATGAATAATGTCTACTCCCTCACAATGATGGTGTCAAAAACAATAATTAATTTTCAATAAAAATATTTGGACAAACAAAATTACAAATTAAATATTTGTACATACCATTGTTATTTATACCCCACATTAGATTATATCAATTATTGATTGTTGTTGTTATTTAATCTCTTAAAATTCTTTGATTATGTTTCCTTAGTAGAACTCTAGATAGTCAGATGCTAATTTGATATGTTGTCATAATGCTTGTCTATGGATTCATTATTAAATGATAAAGAGATTGTTACATTATTGTCTTCTGATATATAGTTTAATTTGTAATTTTGTTTGTCCAAATATTTTTATTGAAAATTAATTATTGTTTTTGACACCATCATTGTGAGGGAGTAGATATTGTTCATTGTTGGCCCATTAGAGGCTTTGACCTGGCCGGGTGCCGCGTGGACGGTTAATTCCGCCAATTGACCGTTGTAGGCGGGTAATCCTACACTACTTCCAAACAATTTCTGCTACGGTAGTTGACTCAGTACTGGTGTCCATTGCATTGGGGTTTGGATGGGAGATACCGTACTGATATTTGTTTTAGTTTTAAAAATTTTGATTTAAGGGAACGGGGTGGCTTCTATCCAAGCTCGGGCTGCTAGGTGTCGGCAGATGGTATTGATTTATAGTTGATATAGATTTTGATATTATGGTCATAAAATTTGTGATATTCAAAGAAATTTATTGAATTGTCATTGTTATCCCATGATGATTGACATAATTGAAAAAGTTTTATTATAGTTCATCGTTTATTTATTGATTTATATTCCTTATCCTATAGAATTGACATCGTATTTTTCTTTACTACTCATTGTATATGGTTATGATGGCATGTTTCATAAATTATTGATGCATACTTAGTCAAATTCGTTTGACTAATATTGATTTATAATCTTGCAACTTAACGGAGGAAGAGGTTGGGTTGCTCAGCTAAACTAAGGAGTCATTGCTTTATCCTAGTTCATTAAGATTAATGTACGTGAGATTATTGATAGACTTATTTGTTTTCTTTTTGTAGTCAGACTTGATAAGTCTTTTATTTATTGTTTATGTTCCTTTATTTTTCCATCTTGTTTGACACTCTGAATGTTATTTATGGATTATTGAGTTATTGTCTCGTTCTTGGACTCGAAAAAAATAAATTTCATTGTTTTGAGATGCTTCCGCAATTTTTCCCATTTTTCGAGGTCCGGGACATGACACTAAGTGTCTCGATTTTAGAATCTCATCCATTTGTGAGAAATCCAACTGTATTTTCTTAATGCAATGGTTATCGATTTCCTAGTCGCAAACATTATTTACTTCCCATGAATTAATCGCATCCGTTTGTGAGAAATCCAACGGCGTTTTCTTAATGCAATGGCCATCGTTTTCCTCTGCACAAACATTAATCCATTCATGTGTTCCTCCTCAATTCTTCTCGTGTGATGTTATCGTTCTGTGAGGATTTCTCGAGGATGATCTATGTGGGCTGTCCGAAAGCATGTCATTGAACCATTCATACTGGTAAATAGGGATGCAAATGATTACGGATATATCCGTATCCGATCTGTCATTGTATCCGTTTATATAGATTTTGACATCCGTATCCTTATCCGTTTTAAAATGGATACGGATATGGATATCATTTTGATATCCGCAAACATCCATATCCGTATTATATCCATTTTCGTATATAAATAGTCAAAGATTTATTTTTAACCTCATATAACAAAATTCTATACCTTCTATTATCATATTTGTACAATTTTTATGATACAAACATATTTAATAAATTTTTATCATGTGTTTTCCATCTAAATTGTATATATTTAACTCAATTCTACAGTATTTCTAGCATTGCTCGTATGAGATCAATATCCATTTTACATCCGTATTCGTTTTTTAAAGATATGTTAAGATAGTTTTAATATCCGTTAATATCCGTATCAACATCTATATTTGTATTAAAAAACATAAAAATATGATAATATACCTATATCTATATCCATATCCGTCCATTTACATCCCTATTGATAACACATTGTTGGAATCTTCTCTAAAGAAAGTCCATTATCACCATTTCCGTGATTTATAATTCTAACTTCAATCTTTATATATTGGTTGTTTACATTAGGTCATACATTTACATGGTTGCTCATTTTAGACCTCGTCTTCTACTGTATCGTACGTGAAAATCTTGGTTCTTGAAGATTTGAACCAAGCATGCCACTCCATCTTTGTCCTGATCCTCGCGTGGATTTGCATCAAATTAGTGATACACTAGAATAAGATTCCCCGCCATGCATGCATCACGAAACAGATCGGATACGAATCGGATATGATTATCTTAGTATCCATATTCACATGGCTTACTTTGAATATGAATACAGATATAAATCGACCATGAATTGGAAAATCATATCTTTAAATATTTGGATACGAGTTCAGATGGAATATTCTTTTATGAATCTAGATTAAATAATCGGATACAGATTGAATATTCATTTACAAATCTAGTTTGAATATAGTTGACCCATGCGTATGATGATGATCCTCACTTGGATTTACGCATATGATATCATGTAGTGAATATAATTGTCGCCAATGCATAGAAAGCAGTCGGATTATTTTGCATAAACTAGTGATACAGCAGGGGTAAAATGGGCTACCCCACAAGGAGAACTAACTTAGTTCCCTTGTCTCATTTTCCTCCTTTTTTTTTGAAAAATGATTCCATGGATTTTCATAACTACATCCATGTATTATGTCATTCAAGTTTTGTGTGAAACAGAGATTCCTACGGCCACCATCTATACGTGGTCGATTTCAACAATTCTGCGATCATTAAAAAATGACTGTCTAAATGGAGGTTATAGGGGTATCCGTTTCACACGAAACTTGAATGGCATAATATATGGATGTAGTGACGAATATCCATGGAATCATTTAAAAAAAATAATAAATGAGGAAAATGGAGCGGAAAAGCCAAGTTAGCTCCCTCAAGACGCAACCCCATTTTACCCATAAAGTAGTAATCCGATTCCGCGTTCATGCATGCATCACACAGTTTTTCTGTACTTCGAACGGAACTATCTTGATGATCGAACTCCAAACAATGGTAATAACAATTTACTGTCGAATTCGAAGGCAGTGAGGTTCTTGATCTTTGTAATTATGTTTTTTAACACGTGAATGTGAAGTTTTTGGATACTCATCTCTACGGTTTTGCAACCTGTTTCCTTTTTTTTTTTAAAAAAAACTCAATGCAATAAAGCATAATCCCCATTCATTTCTGCTAATTTAGTAGCACTCAAACGGATGTTTTGTTCTCATTTATTGGCAGGGGTGAAGTGCGGGGGCAGTTAAGCGATCGCAAGGGGTCAAGGAGCCGGAGATCGTGACGGAGCGAGGGCGAGGCAGAGTGGATTAAGTGGATAGGAAGCGGAGGTCAGCATGAGCGGCAATGAAGCATTGGAGGGAGGCTATGGGAAAAAAAGAAAGGATAAGAAGACGAAAGGGAAGAAGGAAGAGGAAAGAGGAGGAAATACATGAGGGAGTTCGCTTGGGTGAGGATCTCGATGAAGAGCTCCGGGTTAGAGTTCGACCTCGTGGCGAAAGGAAGGTGCTCGTTCGTGACCTTCACCGATGGAGAATGACCAAAGAAGCACTGTCGATGTCATTGATGTCGTCTTGTCGCATCTCTTTCTACACAGTTTTTTCATGCGAAAATCTATAACACATCTAATATGTGTTATTGTTTCTTATACTAGTAACAACAGACAATGTCAACTAATACTTGAATATCAACTTTAGAAAATACACAACTAAACCAACACATAATGACAAGGATCAAATTACAGTCCTATAATTACCATCACTTTGATATATGCATAAATATTAGATAAGCTTGATGTTTTTTTTTGAAACCAAAGCGCTTCGGGGGAGACACGTCGTGGTGTTCGCCCCAAACTTTATTAAAAACAAACGAAGGAGAGGAGGAGGAAGAAAAGAAATACAAACACCAGGGATCGAGTGGATCCCGGCCGAGGCCCCAGCCCAAAACAAAATGAATAGATAAGCTTGATGTTACGTGCAAGATGAGTTAAATTGTAAAGAAAAAAGTTGAAGCATTTTCTTTGTTGGACATTTTGTTTTATATTTAATTATTAACTTATGAAACCCATTATAACATTTGTTGAGAAGAAGGGGAAGGATATTGCCAACTTCATGACTGAAGCAAAGATTTTTGTGTAAAAACTATAACTTCTAGGAGAAAATTAACGTGACTCATTACTTGAAAATTATAATATCATTGGAATTCTTTATGTGTTGGTTTAAGGTGTTCTGACCACTAGACCTATAAGACTCATCCTCCAAACTCTTCATGCAACCATTAAGGGAAAATTTGTTGCAAAAGAAAAAATAGATCTCAGTTCCACTCTTACCATGGGCACTTCACTTGTATTTATACAAACATCTGTGTTATTTTTTTCCTTTTTTAACCATAGTAGCATTCTATACTTTGAAATATAAGAATATTATTTATAATGTCTTCATGAAGCCTGATACGTTACAAAAACAAAATATAGGAATCTTAGCTACAAGGTGGTTATCATAATACAGTAAAATCAAAGCTTGATAAGTATACATTGAAATGTCAAAAGGGCATAATGGAGGCTTGGTAAGAACTTGACAATGCTGAAAATATGAACTTTATAAATAACTAAAAAAAAAATCTTGAGATACAACATCCAGCATTTCCCTTCAAACATAAAAATTAATCACTTGTAGTTGAGATACAACTGAAAGTGCTTTATAAAAAAGAAAGTAACATCGTGGCGGTAAACATGAAAAAAATCCTTACTGCGGTTTTTTTGACGAGCTATCCACTTCTATTGCACTTTCCGAGCATCCATCCTGGTTTGTTTCATTTGCTTCACCTTCATCACCCGATTTCGATTCAACTGGACCCATCTGTCTGCTGTTTTCTGTCATTCATTACTGAGAGAATTCCCACACCTGAAGCTTCCAACTCTTTGTACTTGTCAACGATTTTCGCCTTCAGCAGGACACCCATCTCATTGTCCAGTTTACTGTACGGTGTCTTTAATAAGTACTCATCAATACCCCCAGCTTTGTCAATGCATCGTAATGCATGAGTAGTGACTTTCACACGAATAAAGCCATTATGTGCATAGCTGAAAAGGCGCTTATCCTGCACATTAGGTTTCCAATTCCTCCTTGTCCTACATCAGATTTTGCCAAAAATTTAGACATTTAAATATCAATGCAATTAAACAAGTTTTATATCAGAACATTGTATCCATTCTCATGTATTGGAAAATTTTTAATACAACAGAATTAAAAAAATATACAGGTGGGTATTGATGCAAAACATTGTATCCATTCTTATGTATAACTGCAAATATGCATAGTTATGGACCACAAATAGTTTTTTTTTTGTTTTTGGTAAACCAAAGGATGACTGCTCGAGTTGGCTGGCCATCCAAATTTCATTAATATTCCAACACTAGAATAACTCACCCATAAGGAGTACAAAGACCTAGCGGCATGTTTACGTTTTCAGTATCATACATCTCTGGTTGGAATATCACATTGTTAGCCTAATTCTTTTAAATCTACATTCTTGGCATTGATTCCTAAGTAAATGAAGTCAAAAGATTTCTCAAAATTCTGCCTGTAAAGAGATAAGTTTTATACGGTTTTAAATCGATAAGTTGAAAATGATTTTTGCAGATTTCGGATTGTAAAGAGACCGTGTTCACAAATGCAAAGCTACTGGGGGTTATTTATACGGTTCCACAACTAAGAGAAGCTAACTATATTGTAGATGAGTTAGCTTTCTTTTTTTTGAGTGAACTTAGAAGAAATAATTCTTTTTCCTAAAGAAAGGCATTTACCAAGGCTCGAGGAAACTATAAGGTGGAGATTTTAAACCTACCATATATATGACTAATTTGATGGGTTTTCATAACTTTTGACTCTAATATGGTGTTGATTGCGAGAGATGAGTAGATCGTTCTGATGCAAAGCAAGCTTCACATGTAATAATAAGGTTTTCTGAAAAGGATCTGCTATTGAATTTTTGCTATTGATTTAGCCGTTTATTTATTAAGATTTTAAAAGACGAATTATTGGATACTAAGTATGGGCAAGTCCCTCACCAGAATGATAAAGAAAGTGCACACTCGATAAGAGTATGTGCACAGATTAAGTATTGTTTTTCTTTTTTGAAACACACAGGTGAGGTGCTTGCCCTAGAATTTGAACCATGATCTTATGGGTGATAGGCACACTGCACTGCCAACAAGCCATTGAAGAAGGTTCAGATCTTGAGAAATTTCTTTGATAACTATTTTGAGCATTTTGTGTACTTTTAATTGTTTGTATTTTACTGTTTATTTTAGAAGCAATAGACATGACCTAATCACTTCTATATAGCATAATTGAAGGTTCAAAGAGACATGACCCATTCATGCTATTTTTTTCTACAAAAAAATCATGATTTAGTATTCAATTTAATATGCCAAGATAGGACATTAATCATCACCATTTACAATGATTTACAACAATGAAATATCTTTGAGACTTCTTTTACTATTCCAAAGAGAAGGTTCCTGAAAGCATCACAGAGGTATGTTCCTTAACTTGTATTTAATACGTTTATATTCTTTAATTGCTTAACCAGTAGGAGGTGCGCATGATTTACATAAAGAAACATATCAGGCAAATAAATTTCTTACGGAAGATATGCATTACTTTCGAAAATATTTCACTAGTTAGTTATGAAAAATCTGCAACTTGAAGATTTCCTGAAAGAACATCCTCGCAACTAAACTCCTAAGGATACATTGAGCATTTGACCATCCCTAATATAGTAATAAAGGCCAATTCAAATTTTCTTAGAGTGCATTTGGTTGGTGGGTTTTTCCGGGGGTTATCCGGAGGTGGGTAACCCGTTTTTGTTTTAGTGTGTTTGGTTGGTGGGTTAAGGGTTGGGAGGGTTTGGTGATGTGATTGTATTGGAATTTGAAAAAGTTGATAGTTATTATGATATGATTGTATTGAAATTTGAAAAAGTGGGTGGTTGTTGTGATGTGATTGTATTGAAGTTTGGAATAGTGAGTATAAGTTGAGTATTTTTATGATTTTTAGATGATATGAATGGTATAATATATAATTTTTTTGATGGGAAGTGAGTGAGCCCCACTAGTGGGCTAAAATGGGGGTTTTGGGGGGTTACCCACCCAAAGTGGGGGGTAACCCCCACATCCGAACGGGCCCTTAGGAAAATTAATTTTACATTTATGAAATGTCATCTTTTTTTTATCTTTAACAAAATAAGGCCATGCTCACTTTTTTCAGTTTAAGTAATAAACTACTATCTTCCTACATCTTATAACACCCAAATTCCAATGATTTGACCAATTATTGTTATCAAAAAAATCAATCAAACAATGATAAGCAAGAGCATATTTTATTTATGATAATTCTTTTTTAAGTCAAACTGGCTATTTTTGAAAAAAGATTCCACAACATGTACACAAAATGTTGTCATTCAGCAGATGTTCCTTGAAAAAGAACCTTCCACCTTTAGCCCCTATGAAGGCATTGGAATAGGTAATATATTCTAATTTTACGCTATTTTTAGTTTGATTACATATGAACCTTTTTAATCAAGTTTTTTAATTACAGAGGGATGCGCATAAGGAAAAACTTAATTATACAGGTTTCATATATAATTTTACTAAAATAAGAGTAAAACTAAAATATATCATCTTTTCCAACGCCTTAATAGGAGCTACCACCCGAGGATCGTCAGGAGGAAAAATATTGTCCATACGTTGTGAAACCTTTCGAAAAAATAACGTGTACTGTTTAAAAAAAAGAAGTAACACGGATAAATCATACTTTCTCATCATGTTCTGATTGACTGGTGTTTTAGGTTGCAAGAAAAATGTAGTTTGTTTCTAGACTAAAGAAAAATGCCTAGAGAGCATACTAATGCTTTGTTAAGGATGAGTGGATGACAAAGATGACCCTTCATAACATTGAAAAGTAATTTTCCCAAGGAAATCTAGATTTGTCTTTATCTAATCAAGTAAGGATTGATAAAGACTCATTTTATCCTAGGCAGCATAGGGATGTAGGTATTCTTCCAAGTATTTTCCAGTTCCAAAAAATTATTTTATATCGGTCAAGTATTCCTTAAAGCAGTGCATATCTTTTGCAAGATTCTTCATTGTCCTATATGATTCTTGTAGAGATATAGTTGTTTAGGTTATTTATTTCATGATTTTGTCTTATGTAATTTACCCATAGGCTACTCTCCTATATAAGAGAGCCTAGGGTTCACAGAAAAGTTAACGACTCTTATTTTTCTCCAACATGGTATCAGAATGGTGGTCCTACACTGGAGCTCTCGATCCGAAACCCTAACCCTACTACCCCCCTCTCCTCCCCACCGCGTGAACTGCGGCGCCCCGTCAGCCATGCTGTCCCAGCGACGCTATCCCAGACGCGTCGTCGCCCCACCACCACCATCATCATCGCCCTAGCTGTGTCGCCGCACAACTAGTAGCGCTGCGGACCATCTGCGTGCGTGATCCTCGTGCGCCAAACCACGACGCGTGCTACTCCTGCGCCAAGCCCCTTGCGCGTGATCGTCTGTCTTCACACATGATTCTCTGTCTATGTGCGTGATCCTCACGCGTGCTCGGCTACGTGCGTACGCCAAGTCCCTTGCGGTGCATGAACCAACTGTCGTGAAAGTGTAAGGTTTCCTTGCTTGTGACGCGTAAACCTGCTCGTGCTCTAAGAAATCCAGCGTCGAGGTCTTCGCATGGGTAATGGATTTGAGTGCATAAGTCTATATATGCATTCAAATCCACATATGGTTGTCTAGACATTAATTATTTGGTCTACAAAGCTCCAGTTCTCTACATCCTGCAACATGCGTCTTCAGAGGTCCAACGCCTATTGTCAAAATGGACGAGACAAACTATGAATTGTGGGCTATGCAGTTCATGAGCATGATGAAGTCTACCTATAAGAAACACATCCTTACCGAGGAGGAGCCGACTGAGAAGACTGGTGGAAATGCCTCATGGGAGGTGGATGATGCATATGCCAAGGTTTGGCTTTCAGGCACATTGGCAATAGAGATCGTCAATGATATACTCCATCAGCCCACTGCCAAGGCAATGTGGGATATTCTTGCTGCCACTTATTCCCGGGCAAAGAACGAGATCAAGATCCTACAGCTCCAACATGACATTTTTACTATCAAGCAGAATGGGCGGCCACTTCACTCACTTTATGCATCGTTGTGTGGGATGTTTGAGAAGCTATATAGCTTTATACCTCTCACATCTGCTCCGAGCAACAGAAGACGTATAGGAATGTCACCATGGTTGGTGTATTCCTGGCAGCCCTAGATTCGGAGTATGAGGCGGCCCGCTCTCATATTTTTGCCGACTCCACTATTCCTCCTATGAAGGAAGCCTTCCGTAGGCTCAACAGAATTACTGTCCCATCTTCTACTGCTAGTCAGATGTCATTAGCAATGGCGGCTTCCCGAGGTTGAGGTGGATCATCTCAGTTCCGCGGATGCGGACCTAGGGGAAAAGGAGCTCATATTCGTTAGCCATGTACTTTCTGCCATCGTTCGAGACATACAGAGGATACCTACTACTCCAAGCATGGGTTTCCTGCATCTGCACGAGTGGCTCAACAAATTGAGCCCCCAACTACTTCCTCTCTAGATCAATGTTTTAAGGATCTTGTAGCACGTTTGAGGGGCACTATACCACCTTTCAGCTCTGTGACATCTTCGTCAGCCCCTGAGAGTCATTCAGATGTAGCTGCTTCATCCTCCTCCAATACCTCAGGTAGCACTTATGCATTTACTATCAGTAGTGGACATGATACTATTGAATGGATTATGGACTCCGGTGCCACACATCATTTGTGTAGAGAAAGGGGTCAACTCACGGCCTACAGACAGGTTCCCCCAGGATGTACTGTGTTTATTGCAGATGGGACGCATTCCCTAATTACTGGATAGGGGGAGGTTATCTTGACACCATCTATGCATCTACAGAATGTGTTGCATGCACCTGATTTCTCTATGAATTTATTGTCTATTAGTCATATTACGAAGGACTTACATTGTCGAGCTATTTTTGACACATCCTCTTGTTTTTCAGGACATCCTTACGAGCAAGGGGATTGGCTGTGGCCGTGAGCAGGGTGGTCTCTATCGCCTCGTCCGAACTCCCTATGCTGGACTCTCCTCTCTATTTGTTGGACCTATCTCATCATTTACTTGGAACCTGCGCTTTGATCATCTCCCTCTCCAGAAATTATGTCGTATTCTGCCTCAAATCTCATCTCGCGCGTCCTTTCAGTGTAAGGCATGTCAGTTGGGAAAGCATCATCGCTTTACCTTTCCCAGTCGTCAGAGTCGGAGCAATACTCCAATTTTGAGTTGTTTCACATAGATATTTGGGATCCCAATCGTATTCCATGGACACATGTTTTATCTAGTTGTTGTGGATGATTTCTCACGTTTGTCTTGGGTGTTCTTATTGAAGAATAAATCTGAAGCTGGAGATGTTATAAAAAATTTCCTAACCGAAGTCCAAAATATTTTTTCTACTTTTGTGAAAATTGTGCGAACTGATGATGCTTTGAAGTTTTGTACTAATAATCTTTCCAGTTATTTTCATCCAAGGGGATTATTCATCAAACAACATGTACCTATACTTTCCAACAAAATGGTATTGCAGAAAGGAAACATCGTCATTTGCTTGATGTCACTAGGACACTACTCATTTAGAGTCATGCTCCTCATTCTTTTTGGGGCGATGTTGTTCTAACAACATGCTATCTTACTAATCGCATGCCTCATCAGTCCTGGGTGAGAAAATCCTCTCTCTTGCTTTTCCTGAAAAAGAATTGTTTTCACTCACTCCTCGTGTGTTTGGGTCTGTCGCCTTTGTCCACCAGCTCTCTCTAGGTCAAGGTTCAGGAAAGCGGTATGCGTATGTGTTCGGTCAGGTCACTGAATAACGATTAAACGGTATGCGGGGGCATATGCGGGGTATATGCGGTTCTACGCGGTTTCCTAATTTTTTATTTAAAATAAATATATATATATATACAAATTCGACTACAACTAAACTAAACTTATGAATAATTGTGGTCCAACATAAGATATAAAAAAGATGACTTTCATTTATCCATCAATCAAATATCAATACTTCGATAGAACAATTAACAAACATAATAATTAACAACAATCACCAAAATATGTAAGAATACGAAAGAAAACTGAAATTCAAAACAAATAACATTAGCAAAAGTACTGACTAAGATAATTACAAAACATCAACAAAAAAGGTTTAATAAGCATATACAAATAAGAGTTTTACGAATATCATCTAAACATTCAATCAACATTCTATAATTAAAACAAAATCCCATCAATAGTCAATATGGGAAAATTTGCAAATATAAACATAGACGTGCAGATTTCATCATCATAAAGTAAAGTACTTCCAGTAAGAATTTAACATAGACATGCATAAAATGCAATTAAAGGTTAAACTTGTGAGTGCAATAGAGTCAGGTTCAAATATTATCATCAAACTCCAAAATCAAAATATCTTTGTCTCAATCATATTCTCAATTTTAAACACCATGAAATCAAGATGCAATCGATGCCTTCAACTATAAATATAGCAACACTCAAGCATGTCCCAGCATGCCTTTCATGTCATCTACCTTTCTCAACAAAAGTATCAATGCCTAAATTTTGATTCTTTGAATAACTCCTTGCATAAAATCCATTAATTATATCTTCACCTGCTTATGTTTTATTTACTGGCTTATTACAAGAGTTGAGAAATACATCACGAAATCCCAAGCATCGGTGTGGTCTGCTACCTACGTAAAGGGGTCTCAGCTCACTACTGGATATGTTCAAAAAATATCGACAGTGTGCAAAATATTGAGAATTTAAACAAAGGGTGCGGCGGTAAACAAGGCAGCATAGCAACGAACATGTAAATTTGAGAATTAAAAAAAATAAAAATAGTAAAGGGTTAATAACGACAGTGTGCAAAATATCTCATACCGCAGCTAGGAGGAGGCGGTGCCGCGGTGGAGCTGGGAGGAGGAGGCGCGGTGCCGTAGCTAGGGGGAGGCGCACTGCCGTATGGAGCTGGGAGGAGGAATCAGAGTTGGGGGAAGCGGAGGAGGTAGAGGAGTTGGGAAGAGGAGGCGGAGATGAGTGGAGGCGGAGGAGCTCGGAGGAGGTAGCGATGGAGGCACGGTTGGGACTTGGGAGGAGGATCGTGGAGGTGTGGGTTCGCATGGGGGAGGGATTAGGGTATCGGGGAATCAGGGGAGAGAGGGTTAGGGTAACTGGGTAACGGGAAAATCGGGTATGAGACTACGGGTAATCAGGTAATGGGGTTTACGGGTAATCGGATCTAGTGATCCGATCCGATAGCACGGGGGAGAACGAAGCTGGCGCATGGTCCGCGTATGCGGCCGCTCAGCCCGCATATGCGCGATAGGCGCATATAGAGGGGCTTCATGAATGCGGCACGCCCAACAGTCCGCACGCGCATATGCGACCGCTTCAACCGATTTCGTGAACACTGCTCCCAGGTATTGACAAACTCTCTCCTAGAGCTGTCAAGTGTGTCTTCGTTGGGTACTCCAGGACAAAGAAAGGATACCGGTGTTATGATCCAATGTGCATGAAGTATTACGTTAGTGCCGATGTCACCTTTTTTGAGTTCGTGATGTATTTTATTCTTGCAAGTGATCGGTTGATGTCTTCGGATAATGATGATAGCATACATATGTCACCACCGCCATTACCTCCCACACCACCACCACCTCTTCCTCATTCCCCACCTTCACTTACTATACCAACCTCAGTTCCACCATTACTACACCATTATACCGCCAGCCTGCTTCTGCTCATGATCATCGCTCGTCATCTAGCACGCAAGAGGTATGTTCTGATTATACAATTTCTAATGATGAGTCAAACGGTCTACCTGAGCAGGAATCTTTACAGGGCACAGAGGTAGAGGCTGCAGATTTGGGACCTACCTATTGCACTTCGGAAGCAGAAGCGTAGCTGTGAGTCATACCCTATAACCTCAATGGTCTCCTTTGATCGCTTGACTGACGATTTCAGGAATTTTGCAGTTGCATTATACGCTGTGGCAATTCCGGAGGAATTATTCAAGAGGCTCTGGAGGACGGTCGATGGCGTTTGGCTATGAAAGAAGAGATGGATGCTCTTCAAGTCGAGAGGCACTTGGAGCCTCGTTCCAGTTTCTACAAGAATGTCTCCAGTAAGCTGTAAATGGGTATTTACAGTTAAGCATAATACAGATGGTAGCATCGACAGATACAAAGCAAGTCTAGTAGCACGATGGTTTACTCAGACATATGGGGTAGACTATCTTGATACCTTTTCACCAGTTGCTCGTCATTCCACCTTACGGATTCTTCTTTCGGTTGCTGTCATTCGCGATTGGCCGTTGTTTCAGTTAGATGACAAAAACAAGGTTTGCAAAAGTCGGTAGTCGGTACTCGCTCGGTTGGATCAATGACTAAGGATCAATCGGCAGTCGGGCGACTAATCGAATTTAGTTAGACTTTAATCAGCTTTGAATTTTATGATTATTTTAAATATATAACTCATTTTTATACATAGATTTTGTACATTTTTATACTACCATAATAAAATAAAAGAAGTAATTGAATTTAGATAAAACATTAAGCATATTATAATAAGATTGCCTATAAAAAGCAAAACATTAAAAAACATGACATCTCCAAGCAAAAATTGGTCGATTAGTGCACCGAATCGAAATTAGTCGGTACTCGGTCGACCACCCTACTGACTAGACTAGTCGGACCTATTAGTCAGGCGACTTTACAACACTGGTCAAAAATGCATTTTTGTATGGTGACCTTCAAGAGGAAGTATACATGCAACAACTACCTGGGTTTACTTACATGCAACAACCACCTCGGTTTGCTGTTGAGGGGGAGCGCTTACAGGTATGTAGACTTCATAAGGCGATTTATGGACTTAAATAGAGTCCTAGAGCTTGGTTCCAAAAGCTATCAGACTTATTTGAGAACATGGGAACAAACGTTCTAATGCAGATCGTTCACTTTTTGTACAGAAAACATCCACATGTATAGTTGTGGTTATGGTGTATGTGGACGACACTCCCATTACAAGAGATGACAAGCAAGGAATCAAGAGGGCGAAAGAACTTCTGGGTCGCGAATTTGTTATAAAGGATATTGGAGCTCTTAGATATTTTTTGGGACTAGAATTTGCTAGGAATCAACAAGGGCTTGTGATGACTCAGAAGAAATACGCCACTGATGACGGGTATGCTTGGATGTCAACCTGCCACCACACCTATGGATCCAAGCATGAAACTATATGATGATGATACTGAGGAGGTTGATAGGAGGATATACAGAGAGCTGGTAGGAAAGCTTCTTTATATTACCATTACCAGACCTGATATTTCTTTTGTTGTTAATCGGGTAAGCCAGTTCATGAAGCAACCACGTCAGATCCATATGGGTGCTATACATATGATACTCAGGTATCTTAAATCATCTCCAGGCGCAGGTCTACTGTTTAGAAAAGACAAGGAGGTCACCATCTCAACATGTGCAGATGCAGATTATGCATGGTGCCCAAAGGAATAGGAAATCTACCACTGGATTTGCTGTATATGTTGGAGAGTCTCTTGTCTCTTGGAGGAGCAAGAAACAAACAGTGGTAGCCAGATCTAGTGCTGAGTCTGATATAGGGCTATGGCCCAGGTTAGTACAGAAGTGATGTGGGTACGAGCTGTTCTTACAGATCTATACATAGAGGTTCCTCTTCCTATGGCACTGGAACATGACAATCAAGCTGTTATATTTATTGCAGATAATCCAGCATTTCATGAGCGCACCAAGCATACGAGGTTGATTGTCACTATATACGAGATATGGTTCAGAAGGGTTTTATTTCCACATCTCTTGTCAGCTCAGGGAATCAAACTGCAGATATCTTCACGAAGGCCTTATTCAGAGGACCTTTTCCAGAAGCGCATGTCCAAGCCGAGTATAATAGACATCTATGCTCCATCTTGAGGGGGAGTGTAGAGATATAGTTGTTTACGTTATTTATTTCATGATTGCGTATTGTTTCTTAATTTCCTATACTTATGTCTGTCTTATGTAATTTACCCACAGACTACTCTCCTATATAAGAGAGCCTGGGGTTCATAGAATAGATAAACGACTCTTATTTTTCTCTAACAATTCTCCCCATGTAAATCGTGTGCAACATTAACAAAAATATTAAAAAAGTAGGATGATTCTTCCTCAGACCTTTAATTAAGAAAGAGGTGCCAAAATCTCACATACTCGCATAGAGACTATAAAGTGGTGACTTGCCAAGGTTCTTTAAACCTTCAAAAGTAGCGTGATACAAAACGATAGAGTAGAAAAATGCTAAAAAAACTAATCGAAGGAATTTCTCACATACCCACACTTAACTATTATGCGTCTTCACCTAGTTTTTTTGATCTTTTTATGGTGGGCTTTTCTACAACAACTAGTTTGGTGATTTGTTGAGGTTCCATTCCCAGAAGCCATTGTCATGGATTCCCTGAGTTTGTTATTTCTTTTGCATAACCCGTGAGTTTGTTTATAATCAGTTTTAAACCAGTGCATTTCAGTCGGTATCATTGGTTTGTCTTCAACATCTTCTGCTACATCTTTGCAGTGCTACACACAGTACACACTTAGTGGTCTAGTGGTAGTACAGTGTGTACTATCTACCACACAAAAGATCAAGGTTCAAATCCCACTCTTGCAGGGGTTGCGTTAGGTAGTCGACGGCCAGCGTAAAAAATAGTCGAATCTTTCAACATGGATTTGAGCAAGAATCCATGTGGCCGACCCTACTTATAGTGGGAGAAGGCTTAGTAAACTTTTTAGATATTTGTTGGCTCCAGAGTCATGGTTAGACTTTTAAATTGGTTTTATGTTTCTGTTGACTACGGTTGAATGCCATTTTTCATCAGACTTAATACTCCAGAATCCCTAATAACCATTGATTTACAGAAACCAGCTCCTGTGTGGTTCATTCATTGTTATTTCAGGAGGTTTGCTTCATAAACTGCAGTCTATTTGCATCATGGATGGCCAGTATGTTAAGGTGGTTTTGATTATATATAAATTTAATAATGGCAAGTATGATGAAAAGTAATCGTGATTGCTGTTACGGCAAATAATTTTGCACAGTATGCCCGTATCTCATCTTTATTTTGACTGTGTCAATGTCATTTGTCCTTGGTTACCCATTTGTGAATAGGTCGCATCCTCCTATGTCTCAAATCCCAAAGGTCATCCTTCAAATATGATGCTTATTAGCATTGGGTATACAACTATGCATCAGTCAAATACCACTTTGGCTATGTTTAAGGTCAGGTTGTATTCCATGTTGGAAGGACAAAAAAACTGTATGGCAAAGTCATCAAGGTCAGGCTTCGCCGTCATCGTTCTTGTTTAATTATGGACATGTCGAATAGATAGATAGAGTCTATCTCATCATTTTGCGGATACCCATTAATGTACAAATTTATAATTATGAAAATCTAATGTACTTACGGCATACTAAATGCACTTACTAAGAAAATAAAGAGCAAACATTTTACGAGAACGTATAAAAAGAAACCGAAGTTGTTGTGGACAGAGGAGGAGGGACTTACTTATTGCCACCGTCCTCGCTGACCTGGTTGCCGAACTGGATGTGTTTGCCGGCGAAGATGCCGCGAAGAGCCCTTCCCATGACGAGCTTGTTGTTGGGGAGGCGTCTCTTGAGGACCCTCTTCATCTCGGGGGTCATCCACTCCTCCCCGACCTTCCGGACTATCTTCTTGTACATCTCCTGCGCCCTAAATGACATGATGAGCTTGTTGTTTGTTGACAGAGGCTTAAGGCGAGTGCGTCTGTTCCTTTCCCTCTTTCTATATCTGACTACTCTTCTCGTGGGTGGTGTGTCGAGGAGAATGTGACGGTGGTGGCCGCGGAGAGGGGGAAGAGGCGGCGGTGGCGTAGAGAGGCGGATGTAGCGGCGGCGGCGTTAAGAGAAGATGTGGCGACAGTGGCGTGGAGAGCAGGAGGTCTCGACGGCGGCCTGGCGAGGAGGAGGTGACGGCGGTGGGGGCAAGCAAAGGGGATATGGCGGGCGTGGGGATGTGCGATCGGTGGAGGTAATGGGGTGATATTGAAATAATGCTAGGCAGGAAGGAAGACGATCCTCTGCTGTAATTACATTTACAGCACAGTAGAGGTGTTGTAATTTCAATTTTTTCCTTTTTACCGTTTGGATTTCCAAAAGTATGGTTAATATATTAGATTAATGTTCCACGTATTTTTCAAATTTCCCAAATTAGAAGGTATTAATTATTTTATCTTAATAATCAAAAGTTTGCTTCTTTTTAAATGAGATTATGTTGCTTAAATATTGAGTAGATATTTAACTATTAAGATAAAATAGAAAATGCCCTCGGATTTGAGTGCAATTTGGAGGACATGTCACTCATTAGTCGAATATATAATCCATAAGGTTGGATTTTGGAAATCAAAATTATAAAAAGAAAAAAAATAGGATTACAACACATTTCTTGTAAATCCCATTACAACAGAGGATCCTCTTCCATGCAAGAATGTTTCAAAATAATACCTAGGGTTGGAAATAATGCTATCTTATGTAGAATGTTTAACAAATGGGTCGTTGAGTGGTGACTCTGAGTTAGCATTTTTATTGCACTACCGAAACCATTTAGGGGATGGATCCTTCTGCCGCTATCTCTGATGCACCATCAAAACCCATTTCAGATTCTCAAATCGTCCTCAAATAGTGAGCAAGCCACTTTGCTTCCATTGTTTACAAGAAGGTCATAGCATATGTCATTGCTTGGTAGAGATTACCTGCGACTCTTGCCATGACAGTCACTATATTGCGGCATCCAACATAAAACGAAACCCTAAACAACAAAATCCTAAACATTACTGTGAGCATTCCGGAATGGCTCTGCAACAATATTTTGAATGTCTTCGCGCCATTTCCCTGCAGGTTGATCTCCATGCTTCGATCCAAAACTCACATCCTCGTATAAACACCCAATTCCCAACCTCACCCACGCTCGAAACCTAAATTGCAAGACAAGTCTTCAATAATGCTTGGTCATCAAGTTCTACCATGATTTTTTTTCACATGACATGTGATTGTAGGCTCGTTCTATAAGAAATTCTATTGATATCGATTGAAAAAAATTCTTATCCATAGTTGAAGAGAAGCTTTGTGAAGAGAAAAAGCAATCGAGGCCTTTCTTAATATATTGCAAGGTCCCCAATAGCATGCTCATCAACCCGCTTTAAAGATGAAGATTATGCGTTCTAGTTTTCATCAATGCTTGATTGTGGAGCTCAAAACCCATTATCTCTTTCAATTCCGCTAAGGAAGTTCTTGGAATTGAAATTCTCAAGCCTCCTTCAACCATGTCAGGAAGATTTCGAAATCATCAGCTGGTGGTCAAAGTGGATTCCCAAAGACAATTAAAAACTTTGGCACATTTCAACATTCAAGGAATTCACAGCTCTTGGATATGGTTTTACAAGTGATCTCCTTCTTCCGGTGCCAATGGGGTCGAGAAGGTCTCAACTTACTAGTTGTTGGTTGATGAACGTCAAATTTGCCTCTTTAATAATCTAAAATTATCGTAGTACATGAGGCAAATTTGGTTCGTCAAAATCCACAATCATTTGAATGTTGTGGAGTATTTTAACTTGGTAAATGTATCAAGATCGAACACATGGACACGAGCTACTCTATCTATTTATCGAATTAAGAGTATGTGTTAATAATTCCCCAATTTCAAGGTCTTCATGCATATGCGCATAATAAAATGCAGAGCAATGCAATTAGATGATGCATGTAATTTATAGTTGGATTTTCGATGCTAATTTAAGGAGATGCATGAACACAATGTATGCATGAATGCGAAGGAGAAATATGCAAATAATTATTACAAGCATGCCCTAGAAGATCACAAAATTAAGCAACATATTATGGCTTAAGTTTCATAGTCAAATTGAGTACTGAAAAGATTGCAAACTGTCATAGATCAATGGCAGAGACATATGGATCAAAGATACTACTTAGTAATAAAAATTTATCATTTGTGACATGGTGTCATATGAGAAAATTAATAAATGCAATAGATAGATGATGAAATAAGGAACAGGATAACACTAAAATCAAGTAAAATTGACCTACGATGCTCAAGATATGCTAAATGGAATGCAAGGGCATAAATGCAATAAAAATGCAAGAAATAATTGGATAAATAATCACAAATAAGTCCTTGGAAGGACCTGTTTGCAATAAATAAAACTCCGAGGGGCATTTATGCAATTGTTCCTAAAGTGCGGGCCCTTCGTTGTGATTTCCAGAAGTCGGATGGGTGTAAACGTAATTTTTCCAGGAACGCACGTGAGGCACGTGAGGCACACCATGGTTAATATATTAGATTAAGATTAATGTTCCACATATTTTCTAAATTTATTAAATTGAAAGTTATTAATTATTTTATCTTAATAATCAAAAGTTCGCTTCTTTTTAAATGAGATTTAAGTTGCTTAAATATTGATTGGACCTTTAACTATTTAGATAAAATAGAAAATGTCCTCGGAATTGAGTGCAATTTGGAGGACATGTGAATCATTAGTCGAATATATAATCCATAAGGTTGGATTTTGGAAATCAAAATTGTAAAAAGAAAAAAATAGAATTACAATACATCTCTTGTAAAATCCCGTTACAACAGAGGATCTTCTTCCATGCAAGAATGTTTCAAAATAATACCCGATAACACGGATTTGGCGAGGGTCTGAATATCTCACACAATGCGAAGACAAGAGTCGCTGCGGTGACCACTCACTAAATCCGTATTAATCAACAATGAACCCACAATATAAATCAAGTAATGAGAAACAACTGTGGAGTCAAATTTATTATAACTCTACAATAGGTGTGTATAGTGCAAGTATGTGTAGAGTGTCGAACTCAGGGAGCAAACAGGACAAATCAAGCAAAGATGCACAAAAATGTGATATGTGATCAAGTGTCTACAAGTATGCAAATTTTTGTGGGTTTTTAAATTATATATTTCTTTTCTTTAATTTTTAATTTTATATTTTTATATTTTGATTTTAAATTTACTGATTTTCTATTTTTCTTTTTGTATTTTATATTTTTGTATTTTCTTTTTTTATGTTTTCTTTTTTTTAAATAGGATATATACATAATATAGGGAAAGAGAAGATGGAGTATTTATAAAAATAAGGAAAGATGCTCAAAAATCAAGAAATCAAATGTTTTTAGTCTTTTTATAATTTTATAATGTTTTTGTGATTTTTATTGATTTTTCCGAATGTTTTTGGTATTTTTAAAAGTCAAAATACTAGAAAACAGTGGACTAGGCTGCTGGCCGAAATTAAAATAAGGATTAAAAATAGTGAACAGTGTCCAAAATTCCTCAAATTAATTTTAAATTAAAGAGAATAAATCAGAGAAAGCGCAGAAACTGAGTTTGCATTTTTAGGATTTTTCTTGAATTTTTTAGATTTTTATGAAGTTTTTAGAGGTTTTCTAATTTTTAGGAGTTTTACTTTGAATTTTTTAGTGATTTTTTGGACTGACACTACAATATGATAAGTTACGCAAAATATAAATTTTGGAAATTTTCAAAAACTTTTACTAATTTTTATGGATTTTCTAATGCAAACAATACTGAAAACACATGTTTTTGAATTTTTATAAATATTAAAATACAATAAAAATACAACATAAAAATATGACGTGAATCTACAAGGCAACAGGAGCCTAAGGTAATTTTTTTGATGATTTTTAGAGATTTATAGAAGCATGTAATAAATAGATACAACAACAAGAAACTACACTACTAGCAAGGGCATATATGTAAATAAGCAAACATCCAAAGGCCACAGTGCAATTTTCACACAAAATATATAACTAATAAATCAATTTCCAGGACCAAATCCAAATAACCAAAGCCGCTAGAGCACAAGTGCAATTTTTCCAACTCCACGCGTGACTAGCACTCGCTTGGGAAGGACCTAAATGCAATAACAAAAACTCCCAAGGGCTTACATGCAAATACCCCAAAAATATTACACGTTGAGGAGCAATTCCTGGTTTAAAATGAAATACCTAAACCCACAGGGGGTCCAGTGCAAAATCACCACCACCCCACGTGCACAGATCACGTGAGGTGACGTAGACTGGACCTAAATGCAAATAAACAAAGTTTAGGGGCCTAGATGCAAATATTACAAAAATATTTAAACTACATACGAAAGTTTACGGACTAAAAATAAATACAAAAAGAGTCTGGGTGTCGATGCAAAATACCCAGATCAGGCGCAGATCGAACGGTTGAGGGCGCTCCACTTGCCACGCGTCACGCCCTCATGCGACGATGACGCTTCGTGATCCAACGCCCCGGATTAGATCTCCTTGGCTGATCGGACGATGGGGCTTCTGGGAGATCCAACGGCTTCTGTTCAATCTGGAGGGTGGCCGAGATCTAACGGCGGAGAGGCGTGGACGAAGAACAGGAAAGCAACGCGGTGGGGCGAGCTTCCCCGTCCTCGATCGGCGGCCTCCGGCGTTCCTTGGTCTTCAGAAGTGGCCTGCAACCTCTTGCGGTCCTCCTCTAGCTCTTGAAGCCTTCAAAACTCCTCGGCGATGGCAGAGGCGCTTGCTAGAAGGCAGCGGAGCTACGGGCTCTGAGCATCTCCGACGAGCGAGCAAAATAGCCCCAGGTGATCTTCAAAGCGTGTGGACCTGCAGAAAGACGTGAGAGGATCCAGGGCAAAATGCCTGGACCCCGCGGTAGCAAAAGCGAAACGGAGAAGGGTGGTGCACTATATGGGGTTTGACTATGCGACTCTGGTGCTCCAAAGACCGAGGAAGATGGCTCGAATCGCCGCTCCTCGGCCCTAGGAGAGCCTAGGGCGTGAAAGAGGGTCTATCGAGGAACAAAAGTCCTTCAGGGATTGACACGAATGGAGGCAAGTTTTGACCTCGAAAAAATCGAGAAACTGGGGTCGAAACGAGGTCTAACAAGGGCAGAGGGGGAAGGATGACCAGTTGACCGAGGTCAACTTGGACTGCCTCCTGGTTGGTCCACGTGGACCAATGATGAATACCCATTCATCACTCTTTATTCTTCTAATTTAGCTACAAAAACCTTTGCAAATACATGTAGATATGTGTAAATACAAATAATTACCAAAAGCATGCATTGTGTAAAAACATGTAATTAGCATGTTTTTGTGCAAAAATAAAAGAATAAAGAGTAAAAAGAAAAAGAGGGAAATATTTAGAATAAATATTGAGCAACCTAACCCAAGGGAGGGCTCAGCATGGGCCTGACCGCATAAAAGCCAAAGTAGAGGGAGATAGGAGCTCACATGTAAATAATTGTGTAAATAAAATAACAAAATATTTTCCTCACCAAAAATACAGTTTTAAATATTTGTATATAGTTATAAAAGATAAAAAAAACAAAACAAAAAGTTGAAAATCAAAAAGACTAAAAAAATACCCTCTCATCATGTACATAGACCATGCCTCTATATTTATTTAACCTTGTAAATAAATGATGTTATTTTCAAAACTTTTTGTAAATATTCTAGGTTATATATTGTAAATAAATAAAATAAAAAGAATCAAAACAAAAATCAAATAAAAATTACAAAATACAAAATATAAAAAAAGACTGTGTACATATACCATGTAGATACATGTACATATATATTTATTTCACCCTTGCATATAAATAATAAAAATAAAATAAAAATACCCTTTTATTCCTAATTTTATACTATAAATAAATAAAATATAAAATGGGAATAAAAATGCACAAAAATAACAAATTAAAAATCTAAAAAAAATTAAAAAGACATATTATACAAATACCTATGTATAGCTATACTATGTAAATACCCTATTTGTATTTTGAAAAATTAATTAAAAATCACCAAAAAATAGAAAAAATTAAAACAAAAATATTTCATGTTTTAAGTTTTAAATAATTCAGCCATCTATTATTTTTAATTGAATTTTGAAATATTTTCTGCGTGGTTGTTCCCCATTGGTCCACGGGGAATGTTGACCCCGGTCAACTCCCCCCGCGGACCCTCTTCTCTCGCGGATCAGGCTGTCGACCCGATTTCTCTGATTTTTCCACGCCTGATCCGCCCGCCATTTGCGCAAACCCCGGGTCCTAATTCATCTCCTTGCATCCGATACCCACGCCCGGGGGATTGCATCGGGGTCCGCGCTTCATGCTGCCCTACCCGATCAACCCTAGCCGGACCCCCCGTAGTATATATTCCGAGCTCCGCCGCACGATTCCGCATCTTTGGCTAATCCGTTCCACCCCCAGTGAGCTCCAGTGCCCGAGCGTGAGTGACAGCTCGCTCCAGGTGCCGTCGCAGCGAGGAGAGGGGTCGGATACCACTGATCTGGCGAGTCAGCACCGCCGTGCTCCGCCCAGAGCAGGAGCTCGAGCCTCGGGCCGAGACAACCCTTGAGGCCACGACCAGGAGCTACCTCAGCTCCAGCATAGTCTCCTCGACCGCCCAGGTAATCCCTTAGCTTCCGTATTTAGTCTAATTTCCCGTTTCCCCCAAATCGCTCCGTCACCGTTCTTCGTCGATTCCGACCACCTCGCGCACCCATTCGATCATCGGAATCCAGATCCATCTCCGCCTTCCCTCCGCGCACCTTCTCCGCCCCTCCATTCAACCCAGCTCGCACAGGAGCTGGGATTCGAATCCCCTCACCGTCGCTTCGCCGTGGTTCGTCCGCACCGACGCACACACACCTCCACGACGCCTAACCGGGTCGAGGCACTTTGCCCTCGACCCGCGAATCTCCTGGTTCCATTTGCAGGTCAGTGCGAGCCCATCTGAAGGCTCGAGTCTTCCAGGCCAGGAGCTCTCCTCCGCCGTCCTTGCCGGAGCCCTCTAGGGCTCGGCTGGGCCATCGGAGACCACCATCAGCTGCGGAGCTTCATCGCGCACCTTCTCCGATCTCCGGAGGCAGCAGGGGAGGATCCCAGCGCTCACACGAGGCCGGCGAAAGTCGCCGGGCACCTGTTCTTCGAGGATCTTCAGCCGCCGTCCGATCAGCCTCGACCTCCAGTTTTCATCTCGTCCATCCATTCTCGGAGGAGCAGTCACCGCCCGATCATTCAGAGGGACGATCTGGACCATCCAAGCAGAGAGAGGCGCCAGCCACCAGCGTCCATCAGATCTTCCACGTGCCCTCTTCTCAGACGTCGATCAGGCCCACGTGCGAGAGGAGAAAGGCGCCCGCGTCCAGACCCGTCGGATCAGCCACGCGTCAATCATCCGGCCCTCGACGTTAAATAAGGGGTAATTTGTCTTAGGCCCCCTCTTAGTTTATGCTTTTAGTTCCAGTCCTGTAAATATTTTGCGTACTTTGTTTACGTTGGGTTATTTGCACATTGGACCTCATACTTTAGTTTATTTGCTTATATACCCCTGTCTGTGTGAGCCACGTGCTTTGTCACGTGTATGTTTGGGTTATTTGCAATCTATTCCCTGTAGTTCTGGAGGTTTATAAATGAATGAAACCTTTTGAATATTTGCACTTATACCCCTGTGAACGATTTATTTCCGCATGTGCGTGATTTCTTGTGTTATTTGCAATTAAGGTCCTCGGACTTTTGGTACGTGTTACCATTTAGTCCCCGGACTTTATTTTTATTACAGATAGGTCCCTGAGTGCCCCAGGCACGCGCCTCGCGCGTGATTTGCTGGTTATTTTGCACCAGGACCCCCAGAACTTTGGGTATTTGCACTTTGGTCCCTGTGCACAGTGCCCTCTTGTCATTTTTGAATAAAATATCAAATCACCTCCAAATTCGATGAAAATTTGACCCATGGTTCCTGCCATGGTGTAGGATTTTCGAGAATTTTTGAGGACATTTCTGAGTTTATTTGCTATTTTTAAAAATTCAAAAACCTCTATTTTTGGCACTTTTTAGTTTGAAAAATCACAAAAAAATATAAAACCCCCCCTGAAAATTCTATAAAAATTAGGTAATGTTTATTTTGTGTCCCTTGATTTTCTAGCCAATTTTGGCTATTTTTCATCACTGGAGAACCTTAAAAACTTAAAAACCCTCAAAAACCCATAAAAATTCCAATAAATGCATTAAAAATCCAAAAACAATAATTTTGGTACTCAAATTTTCCTTGTTTTACCTAGTTTACAGGAAAAATACCTCCAGGTCCTTTTTAGGTCCTTAGATATTTTATCTGGGGATTTTGGGCCTGGCTGGACAGTACCTTGCATTTTTGCTACCGTTTGATTTTTAGAAAATAAAATACACATCAGAAAAATTCCAAAAATTCACCAAAAACATTAAAAAATATAAAAAAAATAAAAATATTTTTGTCTGAATTTTTGCTTGCTTCTTGATGCATTAAATAATTTGTTGAAGTGTGCTTGCTTTTGCTTTTCTTATTTTCTTCACATATTAAAAATTCCAAAAAAAAATTAAAAACAATTAAAAACCACTAAAAAAAGTTTTCCCTTTTTTCTCTGATTTTTTTGACTACTTCGTAGGCCTTCGGCCAATCCGTGCTCCTTGAGTTCAACCCTGGGTGCTATACCAGGTTAAACATATAGCAGGACCACTTCCTCGCTTCGATTGATTTTATTGCTATTAGTGGTTCGATTTTTCTTGATTTAGCGCATCTGAGCGACCGAGGTCGCAACGACCATTTTTGTACCTTTACCTTAGTCGTTCGGTTTTTCGCTTATCAGAATGGCGCCGTTGCCGGGGAGCACGGCTTAGTAGTCACTTTTAGCTTTTTCCGCGACTTTTTGAGTTTCGCGGCTTTTTGTATAGAATTGTGTAGATATATTTTTCTGACATTTTTCTACAATAATCTGGTTTGACACTCTTGTTTTTGTTTTCTTGCGAGGGCCCGAGGATCGAGGCGGCTTCTTCGGAAGCCGACGCAACCGCGAGAACCGGAGGCGGCTCTCTTCTTCACAGAGCCACAGGAGAGTGCAGGGAAGCAAGCAGGAGTGCGGGAGTCGCGGGATAACTGCGGATTAGCGTAGTTTAGATTAGGATTTATTTCCAGTACATTTGACTATTATTGTAATAATACAGGTACACTCGGAGACTTGAACTGTTGTGGACTTGACTTAGCGGGTCTGTTTTGCCGAGCACCGGTGTGCTCGGGGGACCCTTAGGAGATTTTCGCGGTTTTTGACGCGGCTTTCTTCTACTTTTTTTTTCTGCCTTTTCCGGTGTTTACGCGGTTTTTACTCGAGCCCCTAGACTTAGGAATTTCTGGTGCTTGTGCCGTAATTAGTAGGATCCAAACACCTAACTGCTTATCTGTTCCCATAGAACGTAATTGGACCTACTAATAATAAATAATAAAAATAACTTAGTCGCTTTCCTGAGAGCCTACGCGCCGCGAGCCTGCCCCGTCAAGCGCTACTCCTGAACTCGACCTGTCGAGAAGAGGAGGGGTGGGTCTAGACCGGACTCTTTAGATCGAGGGCGAGTGACTGAGTTAGACGGTTCTGCGCTAGAAATTGCTCGTCTAGGACTCGGTTTTTCCCGTTGCATCATTCAGGTAGATTTCTTTCTGTCTTTAAATTCTGCGCGGATCACTTGCATGTAGAGTGCTGGAGACAAGGTACGCATTTCTATCTCAGCATGCATCATTGATTTCTCGCGCATGGGCTTTTTCGTCTTCTCCCCCTGTTTTCGGACTAAATAATCAGGAGAACCGAAAAATTCGTTAGGCCTTTTGTCTGCTTTGAAAAATATTAAAAAGAAAAACCATAAAATTGGGACTGGCTAAGACTATTGACCTTAAAAACCGCTCACCCTAAAAACTTTGTCTTGGGGAGAGCAACCCCCTCATTGTATGGTTTGGATGCGCGAGAGAGTGACCCGCACCCTAGGTAGAGCCTCCCGGTGCTAGACCCGACTGATTACCGACTCTTCTGTGCGGGCCAGTCAGTTGGGATAGCATCGGATATCCTAACAGGTCACGTAAGCGCTCTGATATTTTGTGTGTTCACCAAAATAAAATAGACAAGACAATTTGACCGAACTTTCACGGTCTTTAGCTCGCGTTGCGTTGGTGAACCGGGGGTTTGTTTTGTGATCATAGTTGACTCCAGATCTCATCCGCCTTACTCGCCAGATCAAGATGATGGGTAGACGGTCTCTTAGGCAGCCTCTGGCTGCACCGCTTTCGGGCACGTCTACCCGTTCATCTAGGTTGGCCCGCAAGAGTCGAGACCAGCTCTCCGAGCCCGAGTACGACTCCGCCCTATTCCCCCTCGACCCCCTTTCTTCTGGTATTGAGAGACATGAGCCCGAGGAGAGATTAGCCGATTTGACAGCACCTGAGTTGGGCTCATTTGATTTTGCAGACGTCGCCATGGCCGCCAGTTCAGGCGATCACCCCGGAGGTTCACGAGGAGACCAGCATTTCGTACTGGACCAGGGGGCGATCAACTCCACCCTGATCGCATCACTCGAGACAGTTCAGCAGCAGTTACGTGATCAGGAGGCATTCATGATAGAGATGAGGTGAGAGTTGGAGAGGCTCAGAGCAGAGCGAGGTTCAGAGCAGAGCGAGCCTGAGGAGATACCCGATGCAGAGGCTGCAGCCGCAGCAGCCGCAGCAGCAGCAGCAGCCGCTGCCGCCGCTGCGGCAGCCGCCGCGGCAGGAGGACCACCACAGCCGATGCGGGCGTTACACAACCCCAGATCTACTCTGATGCATCACTGGGTGGTAGTGCCAGCGATCGTGGGGGACTTCAAGTTCCCCCTGAACACCTTGCAGTTACTGCCCCGTTTCCACGGACTAGCCACTGAGGAGCCCCACCTCCACCTCCAGGAGTTCTTGATGATCTGCAGCACTGTCCACGATCGCCACGTGGACCAGGACACGATCCGGATGATAGCCTTCCCTTTTTCACTGGCAGATAGAGCAGCCACCTGGCTGAAGCATCTAGGGAAGTTTGTCTACACCTGGGAGCAGCTCCGCACCGAGTACTTGAAAAAGTACTATCCACTCGGGCGGACGAATGCAGCGAGGGCCCTGATCAGCAACTTCTCCATGTTCCCCAATGAGCAGTTTCACGAGGCATGGGAGAGGTTCCGAGAGCTCCTAGACAGATGCCCGCACCACGACATCTCCAAGCCGAACCTAGTTCAGAGCTTTTTCAGCGGGTTGACGCCAGAGCTTCAGGGTCTGGTGAACGCTTCTTGCGGCGGGTCCTACTTTGCCAAGGACCACGACCAGGTATGGGCCATCTACGAGGAGATGTCCGAGAACTACATGGTGATGTCCCAGACCATGTTGTATTCTCAGAGACCCCAGCCACAGCAGCCAGGACCCGTGCAGTACCAGCGGATAGCACGGGTAGATGCAGGTCCATCCAGTTCGTCCGCAGTCGCAGCAGCACAGGCAGAGTCATCCACTGCGGACATGGGTATTATCAGCGAGAAGTTGGACCGCATGGAGCTGATCGAGAAGAAGCAGTGCCAGAGCATCACTCAGATGGAACAGATGGCACAGGTTCTGAGCGACATGAAGACCCAGCTCATGTGTCTCCAGGAGACACAGACGGCTTCACAGCCCCGTCTTCTGTCGCGAGGCGATACCGGCGGCAGCAGCAGCTCGTTCCAGCGCTCCAACTCCTCACAGCAGCCTAGACAGGTTCACCTTGTACAGGCGGAGCCGTACCAGCAGCCGCAACCTACTTACCAGTCCCCACCATCTCCAGACATGCAGATGGTGGTCTACCAGCCGGATCAGCCTCTGGCAGTACTGCCGCCAGACCCCTTCGATGCAGAGCCGTTGATGGATGTCAACGGGATTTGGTATGACCGCCCCCAGCCTGGGATCCGACGAGACCATCCCGGATTCAGGTGGGGGAGTGGTGGTGCACAGCCCCAGCAGCAGCCGTCAGGACAGGGAGGGCAGTACTCCCAGCAGAGAGATCATCACCAGTCGCAGCAGCAGCACCCAGCACACCAGCAGCACCAGCCATCATCCTTCGATCCTCGTCCCTATCAGCAGCAGGGACAGTCGTGGAGGCGTGAGAAGCAGGCTCACCCGATTCAGCAGCAACACCCGTCCTCATATCCCTCTTACCAGCACCATCAGCAGCAGATCCAGCAGCCTCACCCACAGAGAGGCTACCCGTCGGGCTCCCACGAGAGCCCCGCTTTGGATGACATCGCCCGCCTCCTCACGGACCAGCAGGCCACATTCAGACGGGAGATGGACGAGTTCCGCCAGGAGATGCGGGACTTGGTGAGAGGGAAGGCCGCCATTCCAGCCCAGATTGAGCCGAACCCGAACAATCTCAAGAGGAAATCTGAGCAGGTAGTACATACTGAGTTAGCCACTCCTAGTGACCCATTTGATGATACATCTTCGGATCTATTTGATGCTGATTTTGTCACACTTAGGAGCGGTAGGACCCCAGCAGGCGGCGGCGCCTCATCTGAGCTTCACCACGAGGATACTTCAGAGGCGCCACATGAGGAGGAGGAGAGCGGTACTGAGGCCGCTCCAGATGATGATGGTGGCACTGATGCCACCAAGGATGCTGATCCTACCGGCGGTACTGAGGTCGCCGCTTCACCAGTTCGAGGAGGTGGTACTGACGCCACCAGTAGAGCCGAGCCAGCCCGCGGTACTGATGCCGCGAGACGTCTACTACCAGCAGCAGCAGCAGAGTCAGCCCGTGGTGGTACTGAGGCCACCGGTGTTTGTACAGATAGAGATGTTGTCTTTCCTCGCATTCCCGTATCTCAGAACTCTGTTATGAATAAAGGAAAAGATTTACTTTCTTCTGGTCCCACTGTGGTGCATGATGTATGTGTGGATCCGGTCCTTGAACCGTCTAGACCTTTTCCTAGTCCTTCATCTGAGAAGGACCCTGTGATCCCCTTCCCTAGAGCCCTTCAGATGGGGAAGGGGAAGAAAAAAGAAAATCCAAAAAAGAGAGAGCTTGAGGAGTTCAGCCAAAGCATGATTGATAGGTTCCACATCCAGCTGACCCTCCAGGAGGCTTTGCAGCACATCCCCCTTCTCCAGCGATCTTTGAGAGACAAGACTACAGTCAGGAGGAGGAGGAGGAACCACACTTCCGAGATCCATGTGCTGACGAAAGCCACGTGTTTTGCGATCCAGAACCGACTGCCAGCCAAGAGGTCAGATTCAGGGGCCCCGTATGTCAGATGCCAGATCAGTGAGCAGAGGTTCGACCGTACTCTTCTAGATAGCGGATCGTCGATCAACCTTCTTCCGGCAGCCCTTCTCGACCGCTTCGAGTTGGGCACTCTTCGACAGAGCAGGGCACTCCTTCAGTTCGCTGATCGATCTGTCAAGAGGCCGAAGGGGTTATTACGAGACGTTATCGTCACGATTCAGGGTCTGAAATTCCCCGTGGACTTCGTAGTGTTGGACATGGAGATCCCTGAGTCAGTGGCCGATACCCCCATCATCCTTGGTCGTCCGTTCTTGGCCACAGCCAAGGCGGTGACTGATCATGATAGCGGGAAGGTGTACTTCCGCGTCGAGGGCGAGAGTATACAAATAGAGACGGTCGAGGACTACAGAGCTAGAGAGAGAACCCGCTCAGATGCGAGTACAGATTCGGAGCAGCTGACAGACACAGAGCCAGACATCCACCAGGACTGTGATTTTGTGATCACAGACGATGAGGCAGCTTGGGAAGATCCTGCAGCACAGACCATCCTCTCATATTCAGATACAGCTGATGCCGAGATGATAGCAGAGGAGAGTCTGGAGAGCACAGCCCTGGTTCAGGATATCATAGAGGCATCAGAGCCGGTCCTTGATCGCGACACGATGTTTAGTGATGGTGGTGCTGAGGCCACCTTGTTTTCCGGTGGTACTGAAGCCACCGCGATCGATATAGATCCCTCGGATTCAGAGTCTGATTGGGCCGATTGCTATGATCAGATGCCAGACATGAGTCCACTTGAGCCTATAGATGCGGAGGAGGTAGATGCAGAGCCGAGCAGAGACAATGCAGTTGAGCAGCCTTCTCCCGATCCAGTTTGCGAGAGTACGCTTTCACTTTCCCAGGCAGAATTGGCAGACCTAGCAGCTTTCACTCAGTTTCTTCCGCAGCCAGATTTGCCAGCACCCAGCATTCCAGAACGGAAGCTGCTCCCTACTTCGCTGAAGTATCGATTCCTTACGGGCGATTCAGAGATGTACCCAGTCATCATCTCCGCCGAGTTGACTGGAGAGCAAGAATCCCGTTTGATGGGGGTTCTTGAAAAGAACCGCAAGGCGATCGGATGGAGCGTAGCGGATCTCCATGGGATTAGTCCAGCAGTGTGCTCCCACCATATATATCTTGAGGAGGGGGCGAAGCCGTCGCGTGAGTTCCAGCGGCGGTTGAACCCCATCCTGAGAGAGGTCGCGATGAAAGAAATATCAAAATGGTGGAGCGCAGATTTTATTTATCCCATTTCCGACTCCAAGTGGGTCAGCCCCTTGCATGTGGTGCCCAAGAAGACGGGCATCACGACTGTGATCAGTGAGTCGGGAGAGGAGATCGCTACACGAGTACCCACCTCTTGGAGGGTTTGTGTTGACTACAGGAGACTCAACCAAGCCACCAAGAAGGACCATTTCCCCTGCCTTTTATTGACCAGATCATTGAGAGACTGGCAGGGAAGAGCCATTATTGCTTCCTGGATGGGTACTCGGGCTACAACCAAGTGGCCATCGCTCCTGAGGATCAGGAGAAGACCACCTTTACCTGTCCCTTCGGCACATATGCTTTTCGACGCATGCCATTTGGGCTATGCAACGCCCCTGCGACTTTTCAGAGGTGCATGCTGTCGATCTTTTCGGACATGGTAGGGGAATGTTTGGAGGTCTTCATGGACGATTTCTCGGTCTATGGCGATGGATTCGATTCTTGTCTTGACTGCCTAGACCGGGTACTCCAGCGATGTATTGAGTATCATTTGGTTCTCTCTTGGGAGAAGAGTCACTTCATGGTGACTCAAGGGACGGTGCTTGGCCACATCATCTCCAACAGGGGCATGGAGGTTGATCCGGCCAAGGTTGATGTCATTAGGAAACTCACACCGCCGTCCAATTTGAGGCAGCTACAGTCATTCCTGGGGCACGTTGGATTTTATAGGAGATTTATTCAGGATTTCAGCAAGATTGCCCGACCGTTGACTGACCTCTTGACGAAAGACACCGAGTTCCTTGTCGATGACAAGTGTCTCTCGTCCTTTGCGACTCTCCAGCAGCATGTTATTGAGGCTCCTGTCCTCCAGCCGCCTGATTGGTCTCTCCCATTCGAGATCATGACGGATGCCTCTGATTTTGCCGTGGGGGCAGTGCTGGGGCAGAGGAGGGATGGAGTTCCGTTTGCCATACACTACGCTAGCCGCACATTGGATTCCGCCCAACGGAATTATACGGTCACAGAGAAGGAGATGCTAGCCGTAGTGTTTGCCCTAGATAAGTTCAGATCGTATATCATTGGATCTAAAGTGACTTTGTTTACAGATCACACCGCCATCAGGTACCTCATGGCAAAGAAGGATGCCAAGGCCAGACTGACTAGATGGATCCTTCTACTCCAGGAGTTTGACATTGAGATCAAGCATAAGCCTGGAGTCAAGAATGTGGTGGCGGATCATCTCTCCCGATTAGAGCAACCTGAGGATTCTGAGCAGATTGATCCCATTCGAGATACCTTCCCAGATGAGGCGATCCTTGCTATCGCCTCACTCCCGTGGTATGCCGATATTGTGAACTTTCTCGTTGCAGGGAAAGTCCCACAAGATTGGCCCAGACAGAGGCTTGAGACCTTCCTTGCGAGGGCCAAGTCCTACCACTGGGAGGATCCCATCCTTTACCACGAAGGAGGGGATAGCGTCTGGCGTCGGTGTATTCCTCAGGAGGAACACCATAGCGTCCTCACTTACTGCCACAAGTTTGAGGCAGGAGGACATCATTCTGGGAGGAGAACGACACAGAAAGTGCTCCAATCCGGCTTGTGGTGGCCTACCCTCTTCAAGGACTCTGATGAGTTCGTGAAGAGGTGTACTGACTGTCAGAGGATGGGCACTTGTGGACAGCGTGATATGATGCCGATGCAGCCCATTCACTTCTGTGAGGTTTTTGACGCATGGGGCATCGATTTCATGGGTCCATTCCCTAAGAGTCAGGGATTTGAGTACATTCTGTTGGCCGTTGATTATGTTAGTCGTTGGGTGGAGGCTATCCCCACCCGAGCCGCTGATGCGAGGATATTTTGCAGATTTTTGAGGAAGCATATCATCACGCGGTTCGGGGTTCCACGAGTTCTGATTTCTGATGGGGGGTCTCATTTCATCAACGACCAGGTAAAGGCCCTTGCTAGCGAGTTCAGCATAGATCATCGTGTTGCCACACCTTACCATCCACAGACGAATGGTCTAGCTGAGGTGTCGAATAGGGAGATCAAGAATATTTTGCAGAAAGTCGTCCGCCCTGACCGAAAGAATTGGTCACAGCTTTTGGACTCGGTCTTGTGGGCATATAGGACGTCTTTCAAGACTCCATTGGGCACATCTCCCTTTCGCCTCGTATATGGCAAGCCGTGCCACTTACCTGTTGAGCTGAGGCACAAGTCACTTTGGGCAGTTACAGATATTCTTATGGATCCAGATGGTATGGGAGACCAGAGGAGGGCAGAGTTAGCTGCCCTGGAGGAGCTTAGAGATGCAGCTTTCTCAAGCAGCCTACATTATAAGGAGAAAGTCAAGGAGTGGCATGATTCTCATATCAGCCACAAGCATTTTGAGATTGGATAGAGAGTATGGCTGTTTGATGCGAGGCTACGATTATTTCCAGGGAAGCTACAGAGCAAATGGAAGGGACCCTACTTGGTCAGAAAGGTGCACGGCAATGGTAGCATTGATATATCCGAGTTGTCTTCTGATAGTACCTTTCGAGTGAACGACCAGCGGCTCAAGCCATTTCTAGATCATGAGCCGCGGGACGTTATTGTTGCCCCTATTCTTTTTGCGTGAGATGTGGTCTCTTGACTCACATCTTTTGCATCTCACGCCTGATTTTCACTGTTCCTCCGCCAGTATAGATCCAGTTGTCCATATCATTCTATTCTTTAGTCCCACATCCCTTTTTCTCATCTTATGATTATGCTATACTTAGGGTGTACTTTACCCTAAGTATAGGGGGGATGTCGGACCTGCGAGTATTCTTTTCATTCGTTCTGCTCCTGTTTTGCTGCCTATACTTAGGGATATTTTACCCTAAGTATAGGGGGGGGGGGCAGATTCTGTATCTTCTTCACTCGGATTTCCCTTCATGTACAGCTTGCTATACTTAGGATTAGTTAATCCTAAGTATAGGGGGAAACCACCGAGTTCCTCTCATTCTATTCATTTATTCGTTTCTGTACTTAGCCATTCCTTTTCACTTCCCTTTGACTAAGCACGAGCTATGTCTTCTTCATCGCTCTAGATCACTCTGAGGACATCGTTCGAGCTAAGTATAGGGGGGTGTGTATATATTTCATATATACTTTAGCCATAACTCGTACTTTGTGTGAGTGTGTTAATAAATAAAATGGCTAAAAATCACAAAAATTAAAAATTTTTCATGTACATAAACTTCTTTTATCATGCACATACATAGCTAGTGTACAAAGTATTTTTGTAAAAATAATTTCAAAAATCTTTTGTGTAAAGCTTGTGTAAATATTTTGTATCAAAATTATGTATATAGTACAAAATTTTTCCAAAATGTTTTGAAAATCAAAAGTTTGCAAAAATATTGTGTAAATGTTTGTAAATATCTTTTTGCAAAACTTGCACCTCATGCATCATCCATTCATGATTTCAAAACATTTTTCAAAAATTTTGCATGATTGTAAAATATTTGTAAATAGCATCTTGTGTACATATATGTATATAGTTTTTCCTGGATGAGAGTTGACATTTAAACTAAGCCTGGAATTAAATTGAGAAATGGAGCTTGAATAAGATCTTAATCCACTTAACTTTAAGAGGAACCTTATAGGATTTAGGGTTAAGGCTTTTCAGGTCCATAAGGACTTAATTCTTTGAGTCCACTAGGCTATGAGCATATGTCATCTTGATGAGCCTAAGTAGAGCACTTAACAACACATGCATGACTCTTAGAGACAATGGCTTGACTTGCACCTGCACTTTACACATGGCTCTCCACGGATGAGGTAGTGAGGAGGTAGTTTCCTTTGGCTTGGGGTAGCATATGAGGGTAGTACTTCTAGGCGGAACCTCTCTTCTTCTTCTAGTGAAGGAAGTGCGTCTCAACTTGGTCTAGTGGTGATGAAGGCTAAAGAAAGAAGCCGTGGGTTGCAATAAAGCTTCAAAAGAGGGACAGTCTACTGGCTCAAGAGGAAAATTTCTTGTATATATGCTGCACCATGTAGATATGTTGTACAGAAGTCCTTGAAAAAAAATGCAAAAATGCAAAAAGAACTCCAAAAAAGTGGTGGGTCGGATTGAAAATTTAATAACCCCACCGGAGTGTACATAGTCAAATAAAGCAAAGCTTATGGTATCCATGTTACATCTCATGAAGCTTGCAGCGAGAGACTTAGCTACACTGGCTAAGCTTCCAAAAGTCTATACTTCTTCCCCCTCTTCTTGAGCCGATTGCACTTGAACTTAGAAGGGAATACCCCGCTTCTCGAGGAAAGAGTTGCTAGACCGAGGCATTAGAGTTACCAGGTCGAGGGAGGTTGTTTCTTTGTTACTTCTGAGGTGGAGAGCCACATATCACTTACACCGCATGGAAAGATTCATGGTCATTAGAGTTTGTGTATGTAGACTTGTTCTGATCTGGTTTATTGAGGAGTCTTGCCCATAGATTGGTGGAACTTGGAGGCTGTTGAGTTTTAAGCTTAAGTCTAAATAAGGTTCCGACACATTAATAATCCAAAGATCTGATCGAGCTCCATATTTCAATCTAATGAAGGAAAGTTTAATAATTCAACCTTGATCCATGTATATCCTCCTTTTCTTTTTCTTTCTTTCTTTTTCACTTCTTTTTCAAATAAGTGTTTGCTAAGGGACTAGCAAAGTTAAGTATAGGGGGGCGATGAATACCCATTCATCACTCTTTATTCTTCTAATTTAGCTACAAAAACCTTTGCAAATACATGTAGATATGTGTAAATACAAATAATTACCAAAAGCATGCATTGTGTAAAAACCTGTAATTAGCATGTTTTTGTGCAAAAATAAAAGAATAAAGAGTAAAAAGAAAAAAAGGGAAATATTTAGAATAAATATTGCGCAACCTAACCCAAGGGAGGGCTCAGCATGGGCCTGACCGCATAAAAGCCAAAGTAGAGGGAGATAGGAGCTCACATGTAAATAATTGTGTAAATAAAATAACAAAATAACAAAATAACCAAAAATACAGTTTTAAATATTTGTATATAGTTATAAAAGATAAAAAAAACAAAACAAAAAGGTGAAAATCAAAAAGACTAAAAAAATACCCTCTCATCATGTACATAGACCATGCCTCTATATTTATTTAACCTTGTAAATAAATGATGTTATTTTCAAAACTTTTTGTAAATATTCTAGGTTATATATTGTAAATAAATAAAATAAAAATAATCAAAACAAAAATCAAATAAAAATTACAAAATACAAAATATAAAAAAAGACTGTGTACATATACCATGTAGATACATGTACATATATATTTATTTCACCCTTGCATATAAATAATAAAAATAAAATAAAAATACCCTCTTATTCCTAATTTTATACTATAAATAAATAAAATATAAAATGGGAATAAAAATGCACAAAAATAACAAATTAAAAATCTAAAAAAAAAATAAAAAGACATATTATACAAATACCTATGTATAGCTATACTATGTAAATACCCTATTTGTATTTTGAAAAATTAATTAAAAATCACCAAAAAATAGAAAAATTAAAACAAAAATATTTCATGTTTTAAGTTTTTAATAATTCAGCCATCTGTTATTTTTAATTGAATTTTGAAATATTTTCCGCGTGGCTGTTCCCCATTGGTCCACGGGGAATGTTGACCCCGGTCAACTCCCCCCGCGGACCCTCTTCTCTCGCGGATCAGGCTGTCGACCCGATTTCTCTGATTTTTCCACGCCTGATCCGCCCGCCATTTGCGCAAATCCCGGGTCCTAATTCATCTCCTTGCATCCGATACCCACGCCCGGGGGATTGCATCGGGGTCTGCGCTTCATGCTGCCCTACCCGATCAACCCTAGCCGGACCCCCCGTGGTATATATTCCGAGCTCCGCCGCACGATTACGCATCTTTGGCTAATCCGTTCCACCCCCAGTGAGCTCCAGTGCCCGAGCGTGAGTGACAGCTCGCTCCAGGTGCCGTCGCAGCGAGGAGAGGGGCCGGATACCACTGATCCGGCGAGTCAGCACCGCCGTGCTCCGCCCAGAGCAGGAGCTCGAGCCTCGGGCCGAGACAACCCTTGAGGCCACGACCAGGATCTACCTCAGCTCCAGCATAGTCTCCTCGACCGCCCAGGTAATCCCTTAGCTTCCGTATTTAGTCTAACTTCCCGTTTCCCCCAAATCGCTCCATCACCGTTCTTCGTCGATTCCGACCACCTCGCGCACCCATTCGATCATCGGAATCCAGATCCATCTCCGCCTTCCCTCCGCGCACCTTCTCCGCCCCTCCATTCAACCCAGCTCGCACAGGAGCTGGGATTCGAATCCCCTCGCCGTCGCTTCGCCGGGGTTCGTCCGCACCGACGCACACACCACCTCCACGACGCCTAACCGGGTCGAGGCACTTTGCCCTCGACCCGCGAATCTCCTGGTTCCATTTGCAGGTCAGTGCGAGCCCATCTGAAGGCTCGAGTCTTCCAGGCCAGGAGCTCTCCTCCGCCGTCCTTGCCAGAGCCCTCTAGGGCTCGGCTGGGCCATCGGAGACCACCATCAGCTGCGGAGCTTCATCGCGCACCTTCTCCGATCTCCGGAGGCAGCAGGGGAGGATCCCAGCGCTCACACGAGGCCGGCGAAAGTCGCCGGGCACCTGTTCTTCGAGGATCTTCAGCCGCCGTCCGATCAGCCTCGACCTCCAGTTTTCATCTCGTCCATCCATTCTCGGAGGAGCAGTCACCGCCCGATCATTCAGAGGGACGATCTGGACCATCCAAGCAGAGAGAGGCGCCAGCCACCAGCGTCCATCAGATCTTCCACGTGCCCTCTTCTCAGACGTCGATCAGGCCCACGTGCGAGAGGAGAAAGGCGCCCGCGTCCAGACCCGTCGGATCAGCCACGCGTCAATCATCCGGCCCTCGACGTTAAATAAGGGGTAATTTGTCTTAGGCCCCCTCTTAGTTTATGCTTTTAGTTCCAGTCCTGTAAATATTTTGCGTACTTTGTTTACGTTGGGTTATTTGCACATTGGACCTCATACTTTAGTTTATTTGCTTATATACCCCTGTCTGTGTGAGCCACATGCTTTGTCACGTGTATGTTTGGGTTATTTGCAATCTATTCCCTGTAGTTCTGGAGGTTTATAAATGAATGAAACCTTTTGAATATTTGCACTTATACCCCTGTGAACGATTTATTTCCGCATGTGCGTGATTTCTTGGGTTATTTGCAATTAAGGTCCTCGGACTTTTGGTACGTGTTACCATTTAGTCCCCGGACTTTATTTTTATTACAGATAGGTCCCTGAGTGCCCCAGGCACGCGCCTCGCACGTGATTTGCTAGGTATTTTGCACCAGGACCCCCAGAACTTTGGGTATTTGCACTTTGGTCCCTGTGCACAGTGCCCTCTTGTCATTTTTGAATAAAATATCAAATCACCTCCAAATTCGATGAAAATTTGACCCATGGTTCCTGCCATGGTGTAGGATTTTAGAGAAATTTTGAGGACATTTCTGAGTTTATTTGCTATTTTTAAAAATTCAAAAACCTCTATTTTTGGCACTGTTTAGTTTGAAAAATCACAAAAAAATATAAAAACCCCCCTGAAAATTCTATAAAAATTAGGTACTGTTTATTTTGTGCCCCTTGATTTTCTAGCCAATTTTGGCTATTTTTCATCACTGGAAAACCTTAAAAACTTAAAAACCCTCAAAAACCCATAAAAATTCCAATAAATGCATTAAAAATCCAAAAACAATAATTTTGGTACTCAAATTTTCCTTGTTTTACCTAGTTTACAGGAAAAATACCTCCAGGTCCTTTTTAGGTCCTTAGATATTTTATCTGGGGATTTTGGGCCTGTCTAGACAGTACCTTGCATTTTTGCTACTGTTTGATTTTTAGAAAATAAAATACACATCAGAAAAATTCCAAAAATTCACCAAAAACATTAAAAAACATAAAAAACATAAAAATATTTTTGTCTGAATTTTTGCTTGCTTCTTGATGCATTAAATAATTTGTTGAAGTGTGCTTGCTTTTGCTTTTCTTATTTTCTTCACATATTAAAAATTCCAAAAAAAAATTAAAAACAATTAAAAACCACTAAAAAATGTTTTCCCTTTTTTCTCTGATTTTTTTGACTACTTCGTAGGCCTTCGGCCAATCCGTGCTCCTTGAGTTCGACCCTGGGTGCTATACCAGGTTAAACATATAGCAGGACCACTTCCTCGCTTCGATTGATTTTATTGCTATTAGTGGTTCGATTTTTCTTGATTTAGCGCATCTTAGCGACCGAGGTCGCAACGACCATTTTTGTACCTTTACCTTAGTCGTTCGGTTTTTCGCTTATCAACCAACCAGGAAAAACCCCTGGAAAAATCATTAGAAATTCATTTAAAAATAGTAAATGCCTTTATTATTTTTGGGTTATTAAATATAAAATAAATTTATAAGGTATTTTAATATGATTTTTTATTATTTTTATGAGGTGTAAAAATAAGACTTACCTTTTATAGCCTTTATAGGTATCTATATCTATATATTTTATTATTTTTATTTTATTTTGTGTATTTACTTTTATTATTTTTGTTTATTATTTTATAAATTTATAACATATTTTTATACACTTAAATATATTTTTAGTTTATTTTCTGAAGTCTTTTGTACACTCTATAGAATAAAAGTATGAATTATATAGGTATGTATGCGGTATTATACCTATGTAAATTATATACAAGTATCTTATTTTATGTTTTATTTAGGTTTTTATTCTGATTTTAATGTACAGATTTGTTATAAATAATATTTACAGAATTATAAAAATATAAAATTTATAAAAATAATGAATAAGTAATAAAATAAATATTTTAATCTGTACAAGTATACAATAGGAGTCCAAAACTCAACTTTCAAACCGTAACTCGGTTAAACGCGAAACCCTACATTAAATAGCTTATTTTAAATTATATACAACTACGCATTTTGAGTTTTTATTTGCAAGATACAGGTCTGGGAAGTTGGGATTATGGATTTTTATTCAGATCATATCTTTTTATCTGTACATTATTTTTGTATGAAATCAATTTTTTATTTTTCTTTATTTAATTATCTACAACTTTCACGTTTAAAGTTTCTTTATTTGAAGTATAAAAAATAGAACCAAAAATGGCTCCCAAAAAGTATAAGGAATGAAATAAAAATCAAAGGTATCTGGCCCTTATCTCCCCCTACTTTATTCCTTGTCGACCTAGTCATCGAGATGCCTAAGACTCGGGGTTTCGGGTCATAAAATATTTACAATATTTTATTCTTTTTCTTTTCTTTTATTTATTCTATAATTTTGGCTTTAATTACAGTATTTTATACACTATTTACATGAACATGCATGAATGCTAATATGTTGGAATTAATGGTATTTACATGCATTTACTAGGGTTTTTGAGGCCAAAATGATAGAATAAAGATGATGAAATGTTGATTCATCAATACCTAGGGTTGGAAATAATGCTAGCTTATGTAGAATGTTTAACAAATGGGTCGTTGAGTGGTGACTCTGAGTTGGCATTTTTATTGCACTACCGAAACCATTTAGGGGATGGATCCTTCTGCCGCTATCTCTGATGCACCGTCAAAACCCATTTTTGATTCTCAAATCGTCCTCAAGTAGTGAGCAAGCCACTTTGCTTTCGTTGTTTATAAGAAGGTCATAGCATATGTCATTGCTCGGTAAAGATTACCTGCGACTCTTACCATGACACTCACCATATTGCGGCATTCTACATAAAACGAAACCCTAAACAACAAAATCCTAAGCATTACTTTGAGCATTCCAGAATGGCTCTGCAACAATCTTTTGAGTGTCTTCGCGCCACTTCCCTGCAAGATGATCTCCATGCTTCGATCCAAAACTCACATCCTCGTATAAACACCCAATTCCCAACCTCACCCATGCTCGAAACCTAACTTGCAAGACAAGTCTTCAATTATGCATGGTCATCAAGTATACCATGATTTTTTTCACATGACATGTGACTGTAGGCTCGTTCTATAAGAAATTGTATCGATATCGACGAAAAAAAATCCTTATCCATAGTTGAAGAGAAGCTTTGTGAAGAGAGAAAGATTTCACGTTCTAGTTTTCATCTATGCTTGATTGTGGAGCTCTCAAAACTCATTATCTCTTTCAATTGGGCTAAGGAAGTTCTTGGAATTGAAATTTCTCACGCCTCCTTCATCCGTATCGGGAAGATTTCAAATCATCAGATGGTGGTCAAAGTGGATTCCCAAAGACATTTAAAAACTTTGGCACATTTCAACATGGAATTCACAGCTCTTGGATATGGTTTTACAAGTGATCTCCTTCTTTCGGTGCCAAGGGGGTCGAGAAGGTCTCAACTTACTAGTTGTTGGCTGATGAACGCCGAATTTGTCTCTTTAATAATAAAAATTTATCGTAGTATAGGAGGCAAATTTGGTTCGCCAAAAACCACAATCATTTGAATGTTGTGGAGTATTTTTAACTTGGAAAATGTACAGAGATCAAATACATGGACACGAGCTACTCTATCTATTTATCGAATTAAGAGTATGTGTTAATAATTTCCCAATTTCAATGTATTCATGCATATAAGCATAATAAAATGCAGAACAATGCAATTAGATGATGCATGTAATTTTTAGTTGAATTTTCGATGCAAATTTAAGGAAATCCATGAACACAATGTATGCATGAATGCGAAGGAGAAATATGCAAATAATTATTACAAACATGCCCTAGAAGATCACAAATTTGAGCAACATATTATGGCTTAAGTTTTCATAGTCAAATTGAGCATTGAAAATATTGCAAACTATCATTGATCAATGGAAGAGACATATAGATCAAAGATACTACTTAGTAATAAAAATTTGTCATTTTTCACATGGTGTCAGATGAAAAAATTAATAAAGACAATAGATAGATGATGAAATAAGGAATAAAATGACACTCATATCAAGTAAAATGGACCTACGATGCTCAAGATATGCTAAATGGAATGCAAGGTCATAAATGAAATAAAAATGCAATAAATAATTGGATAAATAATCACAAATAGTCCTTGGAAGGACCTATTTGCAATAAACAAAACCCGGAGGGGTATTTCTGCAATTGTTCCTGAAGCACAGACCCTTAATTGTGATTTCTAGAAGTCGGATGGGTGTAAATGTAATTTTCCTAGGCACACACGTGAGCCACGTGCCCTGGGTCTTCTTTGCAATTCCATAAAGTATCTGGGTTGTTCCTGCAATTTTCCTAGCACCTTGCATGTGGGGCATGCAAGGGCTAGGTTCGAGGGGTGTGACAGGATCGGAGGACACGTTGCGTATTTGTCTAGATTCGGCCTGAGGCTTGGTGTACATAGCTTGCAGGTATTGTGATGATGCGTGGCATGATCTAGGCCACTTGACAGCCGCCGTAGAGGTGCCATCCAACGACACTTGTACTCCGTCCTATCAGAGGAGCGGGCAAAGTAGATGGAGCTCCAACGAGGTCGTTGGAGCTCCTTCGTACGAGCAGGAGGTCCAGAGACCTCAGTGGCCATCCGACGAAGATCGTAAAGGCTTGACGGAGCTGCCAGGGTAGCTGAATATGCATGTCAATGAAGCATCACTGACGACAGAGCTCGAGGTCGGGGATGAAGCGCAAAGTCTGACCCTTGAAGTTCTGCAGAGTTAGTATATAGTCAAAGGTGCTATTGTGAAGTGCGTGTGTGAGGTGAATGAAGTGAGGCCATGTGTGCGGCAGAGAAAGCGGATGGTCGAGGCTCCATCTCCAGCAGACCGGAGAGAGAATGGGTTGATGTGGGCGACTGATGGGTGGCGAAGCTTATGAGGTGGACAGGCGCAGATGATGATGAAGGTGGGCGGTGGAAAAATTCAAAGATAAATCAAAGAAAGCAAGGGGGAGAAGACCTGATAGGAAGGAATCGTTGGCGGAGGAGGTGAACTGGGCGGAGATCCTCATCGGACCTCTGGGTCATCACTCATTGGTCGATCACTCCAGGGGGCTCGTGCATCCGCCAGAGGCTGGAACAAACATGGTGGTCAACCATGGATCACACTGGAGGATGGAGGTCGTAATCGCCAGAGCCACCACCCTTCGTTGTCACAAGAGGGACAGGGAAAGCTGGGCCAACTCCCCTCGAATGGTGGATCAATTAATAGGACATGGAGTGGAGGTTTTTATAGGAGGATGTCCGACCATTTTTAGGAGATTTTGAATGGGTGGACGGCTGGAGTGAAGGCCATGTTTCAGGGAATTGAGGGTTGTGCGAGGTCAATGGTTATGATGAATACGAGGAGGGGTGTTAAGGGAGCAGAGAGATGACTGGAGGAGAGAGTGAAAATGGAAAAGGGGGGAGGGTGAGCGCGAGGTGTAACGGACAAGGGAGGTTGACTGGAGGTAGGCGACACACATGTACCGTTGGATCTATCGATCCAGCGGCCCTCGTAGAGGCGGGGAAGGGTGGTTGAGATCCGATATGATGATCAGATCAGACAACTCTTATGGAGGCGGTGATGGACGGTGAGGATGAAGAAGTGGGTTGATCTGAGGGTTAGGATAGAGTGAGTAACGTGGAGTAAGGTTGACCGTAAGATGATAGGAGATCGGGTGGCTGTGAGTGAGGTAGAGACGAGCGGTGGTGATTAGATCTGGAAGATTGATCGATGACTGCGGTCGAAGCGAGATTTGAATGACAGAGATGGAAGTGGAGGAAGATTGATCCAACGATGTTGGGAGAGGACGGGTGTCAGAGAGAGCGGGCCACGTGGGCTGCCCATAGGGCGCTACGTGGTCCAGTCAAAAAATTCGAAGCACAAAAAATAAAAAAATAAAAAATAATTGGTTAGAGGTAAAATAAGAAAACATTAAAACATGAAAGTTGTAGATCTCGATGAGATATACGAGTTTCATGTTCGACAAAAAGCCAAAAGAGGTCATCTTTATAAAAAGTAATTAAGGAGGCATTTTTAAAGGGATAAAAACATCGATTTTTAGACTTTTGATATTTTTGTAGTTTTTAGTTTTTAGTTTTTTCAAGGGTTAGGAACTTATAGACAATTAAACAACCTAATTTTTATGGATTTTTAATAAGCAAATAAATACAAGGAAAATAAGTATAATAATTATAGGTTAGTTATACACAATATAATACAAGTTTAATAAAGAGGAATTATTAGTGATTTTTATTGGTTTATTTAAGCTAGGGGATTAAAAAGTGGATTTTAGCATGATGAATATGGGATTCATCATTGGCTTTAGGCTTGCCACTACATCTCAATACATATATATGAACATCTTGGTCAAGACCTTCGATAAACTATTGGATTTTGAAGTCCAATTTTCACGGATGACTATGAACATGCTCATGTGGTTCGACTTCTTGTTGACATCCTGGATGGCAAAAATGTTCCCCATGTTGTTGAGTTCAATAATGTAAATGGTATTTTCGAAGTCACTTCCCAATTGACCCCTTAAATACTTTGAAGTTGTATACTATGAGTAAAGGGATTTCATAAATTAGACATCATGGAAATGCAGAAAAGAATAACAAATAGTTTGCAATTTTATTGTGTTCATCGCATGAATACAAGTTTTAGCATAAGAAAAAATTATGCCAACGTAACTATAAATCAAGGAAATAATTTCCAAACATTGTTTCTCATATTCTTATAAATTATTAGGAAGATATCAGGATCACCTCTTGAAGCGTGAGTCTCTAAAAGAAGAGACCTCCCGAATGAAGTCTGATACAAGGACTCCCATCTCGCAGACGCAATGATGAGTCATGTAGCTTCCCACGAAATTTGATATATCCTTCTTATTGAAGTTGCCCACACAACTAATAGACCAAGATGATCTCAAGCTCATGGATCCGTCTCACGAAATTGAGTCCTCTTACACATACATGAAGCACGATGAAGAAGACAATCTTCTCTCACACAGAGTCATGCATATGAAGAGAAGGAGGCTTGATGGTGGATATGTAGGGCTATAGAGAGAGAAGTAGACATGTGTTTGAGAGTCTTCTACTCTCAAGATTCCTCTCTCAATATTCCGGGCAACTCAAGCTCTCATAATGCAAAGGATTTCATGTGTTGAAAGAGAGATGCATGCCATCTCTTTTATATACCATGGTGGACGTCCCTTAGAGTCCAACTCTAAGAGGACATGTCTATAATGAGAGCCCTTTACTGATCATCCAAGGGCTAGGATCATATACTAGTCCTATTAGGATTCGGAGACAAGTTGCCTCTCAATTATCATAAAAAACAAAACAACAAAACTAGAACAAAAATTAGAAGAGTCCCGATCAAATCAGGACTCATGGTGGACGACCAAGCTTCTCAAGCTTGGATGTCCACTTTATCCTGACTAATGTCCTTATTAATGTTGGTTGTTGTATTATCTTCATGATAGTTCAATTATCATAGTTGGGAAAGATATGAGAGTTGTTTCCTAATTTATGAATCTTCATTCAAAAATCCAAAGTAAAATGTAAATCCAACTTATATTTAATTTTCAATATGAGATATATTCACATATGTTCCTAGAAATAATATACATATGAATCGTACTTAAATAAATATTAATTATTATGAATCAATATCCATATTAATTAAATATATATGATGTGGATCATATCTAGAAAATCGTAGATACACGCATCCATGATAATGATAATTATTATCATATTATTGATATGATTAAATATGAGTCTTAAACCAATTAGGACTCATGAGCAGAAATATCAAATACTTGGAGATAATGTCAAGGATATCACATTATCCACGTATAGTGACATCAAACTTAGATAACTATCCAATTTCAGGGATATACCACTTTTGGTAAAATGCATCACCTATAACTGTTGAGCTTGAGCTGAAATGATTCACACTCTATTCATACTTGGTTAAAGATAGATTTAACCTAGAGTATTCTCAATACTCATTCATCTTTCATACTGGAAGACGTTAATATATACGAAGTTCAAACCCTGGTTTGATTGTCTTCTTCGTGACATGTTAATAGATTTCCCATCCGATATTTGTGCGACAATATTAATCATATACTTTCCAAAAGTATATATTAATATCTCGAATTCGTGTTTTATTTCATAAAAAAGATGACCATGCACGGAACTCTTTGTGACCCTAAATATCTCATGATTGAGCTTTATCTCTTGGTTCACTTATGAGAGATCATACTTCTCACATGTCCTCAAATGCATATCAACTCGTCGATATATAGACCTTGGTTAGGTCTTCAGCCTAATAGCATGTCTAATGTGCACATTCAACAAATAGACGTATATATGTCTCTGATGCATGCTTGATCGTGCCCGTTACAATTCATGTCTTAGTTTATCTCGACCTCATCAAGTCAAAATCTTTAACTTGATTATTATGACACATCTGAATCACCATTCCTATGCAGAGGATATGTATTAAGAAGACAGTCGGAAAATGATTTATGGAGAAAGATTATCATATCCTTCTTAGACTGGAGATTATTATTGAATATTCATGATATTTAATATGGCCACGACACATAATCCTAATTATACAAATAGATCTTAATTTACGTGCATTCACAAACATTCATTTCAGATAGACATGAGAAAAAATAATTTTTATTGCATTAATGAGTCGTCAAGGGCCTACAAGTCCAACAATCTCCAACTAGTCCTTAGAGCCATTCATGTACAACTCTTAAACTCATACTCATTATGATAATCGTTGACTATTTAGTCAAATAACTAGGCAAGCTGATTGGTCACTCTGTCACCAGCGACTATGCCAATTTCTGTTACAAACTTGCATATCTCGAGTAAACAATAACTGCATCCAATGAAGTTGCCACATCTTATACAACCAACACTTGACTTTATCAAAACATTCATAGTGTCATGCTTCTTGCTACACTTGGCTCACAAAGCACTACCATCCAACAAATAGTAAGAATCCAGAGATTGAATTCATATCATCCTCATTTGATTGAAGCCTGAATCTGTGTACTCTAAGACTTGGATATCATTATCTCCATAAATCAAAGCGTAGTTTTGAGTTCTTCTTAGGTACTTGAAGATACTTTTCACTATGGTCTAGTGTTTCTCCCCATAGCATGATTGGTAATGGCTTACCACTCCCACTGCATGGTAGATGTATGATCTTATAGACATCATGGCATACATCAAGCTTCTTACAGTTAATACTATGCCTTAAGGGAAGGAAGCCATTATTGGAATTATCCATTTGAATCTTTCCAATATCTTTTTGATATTTCCTTGTTGTGATAGTCATAATACCATTTTTCTATATTTCTGAACAATTGTAGACCCAAGATGTAAGAGGCTTTTCTGAGATCTTTCATCTCAAAAGTATGGGACAACCATATGTTAACACTAATCATCATCCTAATATCATTCCCAGTGATAAGGGTGCCATATACCTAAAGCAAAATGAACATGATGGCACTCCCAATCTTCTTGTATATACATGGTTCATATGGATTCTGAATGAAATCATAATTCTTTATTGTTTCATCAGATTGGATGTTCCAACTATGAGAAGCTTGTTTCAGTCCATAGATCGATTTCTTCAGCTTGCACACTTTGCTTTACTCAACTACGAAGCCATGGGGTTGTTTCATATAGATATCCTCTTCGAGGTATGACATCCAGTTGTCATATGTCATAGTCATGATGTGCAGCTAAAGAAAGCAATACCTTGATGGATTTAAGCATGGCCACAGAAGAGATTGTCTCATCATAGTCGGTGCCTTCTCTCTGTGTGTGGAGCTTGGCTACGATTCGTGCTTTGAAGGTCTCTACCTTCCCATTGGGTCCCCTTTTTCCTTTGAAGATCCATATGCATCTAATGAGTTTGACCCCTTTAGGTGGATCTTCAAGGGTCCATACACCATTCTTGTGCATGGAGTCTATCTCAGACTTTAATACTAGCATCACATTATTCATGTCACGATATCTCAATGCTTCATCATATGAAGTTGGATCATCATCAGATTTGTCCGATACATGGAATCCATACGTTTAAGTTGTCGTACAACCATAGAACTCTTTCTTAGAGGTAAGGTCGTTTAATTTGCAACTATCTCTTCAGTTTTTGGTGTAGGAATCATGTAATGGAAAGGATTTCATGCCTTGAAAGATAGGGGCATGTCCTCTCTTTTATATACCATGGTGGACGTCCCCTTAGAGTCCAACTCTAAGAGGGTACGTCTATCATGGGGACCCTTTGATTAATCATACATGGTCTAGGATCATATCTAAATCCTATCAGAATTGAGAGACAAGTTGCCTCTCAATTATCATAAAAATAAACAACAAAATCAATATAAAAATTAGGAGAGCCCTAGTCAAGACTCATGGTGGACGACCAAGATTCTCAAGCTTGGACGTCCACCTTATCCTTATTGATGTCCTAATTGATGTTGGTTGTTGCATTATTTTCATGATAATTCAATTAGCATAATTGGAAAATTATGAGAGTCATCTCATAACTTATGAATCTGTATTCATAAACACAGAGTAAAATGTACATCTAATTTACATTTAATTTTCAATGTGAATCACATTCACATGTATGCCTTGAAATAATATATATACATATGAATCATATATATATATATATAAATTATTGTGAATAAATATTCATATTAATTAAATATATATGATGTGGATCATATGTTAGCCATGTGAGCCCGAGGCGAACTATTCTTATAATAAATGTTATTGTAATATATGATTAAAATGAATGAATGCACTATAAGGTCCTTCTGTACAATTAGGGTTATGTACCATGGCCATCTTGATAGTCATACAATTGTTGATTCATTAATAGAATCATAGAGGCTGGTGCTTGGATGAACATCTAAGGAGTTAGATTGATGACTCATCGAGCACCATCAAATGATTATTAAGAAATGATCTCCAGCATGAGTAGGAGATGGAAATCCTTTCTTATTAGGCTGATATCTGATCGACCTCTTAATGCAGGTCCTCTGCATGGGAATAGTCATTCGGAGATGTCGGATTAGTTAGGTCAAAGGGTTGACTTAACGAGATCGAGATAACCTAAGTCCTATATTGAATACTGTCACAGTATAGGCACACATCCTCTGACCAGAGATAGATGTGTTACTATATGTCTGAGTGTGTACATTTGGCAGATCAATAGGTTTATGACCTAATCAAGGTCTATACATCGGTGAGCCGGTGTGCATGTAAGGGCATATGAGTAGTACGATCTCTCAAAGGGAACATACATGTTCACTTGTGAACCGGAAGACATGAGCTCACTCATGAGATATTGGGACCGATCAAATTCCATGCATGATCGTCGTACTTTGGAAGCATGACAAGAATTTGAAGGTACGATATATGCTTTGGGAAAGCATATGATCAATACCGATTCCCAATAACCAAGATTGAGAAACTTGATGATTAAACCCTAAAGATGACCATGTAAAATTGATCTATATCTTTGGGTTTGGCATAGGTCTTCCAGTATGCAGGATGTACAGGTGTTAGGAATACACGAGGGTGATGTGATCATAAACGATTGTATAACCATGATGCTTCCATTCCAAGGGAGTGATGAAACATGTTTGGATTTTAGTGACTCCTTTCAGTAGAGAAGTAATCTGATCTTGATCCAAGTGTTGGACATTGATCTGAATGAGATTCAAATGCAATGAGAAGATTAGATTTGCGGTCTTGATTTAATCAAGCATCTATGAGAGGTCCATGAGATCTGGATTTGAGATGTGATATCAACATCCAAGTCACTATATGTGGATCAATACAATCGCCATGTCCTTATTTCCAAGTATCTGTGGAGAAAGTGCATTATTCTTGAAAAGGTTCAAGAATAATTCCATAGTTGAATTATATCTAAGCATTGAGAAATGAATAATTAAATATGATTAATTATCTTGAATAATGTGAATTTGATTCACATTATTGGGATAAATGTGAATGATTATCCAATACAATTAAATGTGATTTAATTATTATGGATAATAATAATATGGATAGCAATATCCAATTATTCATAATATAATATAAATGTGATTTATAATGTATTAGAGAGATCTTATTATGATTTATATTTTTTGATTAATTATTAGTGTGAATTGGATTCACATTGGATAATTAATTGAAAATGTAAATCGCATTTTATTTTGGGTTGTGAATGCGATTCGCAAATTTCCAATGACAAAATTGCAATACAATAATTGTTGTTGTAAAATTGGAGATACATGTAATAATGTAATCTAAGGAGATTACATTGGAGATGCCCCTTCCATATTGGAATGAAAGGACGACCACCAATTCATATCAGGAAAGGGTGACCATCCACTCCATATATATGGAAGGAGGCACTCTTCTTTCCATTATCTCCATATGTTGTTGATCTAATTTTGGGATTGATTTAGATTGATTTGTCAATATATATTTATTCTAAATTAAATCAAATGTTGTTATGTTTTTACCAATAACATCTTGGCCATTGAAAGAAGCACAAATCAATCTCATCCATTGATTTTGTATGGTCCATGGATTGTGATCCATGGACTCCCAAAATCATATATAAAGAGAGGTACCCCATGCTCTCTAGAGTTAATAAGAACTTCAACAACAAGCTCTCTCCTCTTTTCATCATTCACACGCCCTCTCTCCCTCTCTCTCTCTCTCCATTTGTGGCCGTCCACCAAACTCTAGAGAAGGAGTCTCCGTCATCGCTTCATCGTTGTGTCGTTGCTTCGACGACTCTCGGTTCTCCATCTTCTTTGGTGTGCTTCGTTCATGAAGAAGACGTTGGGCCTCGCACGCAAGCGTCTTCTCTGAAGATCAGACTTGAGACATGAGGTATCTTCTTGTAGAGACTTGATCGCAACCACGCTACAAGAGATATTCTTTTATCCTTGACGTGGTTTAGATGAAACGATCCAAGAATCGTTCTTGGATCATGTGGTTTCATCGCATGATTTTTTTTTAAATTCCGCTACATAGAACAACTAGTGCGACTAGTCGTTCTCGATCGTATACGATACGATCCAGACGCTTCTGTGATGCGCTTGAGGATTATTCAATACCCTTCATCATATCCATAAAATCCTGGATATACATATATCCATGATAATAGCAATTATTATCATATGATTGATATCATTAAGTATGAGTCCTAATCTAATTAAGACTCTTGAGCAGATCTCATACACTTGGAGATAATTCAGGAAGATCATACTATCCAAATATAGTATCGTGAAACTCAGATAACTATATAATTTCATGATTTATGCCACTTTTCATGAAATGTGTCACTTGTAAATGTCGAGATTGAGCTGAAATCATTCACAATCTATGTGAGCTCAACAAAATACCATTTGGAGCTTATAAATGAGCACAATAGATGTGTTCATCTCCATTTCTATTACCATTTCTCTTTCCAACATTTGAACATTGAAATTAGAATTGGATATTGGAATAAAATAAAACGAGACTTAAATCAATTAATTCTTATACATTAAGCCAAGAAGTGGAGTCACTAAAATCCATATGGTTTCATAGTTCTCTCGGAATGGAAGTGTCATGGTAGATGATCTATTATAGGTTCAACCGAGAGTATTCCCAATACTCATTCATCCTTCATACTGGAAGACTTTGATATATCCGAAGTTCAAACCCTAATTTGGCTATCTTCTTCATGATATATCAATAGATTTCTCATTCGATAATTAGATGTCACTATTAATCATATACTTTCCAAAAGCATGTATTAATATCTCGAATTTGTGTCTTATTTAGGAAATAAGATGGCCATGCATGGAATTTTTTATGACCCTAAAATATCTCATGAGTGAGTTCTCTCTTTTGATTCATCAAGTATAAACATGTTTAATTCCTTTGAAAGATCATACTTATCATATGCCATCATATGCACGCCAACTCGATGGTATATGGATCTTGGTTATGTCTTCAACCTACTAGTCCGTCTAGTATGCACATTCAGACGTATATATGTATATATGTATCTGGTCAAAGGATGCATGCTGGATCGTGAAAGTTACGATTCAAATATTAGTTTATCTCGACCTTATGAAGCCAACTATTTGACTTGACTATTCTGACACCTCCAAATCATAGTTTCTATATAGAGGATCTACATTAATAAGTCAGTCAAAAATCAATCTATGGAGAAAGATTGACATATCTTTCTCAGACTGGATATCATTTTAAATATTCATGATATTCTATATGACCACGATACATAACCCTAAGTATACAAAGGGATCTTAATTTTAGTGCATTCACAAACATTCATTTCAGATAGACATGAGAAAATAATAACTACTATTGCATTAATGGTTCGTCAAGGGCTTACAAGTTCAACAACGATACCCTTCTAGTAGGATACTTTCTTCCTTAAAAACTATATTGTTTCATTCAATATCGAGTAAGATATTCTTTGTAATTTTAAAAAATGAACTAGTGAATCCTGAGACAAACTCCTCGTCTTCGAACTGACCAATGAGCTTTTTTTTTATATTTGTTCGACATTAGCCTAGGAACACATCAATCTTAACATTAATCCCTTCCTTTCTCACCGTGGACTTTTGATGGTTACCCCCTTAGTGATGAAGCTCAACCTACATAGGATGATTATCATACAAATTTTACTCTGGATGCAAAGCAATGTCGAGAAGATTGGTGAATCGCCTCGGATACATCTATAATCGCTTCCCACCTAGAATGTTAAAAAATAATATCCAGAAGCTGGAATCTCTCGTGATCAAACATCGTGATCATTAAGATCAACTAGAAACATGTTTTCCTTCTTCAGGAAACATATGAATCGACATTCAAAGGTAAAAGTTGCAATTATTTCTATTTGTAGTAGATATTTTGATGCCCGATCTGATCTCTCCTTCGTCTTTTTGATCCAAGAATTTAATGGCTTTTTTGTAGTAAGATTTCTGGATACATATAAAAAATGAAGATTGGTAAATCGTTAAAATACATATTAGATGCGTAATTAGATCTCTACAGAATCTAATTAACACTACTTTCTTTAGTTCCATATTGTCTATTAATGGGAGTCTACAATGTTGGCAAGACTATATAAAGAGTCTCACACTCCTTATATACTTTGAGAAAAACACACTAAAAAAACGCATCACTTCGTGGCTTTCTCCTGTGGTTTTATCCTACTCCTTAGGGCCAGGGGTCCACACAAATCAAAGTTGTTCTTCATTTTTTGGTTTCGCATACTATTTATTTATTTTCACCATGGTTTTCAGAGCAGGTCAATTTTGAAATTATTTCAAAATTTATTTAGTTTTCTTATGAAATCTTGGTGCTAGCATTAGAGTTTGTTCTTGAGTTTTGTATGTTAAAATATATGCAACAATTGTCCTAAAGTATTAATAGAGCATGTTCCATCTTTGGAACACTATCGATGAAGCTGACTCAAGAAGATGTGACACTTTGATCCAGTCATCGATGGAAGGCAAGGGCTTCACTACACAAGGAGGAGCCATGTTGGCAGCAGCCAGCAGTGACTACGTGTGGGTAGAGTATATCAGTGGGAGGTTTGAATGATGACAACGAAGATATTCTTCATTGAAGCACGAGATGTGTGAGGTCTGTAGATATCATCGAAGGGACATATTGCCATAGATCATCCTGATTGTTTCCTTGTCACAGTCACCTTGCTAAAAGGCCTTGTCGTCACCATGTTTGCCCTTCCTTAAGCGCACTCGGTCGAGCACCTCTAGAACATCTATGAATGGCAGGTCGAGCATCATCTCCCGCCACTCAATGATGGCGTGCCATCTAGGGATGGGCATTGGGCTGGGCTGGCCCGACCCAGCCCAAAGTCCGACCCAAAAAGCCCAGCCCAATCCAAGCCCACAAGGACATTGGGTCGGGCCTGGGCCTAAAAAACCAGCCCAAATTTTTTTGGGCCGTGCTCGGGCTTGGCATGGCCCAACCCGACCCGGCCCAAGGCCCGGCCCGACATAGGCCCGAGTGGTGGCCCGTAGTATGGCCCGAGATTGAGCCCATGACCCAGCCCAAATGTGGCCCGCGGGCCTTAGTCAGGGACATATGTCCCCTCCCAGCTCCATCCCCTCATGCCAAACATGGTTGTTGTCATAGGCTCCTAACCCCTCATGTACAAGAAATCCAAATCCCACTCCCAAAATCCCAAGTTGTATTGTCCTCCAAGGCTACAAGCTTAGTTGCTAAGGTATATCATTGTTGAAGAATCTTTTTTTTTTATTTTTCGATAACAACTGAAATTTAATTATATGGTGGTTTTAGAATTTTTGACATTGTATTGTCACTAGAACGTCATTGTTTTACAATTGAAGAGATTGATTTATAATTTTACAATGTTCTTTTCATAAGTAATATAATATTATTTCTCATTTTATTGGTTAATGTTTTGTGTCTTATATTACATGTGAGGAGGATGGTATGTTCAATCTAGGGTTTTTTCAGGCTAGAAATCATCCATGTAATAACATTTCTAGAAGTAGGAAAGGATTGAGTGTTGTCAAGAGGAATTCGTGGTAATTAATCATGAGGAGCTCAAGGTATTTTTGTATAGGTCCGCAGAACATGTCTAGTCTTGGGTCGGCCCGGCCCAAACCCGACCCAAAAGAAATGGGCCGAGCCTGAGCTTGGGCCGAACAACAACAAGATTTGCGGGCCTAGGACTGGTCCAAGGCCCGAAATAATTAGATGAGCTTGGGCCTGGACCCGACCCAGCTCGGACCATGCCCATCCCTAATGCCATCGGTTTGGGTTTCCCAAACCCTACAAGAAACAATGACAACAATGACGTTATTGGTGTCTCCAGCAGCAGAGGCGACAACATGAGATGGATCTTGGGAACCTTGAATAGCAACATGTGGTAATAAAGGGTCAATCTTCCCGATTGGGTAATATATCATTTATTTATTTTGATTTCAATTTGTATAGTCCCTATACCAAGAAAAGGGAGAGAAACAATTAGACAAAAGAAATTGAGCTTCAAAAAGAGTGGGATCTAAAAAAAGAAATAATAGAGGATATTAGTCTATGGAAGAAGGGGTACTTTTTGAAAAAAGTATGATGCAAAAAAGATAGAATTTTGTATTTACCCCATTTTTTCTTCCAACTTGGTCAACTAGTCGCATGTTTCTGACAAGTCTGGGAGAAAGGAGGAGTGAGAGAGTAGAGTGGATATCTGCACTTCCATTTGAGATTTCCCAATAGAAATTTTGTGTAATGGCCATCCTCCTCTCCATGTGGCTCCACCAAAAAAGATCTCATCTTTAGGGTTCCTATATAAGAGAACCGACTTCTTAATGTTCGTATATGAGAGACTCACTCTTTGAGGTTCCTGCATGAAAGAAGCAATGATGACTTCCATGTCGAAAATTCCATTTCTCAGAGTTTCATATATGTAAGGTCTATTCTCGAGATCTTTGTATGGGAGAAGACTGCCCTACTTCTGATGTTTGGCATTGACTTCATGTGGACTTCTTCTACTTCATGGGATCATTTCAGACTTCAATTGTCCATAAATTCAATGGATGAAAATCTATAGTCTAGACCAACTACTGCCTATCAACGATCTCCATCGAATATCCAATGTAGGGATAGGTCTCTTGCCGATGCGACTTCCTCCACGTGGGGCTCCTCTCGTAGTGACTACTTCTAACGAGTCTACTATCAACTCCTTAAAGATGTATTGAGCGAAGATGAGTTTAATACTTTCTTTTGTAATAAGATGTTGCTTTATCAGCTGCAACTTGATGGGAGGAATGCTAAAGTATTTATTAGATGGGTAATTGGGTTTTCTCCACGATCCAATTACACTACTTTCGTCCCATATTGGTGTTATTAGTTACAAGGTTTAATGGAGGTTATTGAGTAGGAATGGGGCTTCTTTTAAAAATAGCAGAATGGGGTTTGGATATATCCTGATAGATTCTCGAGCAATGCTCCTTTTAGATCAACCACCTGAGTGATGTACGTTTGGTGGTTATTTGCCAATGTGACATAGAATAAGGGTGTAAGTTATGCATGACAAGGAAATTATTCAAGTCCAATCTCAGTATGAAATCCTGTATTTTCATCTTAATTTCTGATTTCACAGAGATCGTCGAGACCTTTCCAACAAGTCTAATAACGTCGAATTCCGAGCTTCCTAGCTCAAGATATCAATATTTTAAGATGATGGGTAAAAAGCTATATACTGAATTTCACCATCAATAAGTATGAGATGGTAGTCTGCCTCTAAAAAAATCTAGCCATCCATCATCTCTTTCTCTCATGGTAGTACTACCATATTGGCCAGATTAGTCATCGTAAGGCCGTCGTCGGAGAAGGTACTCCGATCAAATATCCACGACTACCATCGCGTGGGGAGCTTGAGGTCATCGTCGTGCATGCATTGGCGCTGTGGTCGAGTGACGGAAATACCGTTTATGCACGAGAGGAGCTTTCGAGGGAACACCCTTGAAGGCAACGATTTATCCCTCTTTGATGTTGGTTTTCACACGATTAATGCTCACGTGTTCTCCACCCCTCAATAGAGACTCCGTTAGTGTGATTTATAGACGGCTATACATGTTGTGTCAAGCAAAATACAGATTTACCATATCTGAAAAATATTGGTTAATTTGATTGCAAAAGCTCCATCATCTTTAATCTTGTACAGAAATGATCGTGATATTGCATAATATTAAAAATTAATGAAATGACAAGGGTAGTTACTAAATATGTAAACGTGATACAAATATTCATGTTTGTGAAAGTCTGGAAAAGGGAGAATTTGAACATTTGTAACAACGAAAGTATAATTGTGATTATCATGTTAATTGGATATATATATATATATATATATATAGAGAGAGAGAGAGAGAGAGAGAGAACGGGGAAGCTGCTCCGCGGAGCAGCCAAGCTGGCTGCTGCGTGGGGCAGTTCCCCCCCCTTTTATTTTTTTAAAATTTTTTTTATATTTATTCATCTATATATGACTTCTACATGTCATTCAAATTTCGTGAGAAACAGAGACTCATATGCCCTCCATCTAGAACAGGTACTTTACAGCAAATTTCAGGCCGTTAAATTTTACCTGTTCTAGATGGAGGGCATAGGAGTCTCCGTTTCTCACGAAATTTGATTGACATGTAGGGGGTATATATAGATGAATAAACATAAAAAAATTTCAAAAAAAAATAAAAAAATGGGGGGAAACTGCCCCATGCAGCAGCCAGCTTGGCTGCTCTGTGGAGCAGCTTCCCTTTTCACACACACACACACACACACGCACACGCACACGCACACGCACACGCACACGCACACGCGCGCGCGCACACACACACACACAATATGTTCTTTCATGTAGATATTGTAATTCACTGTATGATATTGACAATAGCGGGAGAAGGGCTACAGACTTTTATATACAACAACAACAAAGTCTTTTCCCACAATTAAGTAGGACCGGCTACATGAATTATTCGTCTCCATTCAGATCTATCTTGGGCCAATCTCGGACTTATATCCATAAAACTAAGATTCCTTCGTATGGTCTCTTTCCAACACATCTTGGGCCGTCTTTTATTTAACGGTTGTAAATGATGAGTTTTGATTTTATAGAGTGGTTATTTAATCTAATCAAAGAATGGGAAATGTCATATATGGTGGTGGATAAGTACACATGACTTAATTTCATTTGATTTTGAATATGAATATGATAATTGTTGCATGTTATTAGCACTATCTGTAAATGGATATCTTAATATAAATTTTAGACAGTTTCTGTACTATTCAAGCCTAGTTGCGAACATAATTATGGATTAAAACATTTTATTCATAATGGTTAAGTATGATAATACATTATATGTAACTGGGTACAAATTTCTCGTTTTCTTTGCTTATTACAGTGCAAGCAGAGACCTTGTGATCTATACTTATGTTTGGTCATAAGATATTTGGTATTAAACCAAATACAAAATTTGATACATTAAATTGTTTAGTATGTGTTATGGATGAGTTGAAACAAAGATGACTTGAAAAACGAGCTTAACTGGGCAACAATTGTACGAGTACTAATACGGTAAAATCAAATCAGAACCACCATTAATATATGATGATCATTAGCCAATTACAAGTTTTCAACATTCACTAGTATTATCTCTGTTTGAGATATTCATCAATTCATGGGTTGGAATCTCATGATGATGGTCTGGTAGATGGAATTAGGTGCACAAGGGATTGTGGCCTCGTATAGACGTTATGAAAGTAGCGATCTCAATGGACGAGTTGGATGATGCATTGCACCTAGCATCCTAGTTGCATTCGGAGTTGCTCGACAGAGTATGCAAGTGGCACGGGTGGTGTTCTTCGTTTTGCACTTATACACAATATTAAGACTTGATTTAGAACTAGATGTGACCGCATCGAACTTTACATCGTGTATTAGTATTGTCAGAGGTGTACCAGGATGTGGTTTGAAGTTGGAGGATTCATGGTTATGATCTTTCATGTTATATAAGAACAGAGGTCCTTGAAGGTTTACTCAAGATGACTACCAAGTTTCGGTGTAGCAGAGGCATGCGAGTTGCATACCTGCATGTGCTAAATTAATACGAGAAGTGATTCATGATCGGATATCAACAATTGCAATTGTACATCGTTGCGGACTCTAACCAACATGTGGAAATATCATGATCAATGTGGTAGTCCTCAAATGATTATTGAATTAATAAATAAAATCAATAACCATGTTATTTAATGTAAATTAGAATAACTTAGTGTAATTCAATTTCTACCATCGCATACCTTGCTTTTCCTTGCATTAGTGATTAGTCTTTATATTGTTACTAGATAATTGCTTATAATGTTACCCTCGTGTGAACTCAATAGGTGTTGCTGAGTAGCAACCACTTTAGTAGTGGTTTTTGAGGAGATCGACCTTTCTGTCGTCACACTTGCACCAGATAGGATATGCTTTACTTAGAGTAATTTATTCGCTTCTATATTTTTATAAATATTTCTTTGAGAGACAATGTATTAAGATATTATTCAGATATTTTGATACAATGCTTACAGTTTCTTGTGTATCTCAATACGTGGACATGTATTTGTTGGATATTATTAGTTAAAATGAATTAATATTGCAATTTGCTTTTCATTTCATATTTTCTCCTGTTGTTATGTATTTCAGATATTAATCTAATATGCATAAGCCAACTTCTGAGTGATGAATCTTCATTTCATCACCTTTATTCTATCATTTTGGCCTTAAAAACCCTAACTAATGCATGTATATAATATTATTTTGTACATATTAACATTCATTATTTATTCTATTTATTATATATAAAACATTATTCTTATGCTAAAATTATAGAATAAAGGAAAGAAAAGAAAATGAATAAAATACCAAAGGTATTTTATGACCCTAAACTCCAAGACCAAGTCAAGAATTGATTTTGTCGATAAGGAATAAATCAGGGGGAGATAATGGTCAAATACACAATAAAAACCATATTCTTTTATTCATCAATAAAGCATTTTTGGGTCCTATTTTATTCTTTAGTATTTGTTCATAAAATCAATAAACTTTGTACATGAAAGTTGTAGATAATAATACATAGAAAAATACAAAATTGAGTTTACACAAAAAATAATATATAATGTACAAATTATACTCAAAATAAGAATCCAAAATCTCAACTTCCCAGACCCATATCTCCTAAATAAAAACTCAAAATATATCAAAATCATCTTTCATTATATATAACATTTAATAAACTATTTAACGAAGGCAGTTTCATGTTTTTGGAGTTAAAATGTGAAAGTTAGGTTTTGGACCCTATTGTACAGTATACTTAATTAAAATATACATTTTTATTAAAAAATATACTAAGCCTGGTCCCACTATAAGTAGGGTCGGCTACATGGATTCTTTCTCAAATCCATGTTGAAAGATTTGACTATTTTTTATGCTGACCGTCGACTACCTAACGCAACCCCTGCAAGAGTGGCATTCGAGTCGTGGTCTTTTGTGTGCTAAACACATTGTACTACCGGTAGACCATTAAGTGGGTTCATATTAAGAATATAATAAAACTACAAAGAAAACAATGGAATAAAATAAGCATAACAAATATATAGATGAATTATCTATTCGTATACTTGTATTTAAATAAAAGATAAATTCATTCTTTTATTCTTTTATCCCTTCATTTTTTATACTCTTGTAAATATTATTTATATTCTATTGAAATATAGAGATAGAATGAAATCAAATAAAAAATAAATAATTTAGCTAAATATATAGATGAAACACATGTATTTATACCTATAAAATAACTATCCCTATTTATCTAAGTATACATAATAGATCAAAAAATACAATAAAAATATATTTGTTTACATAAAAATAAGTTATAAATATATAAAATAAGATGATAAAATAATAAATAAAAAAGGTAAAATAAAAATAAAATATTCAAAACTTAGATGAATAGACCTGTAAATAAGACCTTAAAAATTAAATTGTTATAAATAAACCCAAAAAATAAATAAAAATCATAATAAAATACTACACAAATAATAACCCTTTTTTATTTTATACTTAAAAATAAATAAAATTATTTAGTATATTTAATTATTTATTTTTGAATAAAATGTTTTGTCATGTAGTGTCTTACATGAACCAATCACATCGCAAGAATTGTTGACCCCCGGTCAACTCCTTATCTTTCGTTCTAACTTCTGTTAGAGAATCGGGCGGTCCTTCTTCTTCAATTTTCCCTGCCATTCCATTGATCCTTCACACTCGAGACCTTCACTATTTTTTATCATTGATCATCTAGGAATCTCACATGCTCCTTGGATTGCTTGTACATACTTTTGATTCTTCCCAAATCACCCATCAATAAGGGTGCTTTCCATGTGTATAAATGATGAATCTTGGATTCATCACTCTAAATCTCATTTATTAAGCTTAAGTCCCTAAAAATCAACTGCATTTTTGCATTTATTCTGCATAATTAGCATTCATGTATGTTTTCATAAAAATGGCATTTTATCCATAATTTCTGCACAAAATAAAAGCCAAAAAAATCCAAGCCACAGTTGACCTGTAAATAGCCTAACTTCCCAGATTTTAACTCCTTCATGCTAACTCCGAATAACCCAAAACCACTTCCATTTTGTACATATCACTCACAAGAATAAATAAAAAATGACAAAAAAATTACAAAACCAAAAATCAAGGTATTCTATGTACATGGGATACCCCAAAAATCCACTTTTTACATTTGACCGAATTTGGCTTTGATGTCTTCATGAAAATTGTAGATCTCGTCGAGACGAGCATTTTTCGTGAAGGAACTTTTTCGATCCGAGGTCATTTGCTATTTTTTTATCGATTTTACAAAAGATTTATTCGCGGATTTTTCTGGTGCTGACACGTGGCAGCCCCAGAGGCCGCCACGTGTCAGTGTTTTTTGGGGTTTTTATTATATCGTTTTTATTTTAAAAAAATTAATTAAAAAGCACCCGCACGTGCGACGCACGTGCCCCCAGGCACGTGCTCCGCACGTGCTGCGCCCCTCTCTCTCAACCGCGCCACGTGTCACGCTTTCGGCCGTTCGATCTCGCTTGATCGAACGGCCACTGCGTTTCTTCCCCAACCTCACGCCCTTCTCTCCTCCGTAACTTCCGCCGCCGCTCTCTCGCAACAGCCACCGGCCCCGCAGATCTCTCCAACCACCACCGCCTTCTCCGCACCGGCCTTCCCCCGATATCTCCGCAGCCGTCGCCTGTTGACCGCCCAACTGCCACCCTATATCTCCGCGGCCGACGCCTCCCTCTCTCTCTATAAAAGAACCCCGGCCACCCCCCAGTCCAGGTATCCGCCGATAGAACCTCGAAGCCCGGTGGTGACAGCCCGGGTTGCCCTCGACGTCGACGAGATCCGGTCGCATCCTCACGGCCGTTGCAGCGCCACCTGCGTCCTGCCGTGCTCCGGCGATCGGCCGTTGAGCCCCTCCAGGTTCTCTCTCTCTTTCCCTCTCTCTCTCTTTCTCTCTCTCTCTCCCGCTCTCTCTCTCTATCTCTCCACCTCCGAGCATCTTTGCTCCGCTCAGAACTCCACCCCTCATCTCCGTTTCAACCCCATCGCCCTCACCGGCAACCCAATCCACGTCCTCGTCTTCACCAACGAGCTTCATCGACGGCAACGACATCCGCGCCCCGCCATCGGTCAACTCCGACACCCGTCACCGACTCCACCATCGCACGCATCACCATCGTCATTCCCCCAGTCGTCAGGAGCTTCTTCGACCTCGCCTTCGCCGCCGATTTCGCCCACTGCACCGACGCCCGCCGGCCGTGTGTCGGCCATTGGGTCCACCGACGACCCATCTTCACCGAACGCCTCCGCTCCTCGGTCAGCTTCTCCGCCAACGCCCACTGTAGCCCACGCCACCGGAGCTCCGCTCCGCCTTGCTCCATCGAGCTTCACCTTCACCGGCTTCGCCTCCAGTCGCTTCGCCGATACCCCACCAGGCCGCCTCCCTCGCATCCCTCGCCGCCGGGTTCGGAGCCCGAGGCCCCAGCACGCGCGAAGCGCGCGCGTGGGGAACTTCTGCCGTACGTTACCTAGGTCACGTGCCTGGCACGTGACCGTGGGTAATTTACATCCACACCCCCGGAGGTCCCCCTTATTACGCACAAGTCCCCGCCTCCAGAGGCACATGCATTGCACGTGCTCATCTGGAACATTTGCAAAATTCCCACCCGAGTTATAGGTAATTTCAAGTAGGTCCCTGTTCTGCATTTTTAATTTTATCTATTTACTTAAATTGCATATGTACCCGTGTTCGCCATCCATTATAGACCTCTACATTACATCATTTTATTCAATTAAAAATAGCATTTTGTTCATCTTTTAATTCTCTACATTTTGACATGTCGTGGATATTTTTTGATTAACGGTTAATTAATAAATAATTGTTTTGTGGAAATTGGAATATTTTGCCCAATCTGTGCTCTGAAATTCATAGTAAATTAACCGTTGCTCTAAAAATTCTCTAAAAAATCAAATATCGTAGAGATTACTTTGATTAACATTGTGCCCAAAAATCTTTGCATTTGCATGCATAAGTTGCTCTATAAAAACCATTTAGCACATTTCATTGTTTAATTTTTAATAGATATTAGACCCCACATTTTCGAGGTTTAGGATTTTTCTGAGACCCATCACCTAGTGATAGATCTTAGATAATTTTAACTCTTGAAAATAAGTAGGTTTAATATTTATTATAATTAAATATTGAAAATCTTTTTGTTTGCATTTAAAAATTCATAAAAAATTCATATTGCATCTGAAAATTCCAAAAATATTACAATGCACTCATTTCATCGTCATTTACATTGTGGCCAAATTTTGTATTTCTCGGACATCGTTTGATTGAAATTTACATTTTAGTCCCTAAAATAGGCCGACTTTGCATTTTGCATCTCATATTGCATTGAAAAATTCCAAAAAAATGACCGCCTCGAAAACCGAACTAAAAATTGGATAGACACAACGCTAGGTTGTTCCTTTGCCTCCTTGTGATCGACCTTGGGACTTGCCCAAGTAAAATAAACATAAGAACCACTTGATTAAATTTGATTAAAAATTGTGGTTATTTCTTGACTGTTTCCGATCGCCGCCTACAACGAACGACTTTAATTATTTTCACGAACGAGCATTAAAAACACATTCTTAACGCGGCTTTTACGGACCCGTCAGATGGCGCCGTTGCCGGGGAGGCAAACGGCTTAGTTTTGTGTTTTGAGACTTTTTGATCGGTTTTCCGCATTCGGGTAGTCTGACCCCCGAATTTCTCATTGTGAATACCATTTATTTTTCTACAATTATTCGCTTGTTCTATTTTGAGTCACTCTCTTACACATATCTCTCTTATTTTTCTTGCGAGGTACCCGGCGTACGTGGAGTGGTTTTTCAAGAAACCGACGCATCTTCACCGACATCCGAGAAAGCCGCAAATTAATTTAAGATCGAGTCGAGTCGTGAGACAGCGTAGAGTCTAGGTTTTTAATTTCTGCAAATTTCCATTTCTGCTCATTTACAGCGGTGTCCGTTTGGACTCTCGCGCATGTAAAAAAGACCTTGAACTCTTCTGTGGTGTGTCGTGGCCTGTTTCACTCTCCGGTGAGGGTGGGGCCCGGCTTGAGTGGCGAATAGGATAGACCTGCACATACGGCTCTCAGAGCATTTATATTTTTGCTTGTGCTCGTAGGATCTTAAGCCACACTGCACATTAACTGAGACGCACCTTAGATCGTTCAACTTAGCCAAAAATTTAACTCAATTCTTCCCGCTAATAGAACTTTCTGCATAGGTGCGGTTTTTATCGGCTTGCACGCATTTAGTATAAATTTTAAAATTCTGTATTGCATCCCACATGGAGATTGCGAGGAGGCACTGTAAGTCTTCTGACTGAGCATTCATCATAGTTTTCCACGTGCATCGGCTTTTCCCGAATTCCTCTCTCTTGTTTTATCACATAAATCTAAAGGAAATTAGGACTGGACGGTAGACGTGTATTTGTGTTCATCTAAATTCTTCAGTGATCGCCTCAATAAAATTGGGACTGCTAAATAAAGCCGATCTTAAAAAAATCCATAAAATCAAGAATTTCTGCGGGAGAGCAACCCTGACATTGTTTGATTTTATCTTGCAGCGAGGAGAGAGACGCACACTAGGATAGAGCCCAGCTCCAAACCTAACAGCTCGTTTAAACGACTTGCAAGACTTGAATTATCACCAATTAAAACTAACAAGATAATTGACCGGACCCTTACGGTCTTCACTTTGAGTTGAGTTGGTGAAACAACCCTTGTATTGTGTTTGATTGTGCGTAGAAAATAGTTCATCAACGAATACCACACAATTGTGTCTACATCATAAAACATCTTGTTGACCCCGAGAATGGAGAACTGTGGTAATTTTTGTTTAGGCTCGTCTCTCTCTACCACCAACTCCCCAATCTCAAAAGCCCAGAGAAACTCTTACTCTGGACCTGCTTGGCCTCCGGGAAACCATTCCCAAGAACTCTATTCCTACGATTCCTTCTTCTTCCTAGAAGGAGGACAGACCCAAACTGTCTCTCTATCACCAAAAATCGAGGACAACTATTACATCAGTTCTTTCCAATCTATTAACTCGAACCCTTTATATTCTGAAGGTGAAAAAGAAGAGATGCCCCCCAAGATGGCTTCCAAAAAAGACCCTGAAGATGAAACAAATGATGACGCCATTCAAATGATCCTAGCAAGATTGGCTGCATCTGAGCAGCAACAACAGTTACTAAGGACACAGCTTGAGCAGTTGAATGCTGGGGAGGAAGTGCCAATGGAAGCCGCCTACAACCCTGGACAGTACCAAGTGTGGAACTATTTACAGCCACCACAACCAGTGATCCACTATGAACTGAAGCCACATTTCGTCAGTCAATTACCCCAATTCCATGGTAATACAACTGAGGAGCGATATGAATTCTTGCGGGACCTGGAGTTGATATGTTCTAATCTGAGGCACCCACAAGTCAGCCAAGACTACATTCGTCTCACTGCATTACCTTTCGCCTTGAAGGGGAAGGCAGACTACTGGGTGAAGAACTTGGGTGTGACTGTGACTACTTATGAGAGGTTTAAAAACCTATTTTTGAAGAAATTCTACCCCTTGAGTCGGACAAATCAAATGAGGACCCGTATCACCAGTTTCTCTCAGATACCCAATGAACCACTCTGTGAGGCATGGGACCGGTTCAAAGATCTACTACAAAAATGTCCTTGCCATGACTTGGACAATAACATCCTAGTCCAGTCTCTCTACTCTAGCCTCAATCACGAGACTCAAGGGTTAGTGAGCGCTGCCTGCGGAGGGAATTATGCATCACGTGGGGCTGAGACCGTCTGGAAAATACTGGAGCAGATGGCAGAAACAAGCCGCTCTCAGCTTGCCAGTAGAGCCTACACTGATTCCCTCAACACCCTTCAAGCCAAAGGCAGAAAGCAGACGGTGGCTGAAATTGCGGAGGACTTGATTCCGAACATGCATTTCATAGCCGACAAAATAACAATAGTGGACAAGAGAGTGAGCGACATCGACAACCGGATCTCCCAGTTCCCAAAGCAGATGGAGGAGCTCACTACTAAGATGTCCAAGATGGGGGTACCTACTGCACCAACAGTCCCGGTCTACTTGTCCAGGAGCAGCTAGGACCAGAACAGCAACAGTCATGGGTACAGGACCAATCCTATGCCCAAGCTTCTCAGCAACCACCCCCACCGGTCGAGACAATCCAAGAAGCCCCGCCCCTGACCTTCGAAATAAACGACATTTGGTATACACAGGACACTACCCGACAGGGTAGTATGGGGGAACGCCAGCCTTATCAACGCTCCCCCACTTTTTATAATGCCGCATTCCCTCAGCCTCCTCAGTACCCTCAAAGCATTTCAACTTCCCAGCACCCGAAACAGCAGCAGCCCTACAATCGCCCGAACCAATCTCAGCAATACCGTCAGCAACACCAAGCTCCCAGGCCTTCGGCGCAATCATCCAATCCTCCGGAAGAACCTGTTGATATCCAGAGACAGATGCTAGAAGAACTTCGCAGCTTCCGAAGAGAGCTATATGACCTGCGGGTGGATAATCTACTATCCCGATGGAAGGATGAGCAGACTGTTCCCACTACAACCATTCCCGCCCATGTTCAAGCTAACCCCAATAGCTTGAACCGATCTCAATCATCTCAACACAATGGCTAGGTATACTATTCGGATTTTTCCACATCTGAACATGAGAACCTTTCGTTTGACAATATACATGCCATGTCACTCAGGAGCGGAAGGACCGTGGTCGTACCTGATCGGACTCGGGAATCGGTTCATGAAGACTCGGAGGATCAACCGGAGGATGCTTCCGAGGAGGATGAAGAAAGACGCCTGAAGATCCCAGCACCAGAGAAGGGGAAAGCATCTATGGAGTCTGCAGAGGACCTTGAACCTCTAGTTGCTGCAAAAATACCTTTGTCATCTTTTCAGCAACCTGATTTTGATTATTATCAAAAATCTGATGATTGTAATAAAAACTCCAAGTCTAATAAAGATGCTCGTATTTATGATTCTGACCTTCTGTCCCCTGTCTCAAGTGCTTCCATTCCTTTCCCCCATGCCCTCAAGAAAGGAAAACAAAAGAAAAACATTCAGGATGATCCAGTAATGGAAAAATTCTGCCATCAAAACATCACGGTCAAAGTACCCTTTGACCAGTATGTGGCCAATAATCCTGCTTTTCAGAAATATTTAAAGGCAAAATGCACTCCCACTAGGACTCGTACAAAGAGAACAAGTCAATTTGTGGAGACGCATATCTTGACAGTTGCCACCACCAAATGTGTCAAGAACCAGCACCTGCCAAGAAAGAAAAGGGATCTGGGCGCCCATTATGTGGAGAGTCGCATTGGCGGCATTGTGTTCACACGCACACTCCTCGACAATGGTTCTTCCATAAATCTTCTACCCTTAGCCCTATACTATAGATTGGAGTTAGGCCCTCTCAAGAAATCATCATCTCTACTCCAATTTGCTGATAAATCCACCAAAAGACCTAAGGGAGAAGTAAAGAATGTCATCATCATTATCGAGGGTACAGAATACAAAGTGGACTTCACTGTCCTTGATATGGAAACCCCGAACCATTGGAAAGAATCACAACTCATTCTCGGAAGACCATTCTTAAGAACCGCTAAGGCTGTATTTGATTACGGTTCTGGCATGATGAAATTCCGATCTCCAGGAAGGGAAGTAGACTTGGAGATGAAGCAGACAAAGTGGCAAAGACCAGACTCCGAGTCCACAACTGAAGAGGCCGAAACATCTGAATGCAATCTCCTCCGAACCACTGGGCCATGGGACCAACTTCCAGACATACAGACTGAAAGCACTTCCTCGGAAGAAGAAATGATGCACAATGCATTTTGCGAGATATTTCCCAACATCTCAAAACACTCAAACTACTTCCCCATTAATGACACAGAAAGCCTTTCGGATGTGTCAAGAAAAATCAATGACAAATCGGACGCGGCTCTGGCCGAATTACCATTCTACTCTAGCGATCCGACCCATCTGACTTCTGAAATGGTAGCCAACATCTCACACAGTGACTCACCACCAACCGACACTGAATCAGATACAAAGATAATTCAGCCAGACTTGATTGATGATTCTGAATTACCCGAGCTGAAACCATTACCCCCCACACTGAAATATGCATTCCTCAATGGATCCAAAGAAAAATTCCCTGTGATCATTAGCTCATCATTAACCATGGACCAGGAATCCATACTACTTGAAGTCCTTGAGCGAAATCGAAAAGCCATAGGTTGGACTGTGTCGGATCTCGTAGGAATAAACCCCGCTCTCTGCTCGCACCAAATTTATGTTGAGGATAATGCAAGGCCTTCCCGTGAATTCCAGAGAAGATTAAACCCCAATCTTCGGGAAGTAGTGAAGAAAGAAATAGAGAAATGGTGCAAAGCAGGATTTATTTACCCCATTTCTGACTCCAAGTGGGTAGCCCCCCTTCATGTCGTCCCGAAGAAGTCGGGAATCCAGATGGTTACCAACGAGGAGGGGGTAGAGATCGCGACCCGAGTACCCACGTCGTGGCGCGTCTGTGTCGATTACCGGCGCCTGAATGCTGCGACCAAGAAAGACTACTTTCCACTGCCATTCATTGATCAAATATTGGAGAGACTTGCAGGGAAAGCATTCTTCTGTTTTCTTGATGGGTACTCCGGCTACAATCAAGTAGCTATCGCTCCCGAGGACCAGGAAAAGACCACATTCACATGTCCCTTCGGTACTTTTGCATTCAAGCGCATGCCATTCGGGCTTTGCTATGCCCCAGGCACATTTCAGCGGTGCATGATTGCCGTATTTGCCGAAATGGTTGGTGATTTCCTGGAAGTCTTCATGGATGACTTCTCAGTTCATGGTGATTCATTTGATACATGCTTAGCGCACTTGGACCGAGTCCTTCAGAGATGCAGGGAGGTTAATTTGGTACTCTCCTTGGAGAAGAGTCACTTTATGGTGACTGAGGGTATCGTGTTGGGGCACGTCATCTCCAAAAAGGGAATGGAGGTGGACCCTGCCAAGGTGGATGTGATCAAGAAACTTGAGCCACCAACTAACGTCAAGTCAGTGAGGTCGTTCTTAGGGCATGTTGGATTTTATCGACGGTTCATTCCTGATTTTTCAAAGATCGTCCGCCCACTGACTGAGCTCTTAGGAAAAGAAACCGAGTTTATTGTGAATCACAGATGTCTAGAGGCCTTCGAGCTCTTGAAAAAGAAAATATGTGAATCGCCGATATTACAAGCTCCCGACTGGTCTCTTCCCTTCGAGATCATGACTGATGCATCGGATTTTGCTGTCGGAGCTGTACTCGGACAAAGAAGAGATGGAATTCCTTATGCGATTCACTACGTGAGCAAAGTGTTGGATCCTGCACAGAGAAATTATACAGTGACTGAAAAGGAAATGCTCGCGGTTGTCTGGGCCCTGGAAAAATTCAGATCATACATATTGGGCTCCAAGGTAACAATTTTCACAGATCACACATCAATCAGATATCTCATGGATAAGAAGGATGCCAAGGCACGACTTTTGAGATGGATCTTGTTAATCCGGGAGTTTAATTTGGAGATTAAGGATAAACCTGGAATAAAGAATGTTGTTGCTGATCACCTTTCTCGAATAGAGCAAAACGATCATCCTGATATCGGACCAATCAAGGAGACTTTTCCAGACGAATCTGTTTGCGTCATTGATTCAACCCTATGGTATTCCGACATAGTGAACTATCTTGTCTCCAAGAAGGTTCCCTATGGTTGGACCAAAAAAATGATTGATCGATTAAAGTCAGATTCGAGAAAATACCATTGGGACGATCCTTTCCTTTTCTATGAAGGACCGGATTGTGTCTGGAGAAGATGTATTCCTCAGGAGGAATATCTGAGTGTCCTCACACACTGTCATTCTCTCGAGGCTGGAGGAAACCATTCGGGAAAGAGAACCGCGCACAAGGTACTCCAATGTGGATTTTACTGGCGGACCTTATTTCAGGATGCTAATGAATTTGTACGGTCATGCCCGATTTGTCAAAGAATGGGAGGGACTATGGGATATAGAGATGAAATGCCCATGCAACCAATGATTTTCTGTGATGTTTTCGATGCATGGGGGATTGATTTTATGGGTCCCTTTCCCAACAGCAATGGATTTGAGTACATCTTGTTAGCGGTGGATTATTTATCAAGATGGGTAGAGGCTATTCCAACCCGAACCGCAGATAGCAAGGTAGTCTGCAAGTTTATCAAAGATAACATCATTGCGAGGTTCGGGATACCAAAAGTATTGATTTCTGATGGAGGTAGCCACTTCGTGAATCGGGAGATGAGATCTTTGGCTAAGGAGTAGAAATTTGAGCATAGAATAGCCAACCCATATCATCCACAATCTAATGGCATGGCAGAGGTTTCTAATAGAGAGGTGAAAAGCATTCTCCAGAAGTTGGTTCGTCCCGATAGGAAGAATTGGTCGAAACTGTTGGACCAAGTTCTATGGGCCTATAGGACAGCCTATAAGACTCCACTCGGTACTTCACCTTTTAGGATGATCTATGGCAAACCATGTCATCTTCCTGCAGAATTGATTCACAAATTTGAATGGGCGATCAAAAAGTTGAATTGGAGTTGTCACCTTGGGAAACTATGTCGAGACTTAAATCTGAATGAGCTAATTGAAATCCGAAATCGGGCATATGACAACAGTGTGATTTATAAGGACAAGGTCAAGAGATGACATGATAAACACATTCGAGAGAAGACCTTTGTCCCTGGACAGAAAGTGTGGTTGTTTAATGCTCGGTTAAAGATTTTTCATGGGAAACTAAAATCAAAATGGACGGGTCCCTACATTGTTGTCGATGTGCATACCAATGGAAGCGTAGATATTGCTGAACTCAAAGAGAATGCACAACCGTTCTCAGTAAATGGACAAATGCTGAAGCCATACATTGAATCACCCAAAGAACAAACAATTCAAGTCGAGGACATCTATTCACGCAGAGCGAGGACATTGAAAATCTATCTGATCATTCCCACCCTCCCTCCTGACCACATCGGCCTCCTTGTACAGCTTCTTCCTTTACTTAGGCCAAAGACTAAGTATAGGGGGGACCGATGCCATCTGTATATATCATTCTTCTCCTGACTCCTAATTGCTCCATTTCCACCCTTCTTCCATACTTAGGCTGTCCAGAGCCTAAGTATAGGGGGAACCGGCATCCACCTGTTTATACTCTCCTCATTCACATATCATGGCCGCCTCTTTTCCGCTCTACTTCCTAACCAGTTGTATATAAATTTTTAACCCTCTTACGCTTAGCCCGAGCTATGTCATCATTACACTTTTTGTGCTCTGAGGACACAGCACTCGCTAAGTATAGGGGGGTCTGTATATATACTTTGTATATATTTTACCCATATCTCGTACTTTCGCGTAAGTCTATATGTATTTAAAGGGTGGGAACTAACTTAAAACAAAAAAAACAAAAAAACAAAAAAAACAAAAAAAAATGAGTTTTTCTACTAACACTGACTTGCCCAAAATTTTTGAAAAAAAATGGCTTCTTATTTCATCTTTGCACACACACGTAAAAAAAATCTGCATTTCACGCACTTGCACTTCATCCAACATCACATGCATTTGCATTTGTGAAAAGTCATTGGGTTCTGAACCAAGTTGTGAGCCGGAACCGAGAGTGGTCTGAACTTGCCCTTAATCCACCTAATTTTCAGAGGAACTTCACCGAGAAATAGGATTTTAAGAGCTTCAGATCTTTTTGGCTTAATTCCTTAAGTTCCACATGACAATGTACAACGTTTGACTCTTAGTATCTAAACTGGTCTCTTCATTCTGGGTACAACTCTGGAATAGGGAATTAATTTGCATTCTCACACTATGCACTTAGCTCAACCCAGACGAGATGTTGGAAGACTATGTGAGTTTCTTTTCTGGTAGCGTGGAAATCTAAAGACCGGAGTTCGGGTTGAAATAAAGCTTCGAAAAAGGGATGGACGGCTGGGCACAATTTTTTCTAAGACCCCAAAAAATGTACGGAATAAAAAGATGCTATATCCGTAGGGGCAAAACAAGATCCAAGCAGAACCACCAAAAATTCCAAATACAAAGAAGCATTCTACCAATTAAAAATTCGACCAAAAAGGTCCAAGCTTCAAGAAACCTGCAGATCTTGGTGGAGACTTGGCTACACTGGCCATCTTCACAAGGAGAGGTGACTACACTGGCCACCCCCTCCAGTTCTTTTCTCTTTCTTCTAGCTTCTCCCCCATTTGGATTGTGAACACAGCACGACAGACCTTAGAAGGAAATACCTGACTCCCCGAGGACGAGTTACTGGAAAGGAGAGGAGCATGGTAGTCCGGCATTCTGGATGGGAAGAGCTAAAACCCTTCACACACACGAGTCGGTTATTCAATGTTCATAGGGTATACTTTGGGAAGAGGATTGATCTAAGATGACTTCTGAGCCGAAACTGTAACAATGATGTGTAGAGCTTGAGGGCTGTTGATTTTAAAATTCTAAGTCTCACAGAAGTTCCGCCACACTACTAATCCAAAGGTCGAGTTTAGTTTCATTCTCACCTTAAGCTCATGGTCTTGGTATGGAACCCAGTCTCATTTCACTTCATGGCATGTCTTTTTGATGCTCAGGGACGAGCATGGTTTAAGTATAGGGGGATGATGAATCTTGGATTCATCACTCTAAATCTCATTTATTAAGCTTAAGTCCCTAAAAATCAATTGCATTTTTGCATTTATTCTGCATAATTAGCATTCATATATGTTTTCATAAAAATGGCATTTTATCCATAATTTCTGCACAAAATAAAAGCCAAAAAAATCCAAGCCACAGTTGACCTGTAAATAGCCTAACTTCCCAGATTTTAACTCCTTCATGCTAACTCCGAATAACCCAAAACCACTTCCATTTTGTACATATCACTCACAAGAATAAATAAAAAATGACAAAAAAATTACAAAACCAAAAATCAAGGTATTCTATGTACATGGGATACCCCAAAAATCTACTTTTTACATTTGACCGAATTTGGCTTTGATGTCTTCATGAAAATTGTAGATCTCGTCGAGACGAGCATTTTTTGTGAAGGAACTTTTTCGATCCGAGGTCATTTGCTATTTTTTATCGATTTTACAAAAGATTTATTCGCGGATTTTTCTGGTGCTGACACGTAGGGCCGCCACGTGTCAGCGTTTTTTGGGGTTTTTATTATATCGTTTTTATTTAAAAAAAATTAATTAAAAAGCACCCGCACGTGCGACGCACGTGCCCCCAGGCACGTGCTCCGCACGTGCTACGCCCCTCTCTCTCAACCGTGCCACGTGTCACGCTTTCGGCCGTTCGATCTCGCTTGATCGAACGGCCACTGCGTTTCTTCCCCAACCTCACACCCTTCTCTCCTCCGTAACTTCCGCCGCCGCTCTCTCGCAACAGCCACCGGCCCCGCAGATCTCTCCAACCACCACCGCCTTCTCTGCACCGGCCTTCCCCCGATATCTCCGCAGCCGTCGCCCGTTGACCGCCCAACTGCCACCCTATATCTCCGCGGCCGCCGCCTCCCTCTCTCTCTATAAAAGAACCCCGGCCACCCCCCAGTCCAGGTATCCGCCGATAGAATCTCAAAGCCTGGTGGTGACAGCCCGGGTTGCCCTCGACGTCGACGAGATCCGGTCGCATCCTCACGGCCGTTGCAGCGCCACCAACGTCCTGCCGTGCTCCGGCGATCGGCCGTTGAGCCCCTCCAGGTTCTCTCTCTCTCTCTCTTTCCCTCTCTCTCTCTTTCTCTCTCTCTCCCGCTCTCTCTATCTCTCCACCTCCGAGCATCTTTGCTCCGCTCAGAACTCCACCCCTCATCTCCGTTTCAACCCCATCGCCCTCACCGACAACCCAATCCACGTCCTCGTCTTCACCAATGAGCTTCATCGACGGCAACGACATCCGCGCCCCGCCATCGGTCAACTCCGACACCCGTCACCGACTCCACCATCACACGCATCACCATCGTCATTCCCCCAGTCGTCAGGAGCTTCTTCGACCTCGCCTTCGCCGCCGATTTCGCCCATTGCACCGACGCCCGCCGGCCGTGTGTCGGCCATTGGGTCCACCGACGACCCATCTTCACCGGACGCCTCCGCTCCTCGGTCCGCTTCTCCGCCAACGCCCACTGTCGCCCACGCCACCGGAGCTCCGCTCTGCCTTGCTCCATCGAGCTTCACCTTCACCGGCTTCGCCTCCAGTCGCTTCGCCTCCAGTCGCTTCGACGATACCCCACCAGGCCGCCTCCCTCGCATCCCTCGCCGCCGGGTTCGGAGCCCGAGGCCCCAGCATGCGCGAATCGCGTGCGTGGGGATATTCTGCCGTACGTTACCCAGGTCACGTGCCTGGCACGTGACCGTGGGTAATTTACATCCACACCCCCGGAGGTCCCCCTTATTACGCACAAGTCCCCGCCTCCAGAGGCACGTGCATTGCACGTGCTCATTTGGAACATTTGCAAAATTCCCACCCGAGTTATAGGTAATTTTAAGTAGGTCCATGTTCTGCATTTTTAATTTTATCTATTTACTTGAATTGCATATGTACCCCTGTGTTCGCCATCCATTATAGACCTCTACATTACATTATTTTATTCAATTAAAAATAGCATTTTGTTCATCTTTTAATTCTCTACATTTTGACATGTCGTGGATATTTTTTTGATTAACGGTTAATTAATAAATAATTGTTTTGTGGAAATTGGAATATTTTGCCCAATCCGTGCTCTGAAATTCATAGTAAATTAACCGTTGCTCTAAAAATTCTCTAGAAATCAAATATCGTAGAGATTACTTTGATTAACATTGTGCCCAAAAATCTTTGCATTTGCATGCATAAGTTGCTCTGTAAAAATCATTTAGCATATTTCATTGTTTAATTTTTAATAGATATTAGACCCCACATTTTCGAGGTTTAGGATTTTTCTGAGATCCATCACCTAGTGATAGATCTTAGATAATTTTAACTCTTGAAAATAAGTAGGTTTAATATTTATTATAATTAAATATTGAAAATCTTTTTGTTTGCATTTAAAAATTCATAAAAAAATTCATATTGCATCTGAAAATTCCAAAAATATTACAGTGCACTCATTTCATCGTCATTTACATTGTGGCCAAATTTTGTATTTCTCGGACATCGTTTGATTGAAATTTACATTTTAGTCCCTAAAATAGGCCGACTTTGCATTTTGCATCTCATATTGCATTGAAAAATTCCAAAAAAATGACCGCCTTGAAAACCGAACTAAAAATTGGATAGACACAACTCTAGGTTGTTCCTTTGCCTCCTTGTGATCGACCTTGGGACTTGCCCAAGTAAAATAAACATAAGAACCACTTGATTAAATTTGATTAAAAATTGTGGTTATTTCTTGACTGTTTCCGATCGCCGCCTACAACGAACGACTTTAATTATTTTCACGAACGAGCATTAAAAACACATTCTTAACGCGGCTTTTACGGACCCGTCAATAAATAAAACTTCGCCTCTTTGATTGAATTTGGTCCTTCTCCAAGCTTCGAATCTCCTCTTAGTGTGTGCGTGCGCCTTCCTGGTGACAGTAGGAGTACCCTCGATCGTTGAGTGCGTGATTCAGGCGAGGCAGAGTGCACCCACGACGAGCTCCGGCTGCCCTACTCCCTGGTCATTTGGCCAGGTATAAGTGCTGTACTTTTTATGCTTTCTAGGTAGATTTTACTCTCGTCTTTTATTTCATGCATTTAATTTTGAGTTTTATTTAGTTATCTAGCATAGGTTAAGTTAGATACCTCGTAGGAGCTCTAGAGCTCTGGCCATGTTCTCACCATAAACCTCATCATTTCCGACTACCATTTTCACCCCACTTCCTTTCCCATCGCATTCTGCACCTTCCAAAATCACCTGACCAACCAGAACCCTTGTGGTTCTACGAATCGAGGTCTCCCTTTGCCTCTTCGCCAGAGACCCTACTTCCATCTCCATTCCCATATTGATTCCATTCAATAACAACTCGTTCACTACTGCCTACATCTCGCCATGCTTTCTAGAATCTTTGCAGGTCCGGAAGATCCTATCCGATGGGTTGTAAGGCTTGAAAGCTCCTCCAAGTACACTCAACCTCCAGCGCTCGATCAACGCGCCTCGGATACTTCTGAGGCCACCAATCGATCGACACGGATCCTTCCCGACATCTTCTCGAGCGTTTCAGTGGCATGATTAGTGTCTGGAGGGGTCTATCAGAGCCGATCGAGTAAGCTCCGAAGACATACTCTTCCCTATTCTTCCAAGGACCCTTAGAGTCGTTCAATCAAAAGCTCAGTTCCAGATCCTACAAATGACGTCAGATCAATTAGAGCCGCAACCGTCAGATATCCTCTCAACTAATCACGGATGTCAGATTTGAACCGTCATCGTGCACGGAGGAAGTGATACGTGGCAAGTGAGATGCTCTGCACTTCCGATGGAGCAAAGAAGGGGTAAATTGCATATATCATCCCGCTTAGTTATTTATTTATTAATCTTGTAAATAAAGTGTATAGTGAAAATAAATGTGTATATTTTGCAAAAAGGCCCCTAAGTTTATTGAAATTGCAACTAGGTCCAGTCCACCTCAGCTTGCGTGCTGTCCCCACGTGAGCTGGTTAAATTACATGCAGACCCCTGTTGGATTTTGTATTTATGATTAGTCTAATGAATTTAAATATCAGTTGTATATTTCTGGAAAAATTCCATACGAGCCCCTGGATTATATTTTAATTGCTAATATACCCTTCCTAGTTCATGTATTTTTAGTGCTTGAATTTAATTTATTAAAAATAGCACCCATGCTCTAAAAATTATGTAAAAATAGGGTTAGATGTCTGCTAGCATGTATATTCACCCATATTTTTAGAAATGTATTTTAGTAAGTTTAACCATTTATTAAAAATTAAATGAGCTCATTTTTGTTCCTAATTGACTTAAAAATTTCAAAAAAATAGAAAATTATTTTGAAAAATTCCCCAAAAAATATATGTTGTTTATTTAAGCATTTATTAACATCAAAAATCCTTAAAAATATAAAAAGAAAACTCATAAAAATTAAAAATCACCAAAATCCTTTATAAAAATCTAAAAAATTTTGTAAAAATCTAAAAAATATTTCTTTCTATTTTATAAATTACTTTATTTTATTATGTATGCATTAAAATTGATTTGGATAATTTTGGACCTTATTTGCCTTTTTAATATCAAATCAATTCGACCTATTTATTACATTCTTGATTTGGGATATTTTTGACTTTTAAAATCTAAAAAATAACAAAAATTCCATAAAAATTACAGAAATATTAAAAAATATTTAAAACCCAAATACATTTTATTTTCTTTATTTTTATGTGTAATTATGCTTATATTATACTATAATATATATAGCTTTATGTATTACTTATATATATCTTATATTATATGATTAAAAAAAGAAAATAAAAAATAAAAAATATAAAAAGAAAATAAAAGTTTAAAAATTATAAAAATGTAAAAATTAAAATCCATGAAAAATCACTATAAATTTAAAACTTACAAAAATAATAAATGGACATGAGAAAAGAACACGTTTTGAACATCGATTTGCCCCGATCTACCCTGAGTTCGACCTCTACACATGATTATACCTATACACATACATTGTAGAGTTATAATAAATTTTAACTCCACGTTTTTCTTTATGAATGTTATATTTTATTGTGTGTTAATTGTTGATTAAATGAGATTTCATGAGCGGTCGCCACAACAACTTTGTCTTCGTCTTGTGAGGACATATTTTGACCCTCGTGAAGATCCGATTATCAATGACTATTATAAATCATGGGTATATTTGCACCGTAGGGCATGCATTCGTAGTAGGCTTTGTAAGGAAAAAAATATTGCCCTCTATTAGGTGCTTGTCATGACACAATGACAAAAAGGAAGAAGGATACTCTTGGGAGGAACAGTTTGGAGCAAAAGTCGTGGTTATGTTCCACACCTAGACCACATCGTGAGAGGGTTAGGTAAAGATCTTTGGTCATTTAGCATGATTTTGTTCTATCCAAGAAGGAGATTTGATCGAGGGATTCAACAGAGAGGCATTGGTTATGAAGGGTAGATTCGAGTTCTTGAATCTCAACTAAGTGCCCCTATCGTCTCGACAGTGCTTTGAACCACTTTTGATTAGCAGGAAGGGTTTGAAGGGACTGTTAAGTTGTGGTTTTTTTGTTAGATGTGATGATCCAAAGATTTGGGAGGCATTTGTAGAGAGGGGTATTGCCATCAAACCTACCAGTCTACAGGTAAATGTTATGTCCCATCCCTACTGATTTTCTTATCAAGCTCCTAATAGTAGTCAAACCATCTTTAGTCGATCACTGAAAGGGTGTTCCCTCAGTTTTGGGATGGATTCATCGAGAATCGATTTTTCATTGTGATATCTAGCTTTGATAATACTAGTTATAACCAAGTTAGGGTTTTCTTGAATCTTAATCCAAGATTTTAAGAGAAGAGCAATGCTTAGTAGCTCAAGGTTCTGAATCCTACACCCATCATTCATTTTAGGCCTACAAATGTGTTCCCATCGGGACTCATGTCTTCTACGATCTGACGTGCAGCCATTCCACAGAAAGTGCATACGAATTTTATCATTGCTTAGAATAACATGTTTAGACGGTTTCAAAGAGGCGAGCATATGGCTGATTTATGGGGTCAAGGCCAAGTTTAACATGGCCACACAAGAGGGTAGTGCCATCATATAAGATTTCCAACCGAGGAGTTTCTTTTCAAAATTTTCCACAATGGGTATCCAGTCAACATGTTTTAGGGATTTGGGTGCAAGGGGAATGCTAAGGTAATTTATGGGGATTCCTTTAGTTCCCAGCCAAGGATCTTAAAAGCAAGGTTTTCTTCTTGTGGGCACTGACGGGTCCGCAAAAGCCGCGTTAAGAATGTGTTTTTATCTTTGGAGTGTGGAAATAATTAAAGTCGTTCGTTGTAGGCGGCGATCGGAAACAGTCAAGAAATTACCACAATTTTTAGTCAAATTTAATTAAGTGGTTTTTATGTTTATTTTACTTGGGCAAGTCCCAAGGTCGATCACAAGGAGGCAAAGGAACAACTTAGATTAATGTCTATCCAATTTTGAGTTCGGTTTTCAAGGCGGTCTTTTTTTTGGAAATTTTCAATGCAATAGAGGGTGCAATATGCAAATCCGGCCTATTTTAGGGACTAAAATGTAAATTTCAATCAAACGATGTCCGAAAAATACGAAACTTGGCCACAATGTAGATTATGATGAAATGAATGCACTGTAATTTTTTGGAATTTTCTGATGCAATATGAATTTTTTATAAATTTTTAAATGCAAACAAATTAATTTTCAATATTTAATTTTAATAAATATTAAACCTACTTATTTTCGAGAACTAAAATTATCTAAGATCTATCACTAGGTGATGGGTCTCAGAAAAATCCTAAACCTCGAAAATGTGGGGTCTAGTATCTATTAAAAATTAAACAATGAAAGATGCAAAATGATTTTTACAGAGAAAATTATGCGTGCAAATGCAAAGATTTTTGGGCACAATGTTAATCAAAGTAATCTCTATGATACGTGATTTTTCGGAGATTTTGAGAGCAATGGTTAATTTACTATGAATTTCAGAGCACAGATTGGGCAAAATATTCCAATTTTCGCAAAACAATTATTTATTAATTAACCGTAAATCACAAAAATATCTGCGATATGTCAAGATGTAGAGAATTAAAAGATGAACAGAATGCTATTTTTAAATAAATAAAATGATGCAATGTAGAGGTTTATAATGGATGACAAAGACAGGGGTACAGATGCAAAATGAATAAATAAAAATAATGCAAGGGGGGGACCTAAAATTAATTACCGGAAGTGAAGGGGTGCAAATAGCAAATTTTCCAAGGGTCACGTGCGCTGCACGTGACCTTGGAATGGCTGGATTTGGATGCGAATGTCAGGACCTGGCCGGGGGATCTCTGTAATTTACCCAGAAAGTCACGTGCAAAGCACGTGACACCTGGGTCTTCTTGCGAATTGGAGTGCGACCAGGGGTATCGGTGAAAGTTCCCCCAAACGCACGTGCTTAGCACGTGCGTGGGGGCCTCGGGCTTGGCTCCCGGCAGGTGGTGGCGGTGTCCGGGCGGAGCTCCGGTGGCGAGAGCGGCGGTGGCGTAGCACCGCGCTGGAGATGGTGGCGCGAAGGTCCTGGTGTGGTGGAGGAGTCGTAGACGGTCGGAGAAGAAGTTGGAGGCGAGCGACAGTGTTGCGGTTAGCGTCGGTGACGTCGGTGATTTCGAAGTCGATGACGATCGGCTGGAGCCGCTCCTGGGGGCGTCGGAGAAGATGATCGGCGGTGGCGATTGATGCGATGCTGGAGGTGTGGGCGATGGAGCTATCGGAGAAGGCGAAGGCGTTGAAGCGGAGCTGTCGTTGACGGTGGAGGTTGGCGGAGAAGTCGGTCGTGGCTCAACGATAAGTTCGGAGAGGAAGGGATACTCCGAGCGGCGCGAGGAGCTCGGAGCAGAGAGGTAGAGCGGCGCGAGGAGCTCGGAGCGGAGAGGTAGAGCGAGAGAAGAGAGATAGAGAGAGAGAGAGAGAGAAAGTACCTGGGGCTCAACGGCGGCGCCGGAGCGAAGCAGCGGCTTCAGGGGCGTTGCTGCGACGAGAGGCGGAGCCTCTCGGATCACGCCGGCGAGGGTTGCTTACGGGCTGTCACCACCGGAGAGTGGGGTCTCGACGAGGATCGGCGGATCAAGCTCGTCGTCGGGGCGGCAAGGGTTTTAAATAGGGAAGGGAGTCGGCGATGGGGGTTTGTTGAGGGATTTGCGGAGGAGAGGTTGCGGGTTTGGCCGTTGCGAGGCGGCGGGGCGAAGATTGCGGAGAAGTCGGGGTGGCTCTATTGGGGAAGACGATGGCTCCAGGCCGTTCGATCGGCCGAGATCGAACGACCGAAAAAGCGACACGTGGCGTGATGAGAGGAGGATGGGGCGAGGCACGTGCGGAGCACGTGCCTGGGAGGCACGTGCGACGCACGTGCATCGTTTAAATTTTTTTTAATAAAAAATGATATAATAAAAACCCCAAAAAACGCTGACACGTGGCGGCCTCTGGGGCTGCCACGTGTCAGCACCAGATAAATCGAAAACTGAAAGTTTTGTAAAATCAAAAAGAAATAGAAAACGACCTCGGATCGAAAAAGTTTCTTCATTAAAATTGCTCGTCTTGACGAGATCTACAACTTTCATGAAGACATCAAAGCCAAATTCGGTCAAATGTGAATAGTGAATTTTTGGGGTATCCCATGTACATAGAATACCTTGATTTTTGGGTTTTCTATTTTTTTGTCATTTTTAAACAAGATAAAAATCCGGAAAAATATGGAAAACTCAAAGAGAAATAAAAGGCACCTAATTCTATTTTTTTTGGATTTTTATAAATAATAAAATATATACACATAAAATATAGGTTAGAAAAGCCGCGAAAATATACAAAAGAGGCCCAAAACCCAACTTTCACATATGAGCTCCGATTCACTTGAACTTGGTCTTGTTTTGAAGGTAATTGAATGAGCATTAGTTCAAAAGTGAGTAGGATCAAATCGGACACTGGATGGGGAGGATATGTGGCTTTTAGTCCGAAAATCCTAAAACTAGGGTTTGGGTTTTTGGTCCACTTATCAGGGTTAGTAATTTTTTTTTGTATTTTTCATTTATTCTTGTTAGTGATGTGTACACAGTGAAGGTGGTTTCGGGGTATTCGGAGTTAGCATGAAGGAGTTAAAAATAGGGGAAGTTAGGCTATTTACAGGTCAATTTGGGCTTGGATTTTTGGCTTCTTAAAATATGCAGAAATTAACGCTAAAATGCAATTCTTATGAAATCATGCACAAATGCTAATTATGCGAAATAGATGCAGATATGCTGTTGATTTTTAGGGAATTGAGCTTAATAAATGAGATTTAGAGTGATGAATCCGAGATTCATCATCCCCCTATACTTAAACCATGCTCGTCCCTGAGCATCAAAAAGAAATGCCATGGAGTGAAATGAGACTGGGTTCCATACCAAGACCATGAACTGAAGGTGAAAGCGAAACTAAACTCGACCTTTGGATTAATAATGTGTCGGAACTTCTGTGAGACCCAGAATCTTAAAATCAACAGCCCTCAAGTTCTACACATCATTGTTACAGTTTCGGCTCAGAAGTCATCTTAGATCAATCCTCTTCCCAAAGTATACCCTAAGAACATTGAATAACCGACTCGTGTGTGTGAAGGGTTTTAGCTCTTCCCATCCAGAATGCCGGACTACCATGCTCCTCTCTTCACCAGTAACTCGTCCTCGGGGAGTCAGGTATTTCCTTCTAAGGTCTGTCGTGCTGTGTTCACAATCGAATTGGGGGAGAAGCTAGAAGAAAGAGAAAAGAACTGGAGGGGGTGGCCAGTGTAGTCACCTCTCCTTGTGAAGATGGCCAGTGTAGCCAAGTCTTCACCAAGATCTGCAGGTTTCTTGAAGCTTGGACCTTTATGGTCGAATTGTTATTTGGTAAAATGCTTCTTTGTATTTGGAATTTTTGGTGGTTCTGCTTGGATCTTGTTTTGCCCCTACGGATATAGCATCTTTTTATTCCGTACATTTTTTGGGGTCTTAGAAAAAATTGTGCCCAGCCGTCCATCCCTTTTCCGAAGCTTTATTTCAACCCGAACTCCGGTCTTTAGATTTCCACGCTACCAGAAAAGAAACTCACATAGTCTTCCAACATCCCGTTTGGGTTGAGCTAAGTGCATAGTGCGAGAGTGCGAATTAATTCCCTATTCCAGAGTTGTACCCAGAATGAAGAGACCAGGTTAGACACTAAGAGTCAAACGCTGTACATTGTCATGTGGAACTTAAGGAATTAAGTCACAAAGACCTGAAGCTCTTAAAATCCTATTTCTCGGTGAAGTTCCTCTGAAAATTAGGTGGATTAAGGTCAAGTCCAGACCACTCTCGGTTTCGGCTCATAACTCGGTTCAGAACCCAATGACTTTTCACAAATGTAAATGCATGTGATGTTGGATGAAGTGCAAGTGTGTGAAATGTAGATTTTTTTTGTTTTTTTTGTTTTTTTTGTTTTTTGCGTGTGTGTGTGCAAAAATGAAATAAGAAGCCATTTTTTTACAAAAATTTTGGGCAAGTCAGTGTTAGTAGAAAAACTCTTTTTTTTTGAAGTTAGTACCCACCTCGTAAATACATATAGACTTACGCGAAAGTGCGAGATATGGGTAAAATATATACAAAGTATATATACAGACCCCCCTATACTTAGCGAGTGCTGTGTCCTCAAAGCACAAAAAGCGTAATGAAGACATAGCTCGTGCTAAGCGTAAGAGAGTGGAAAATTTATATACAATGGGTTAGGAAGTAGAGCGGAAAAGAGTGAGTGAGGAGAGTATATTCAGGTGGATGTCGGCTCCCCCTATACTTAGGCTCTGGACAACCTAAGTATGGAAGAAGGGTGGAAATGGAGCGGTTGGGAGGATAAGAAGGATGGTATAAACAGATGGCATCGGTCCCCCCTATACTTAGGCCTTGGCCTAAGTAGAGGAAGAAGCTGTACAAGGAGACCGATGTGGTCGGGAGGGAGGGTGGGTAGCCGAATGATTAAGGCGGTTTTCGGCTGATCTTCTTGTGAGCCTGCGGTGGGAGATCGTAATGATGAGTCGGAGATGAGGCATATGATTCCCAACTATTGTCAGTGTCATCCTCAGACAAATTATGATGGATAGTGGATGAATTGTTTGAGTCAGATGAAAGATATCCATCATCGGAATTATCCTCAGAGGAGTAGTAATTGAAAGTGGGCATACTCCAAGTATTCTGGTCTTTTTGTTTTTTCAATTGTTTTCTCAGAATTCGTTCCTTCTTGGGGTCAATCAGTTTGTCCTCGGATGAATGCTCAGAAGCATCGGTCTCAGTCAGCTCATACGAAAGAATTCCAGTGTACTTGAAGAATGCAGGAGCATCAGCTTTGGATGAGTAGTAGTTAGGAACGGGAGTTGTCCAACGAGGATTGAATTTTGGATCCTTACGAAGATATGGCTTTAGGGCTGCCGAACAGACTTCACTCATGTAAACCATCTTTTTCGGACCTGATGAGGGATCATCAACTGATTCCTCTTCCGAAAGGTCAAAGGTGACTTTCTTTTTATTTCGTCGTGAAGGTGTCGGTTCACTTGAGTATCCAGATGAATAGCCATTGAAATTCTCCTTGGTTGGTGCTTGGTCTGCGTGCTCGTTCTTAGTCTCTCGAATGTTTGAGCACTCTCGATTTGGGATGATGTGTTCAAGATATTCAGAGAATGTTGCTCCAGGGTGTGACCATGCATATGTCTCAGGATCATAGTAGAAAGATTTGTCAATTTTGAGGTCCTCGGGGATTTGAATATTGGGGAGATTTTCTAGACCAATAGTCTCATCAACAACTGCTATCTCAGGTGTGGTTGCGGGGTAGGGCTCTTCTACCGCTTCATGGTTACGGTTGTTGGGGACTTCGTGGGTTGCCTCAGAAGATCGTGGTTCCTCAAAGATAGGGTCAGATTTAAGTGCGTCCAATGCTGTGAAATTGATTTCCCGAGTCTCACAATCGATACTCACCTTGGCCAATGCCAAGAATGGCTTTCCGAGAATGATTGGAGACTGGGTAAATTCTCCTTGATGCTCAATATCAATGATCGTGAATTCTACCTTGAGCGGAGCACCTTGGAATTTCATGATGACAGAAATGGTTCCTCTCGACCGCTTTATTGATCGGTCCGCTAATTGTACAATCTCTCGTATCTTCCGAATCGGTTCGAGTTTGAGTTCATGGAATACAGAGGTCGGGAGGATATTAATTGGTGAATCATCATCAATCCGAGCATGGGTGAAAATTGTGTCTTTGATTTTGCAGTCAAATATGGGCAACCGCTTTACTATGCGGCTCTTGGTTTTTCTCCTCAACACCAAGGAGGAGGCCATTGACAAGATATGTCTTTCAGTCTTTGTTCGTATTCTGCCCGACTTTTTGTTCATTAATTTATCTGTTATAAATCTTTTAAGGTCGGGGAAGTGTTCAATGGCCTGTATAAAGGGAAGTTCAAATATCAAGCGTTTTTCCAGTGCTTCCCGTATAGTCGGATCCAAATTTTGCAGATCATCTTCAGTTTCAATTTTTATGAAATTTTCTGAATTTTCAAATTTTTTGTGATTTTCAAATATTTCCATTTTTTGATATTTTCTGGGTGGTGTGGGGGTGTGGGGTGTTCTTCAGACGAAGAGGGGCTCCGGTGTTCAGGGTGGTGGTCAGCAGCATAATCATTTTCAGAACTGTCCATAGGTCCCTGAATATCCTCAGAATTTTCAATCTCAGATCCAGTTATTTCCTCATTCATTTTCCTGTCCGAGCCACCATAGAATGCGATGAATCGATCAGTAAATTTTTGAAATCTCTCCTCTATTGAATTGAATTTCTTATTTATCCTCGAAATATCCTCCTCAAGATTTGGTTCATGATTAATTATGGGAGCAGTAGGTGTATGTTCGATAATTTCATCTTCCATTTTTCTCTTTGTGCTGAGAGGAGAGCTTCTTGGAATATCCGAAATATGCTCATTATTTTCTGAAAATTTCTCCTAAAAAATAATGGAAGGAGGCTGCTCATAAGGTTCAGACATGTGTCGTTGATTGGTCAGACCTTGATATTGTGGAGTCAACATACATGGTTTATGTGTTTCTAAGCGGTCAGTCCAGTCCTCTGTATGAGCATCATGTCTGACGAGGGATCTATCATGGTCAATCCAATGTCGATGATTATTCAGTGCATGTCTATCCATCTGAGTTTGGTTTCTCTGCCAGTCATGAGGTTTGAAGGGATTTTGATCTTGAAAAGTTTCATTGGCGAGAAACTGAGAATAAGACGATTCGGTCCAAGATGGTAGGTGGTCATTTACGGTTGGTTTGTTCTAATAGAAATTTAATGAGGAGGCCGAATTTATCTGCGGGTGAAAGCCTCCCGCAAATGTTGGAGGACTGTTGAAATAAGGGGATTGAGTTGATTTGGGCCTAACCGAAACAAATTCATTTTCATAGTATAGCTCTGATGGGTGTTCGATCATTTTTGAGAGGAATGGGGAGTCGGATCTGTAAGAGTTTTTGGACAAGAGTTCCATTATGAGGTTTAAATCAAGATAGGTAAGAAATGATTGCACGGGATAGTCAAGAGAATTTTTATCGAATGTGTGGCTATTGATCTTGAAATCGGTTCACACACACCAATGCAAACACAATTCAAACCCCGGGTTCACCAACTCACACAATGAAGCCGTAAGAGTTCGGCTATTATCTTTTCAATTTTAGTTGGTGATAAATTCAATCTTGCAAGCCGTTTAAACGAGACGTTAGGTTTGAAGCTGGGCTCTATCCTAGTGTGCGTCTCTCTCCTCGCTGCAAGATAAAATCAAACAATGTCGGGGTTGCTCTCCCGCAGAAATTCTTGATTTTATGGATTTTTTTAGATCGGCTATATTTAGCAGTCCCAGTTTTATTAAGGCGGTCACTGTAGAATTTAGATGAACAGAAATACACGTCTACCGTCCAGTCCCAATTTCCTTTAGACTTATGTGATAAAACAAGAGAGAGGAATTCGGGAAAAGCTGATGCACGCGGAAAACTATGATGAATGCTCAGTTAGAAGACTTACAGTGCCTCCTCGCAATCTCCATGTGGGATGCTAGACAAAATTTTAAAAATTATTCTATATGCGTGCAAGCCGATAAAAACCGCACCTATGCAGAAAGTTCTATTAGCGGGAAGAATTGAGTTAAATTTTTGGCTAAGTTGAACGATCTAAGGTGCGTCTTGATTAAAGTGCAGTGTGGCTTAAGATCCTACGAGCACAATCAAAAATATAAAAATGCTCTAAGAGTCGTATGTGCAGGTCTATCCTAATCGCCACTCAAGTCGGGCCCCACCCTCTCCGGAGAGTGAAACAGGCCACGACACACCACAGAAAAAGTTCAAGGTCTTTTTTACATGCGCGAGAGTCCAAACGGACACCGCTGTAAATGAGCAGAAATGGAAATTTGCAGAAATTAAAAACCTAGACTCTACGCTCTCTCACGACTCGACTCGATCTTAAATTAATTGCGGCTTTCTCGGATGTCGGTGAAGATGCGTCGGTTTCTTGAAAAACTGCTCCACGTACGCCAGGTACCTCGCAAGAAAAATAAGAGAGATATGTGTAAGAGAGTGACTCAAAATAGAACAAGCGAATAATTGTAGAAAAATAAATGGTATTCACAATGAGAAATTCGGGGGTCAGACTACCCGAATACGGAAAACCGAGCGAAAAATTTTCAAAACACAAAACTAAGCCGTTTGCTTCCCCGGCAACGGCGCCATCTGACGGGTCCGCAAAAGCCGCGTTAAGAATGTGTTTTTATCTTTGGAGTGTGGAAATAATTAAAGTCATTCGTTGTAGGCGGCGATCGGAAACAGTCAAGAAATTACCACAATTTTTAATCAAATTTAATTAAGTGGTTTTTATGTTTATTTTACTTGAGCAAGTCCCAAGGTCGATCACAAGGAGGCAAAGGAATAGCTTAGATTAATGTCTATCCAATTTTGAGTTCGGTTTTCAAGGCGGTCTTTTTTTTGGAAATTTTCAATGCAATAGAGGGTGCAATATGCAAATCCAGCCTATTTTAGGGACTAAAATGTAAATTTCAATCAAACGATGTCCGAAAAATACCAAACTTGGCCACAACGTAGATTATGATGAAATGAATGCACTGTAATTTTTTGGAATTTTCTGATGTAATATGAATTTTTTATAAATTTTTAAATGCAAACAAATTAATTTTCAATATTTAATTTTAATAAATATTAAACCTACTTATTTTCGAGAACTAAAATTATCTAAGATCTATCACTAGGTGATGGGTCTCAGAAAAATCCTAAACCTCGAAAATGTGGGGTCTAGTATCTATTAAAAATTAAACAATGAAAGATGCAAAATGATTTTTACAGAGAAAATTATGCGTGCAAATGAAAAGATTTTTGGGCACAATGTTAATCAAAGTAATCTCTACGATATGTGATTTTTCGGAGATTTTGAGAGCAATGGTTAATTTACTATGAATTTCAGAGCACAGATTGGGCAAAATATTCCAATTTTCGCAAAACAATTATTTATTAATTAACCGTAAAGCACAAAAATATCCGCGATATGTCAAGATGTAGAGAATTAAAAGATGAACAGAATGCTATTTTTAAATAAATAAAATGATGCAGTGTAGAGGTTTATAATGGATGACAAAGACAGGGGTACAGATGCAAAATGAATAAATAAAAATAATGCAAGGGGCGGACCTAAAATTAATTACCAGAAGTGAAGGGGTGCAAATAGCAAATTTTCCAAGGGTCACGTGCGCTGCACGTGACCTTGGAATGGTTGGACTTGGATGCGAATGTCAGGACCTGGCCGGGGGATCTCTGTAATTTACCCAGAAAGTCACGTGCAAAGCACGTGACACCTGGGTCTTCTTGCGAATTGGAGTGCGACCGGGGGTATCGGTGAAAGTTCCCCCAAACGCACGTGCTTAGCACGTGCGTGGGGGCCTCGGGCTTGGCTCCCGGCAGGTGGTGGCGGTGTCCGGGCGGAGCTCCGGTGGCGAGAGCGGCGGTGGCGTAGCACCGCGCTGGAGATGGTGGCGCGAAGCTCCTGGTGTGGTGGAGGAGTCGTAGACGGTCGGAGAAGAAGTCGGAGGCGAGCGACAGTGTTGCGGTTAGCGTCGGTGACGTCGGTGATTTCGAAGTCGATGACGATCGGCTGGAGCCGTGACATCGCTCCCGCACCCTATGTTAATTCGGTCAAATTAATGTCCAAATTAATTAATGTAATTCGTTGCAGTCGGATACGAGAGGTTAATCAAAAACCACTTTAATTCAATTCGAGTTAATTTCAAGCGGCAAATTCTTTTTTACTTGGTGAAGTCCAAGGTCGATCTCAGGGAGGCAACTGTCTCCTTAGGTCAAATTTTAGCAATTATTCAAGCGTTGACTTTCAAGGAGTATTTTTTTGGTCTTTTTCTTTCTTATGAAGACATATGCAGACAGATCTTAGCCAATTTAACTTTAACTTTAATTGGTGTATCAAACGAAGTCCAAAAATAATGAAAATTGGCCAGATGGTTATTTATGATGAAAATGACCTACACTAATTTTTTTGGAATTTTTCGACTCAAAGTAATTTTTCTGTGAATTAAATCAACAGACAGAGTGATTTTCAGTGTTTAATTTTTAATAAATATCAAATCACAATTTTTCCAAGAACTAAAATTATCCTAGGAAGGCCTAATGATCAGGGACCTAGGAAAATTAACAGAACTTAAATTTACTGTGAAATGAATTAATTAAAATTAATTAAAGAAAATCACTCAACTATTTATTCAGGCCTCGTTATGCGTGCAAATGACATGAAAATTTTATGGAGTGTTGAAAATGATGTCCTTAAGCTACTGTGAATTTTTGGTGATTTTTGAAGGCACAGATAATTAATTAAAAATCAAAAGGCATCACTGGGCAAAATATGTCACAAATGAACCAATTAATTCATTGATAATTCAATTAAGCCAACAAAAATCAGACACGTGTACTAACAGATAGAGGGCAAAATTTCCAACAACATGCAATTTCTAGAATCTCAAAATGATGAAAAATGCACTCTAGGGACACGTGTAAACACAAGGGTGTAAATGCAATACTGGAAATTAAAATTTCAACAATTAAATATGCTGACAGGGACTAAAATGCAATTACCGATAATATGCAGGACTTCTATGCAATTTTTCTACGAGACACGTGCTCCTCACGTGATGTCTGCTTCACAGGGGCCTTTTCGCAATTTTTGAAAGCTTCAGGGACGTCTGTGCAAATAACCCAGGCCGCACGTGCTCCTCACGTGGGGCGACCTAGGTACGGAAGGCGTCGGAGGCTCGAAGTAAGGCTCGGGTCCTTCTGGAGGTTCGGACTAGCCTCGGGGCAGCTTCGGGTCACCCGAGCCTAGGCTTGGAGGCCGAGGCTCGGATAAGGGGACGTGGCGGCCTGAAGGCCCTTGGATCAAGATGGATCCAAGGGATGTTGATGAAGACGCGTGGCTCGATCAAGATATGTCAGATCTGCGTTGATCGGACGGCTCCTGTCTTCTCCCAATGTTGATGACGCGGAGGGCTGATCGCCGTTAGATCCTGGACGATCCAACGGTGCTGGCGAGGCGCGGCTGAGTGGCGACGTGGCACGAAGTCAACCGTTCGATCAAACTGATCGAACGGCAGCTGGAGCTTCTCCTTCAACGAGCCTCCGCCCTCTGCGGAGGAGATGGCTGTGCTCCGACGAAGGGGCGGTAGCTCCGCCCGTTCCTCCAGGTGCCGATGAAGCTCTCCGAGGTGTCGGAGATATCCCAGCAGGAGCGTGACGACGCGGCGGAGGCGCTGATGGTCTCAGGAGCAACAGAGGGTGCCTGTAGATGGATGACGACGAAGCTCGAAGTTGTCTCCGGTGAAGGTCCGGCCAATGAAAGACCGAGAGCCTGCAGGGGTTAGATGAGGTAGCCGAAGCGTGCAGGTGTTCGTGGTGGAATGTGAAGTGATCGGCGAGGCCTGAAGCGAGGGAGGTGGTCGGATGGCGGAGCTCCGGCCAGGTGGCGGAGCTGAAGGTCGATGGCTGGTGAAGTAGAGGGTCTGAAGGTGTAAAGAGGTCAGCGAGGATCAGAACCTCGTCGCGAAGCTCGTCGAAGTGTTGAGGAGGCGCGAAGATGGCTGATGACGGCGGATAGAAGCGGCGAAAATCCAAGAAAAAGAAGAAGAAGATTGGAGGATGATGGAGGGAGTTACCTGGGGATTGGGGCTCAGCTTTGAGCTCCAGGTCGTCGCTCAAGGGGTCGGTAAGGTCCCGAGCTCTAGCAGCTGCTCGAGGGAGGCTGCGGCACGGCGGATGTAGCCGTGGATCTCGCCGGAGTGGATCTCTGTCGTCGCTCGACAAATCAGCCAATTGTTGTCACCAATAGGAAGCTTGGAGCTCGAGTGATCTCCCTGGAGTGGCGGATGGGGGTGAATGTCGCCGTGGGTGGCGTATTTATAAGGTGTAGTTGATGGGTTAGCTGGTGGATTGGCGATGTTGGTGGCTGTCGTGGGGCGTATATGGTGGAGATGGTGGTGTTCGAGGGAGCTGTCGAGGGAGAGGGATGAGTGGGGAGCGTAGTGGGGGGGTCAGCGGCCGGAGGAGGTGGATGACGTGTGCCCAGAAAAGGAAAGGGGGCGCCCCTCCCGCAAGGCAAGGGACGTGGGGGAGAGGGGCGCCTGGAGGTAGGAGACGAAGTCTCCGCCGTAGGATCGTATGATCCAACGGTGGAGATCAGAGCGTGGAGCGACGGGCCAGATTAGATCTGAGGCCCGTGATCGGAGGGATCGGGTGCGGCCACGTGGCGTGATGTGGTCGCGGCGCTGACGGAGGGTCATGATGGAGAGTGGGAGATGATCGAGTGGCTGAGGGAGCGAGTGGTTTGAGTGGTTAAGATCAGGTCAAGGCGACGCTATCTAAGGGTCAGGAAGCCGACACTTGGCGTGATGGGGCAGAGGCGCGGGCGGGCGGTCCTGATCAGTCCTTGGCGATCGATCGGTCGGTTGAGATTATTGGGGAGCTAACGGCTCAGATGAAAGGGCCGAGAATGCGATCGAAGGGCTCAAGATGTGACGCGTGGCGCACTGTGGGCGAGGCGCTAATGGATGGCCCCGATGAAAGGGTAGAGTCGATCTGAGGGTCGAGACTCGCTAGAAGACGAGCGGCTGTGATGAGAGGATTGGGGGCGCGATCGAGCAGCGTAGCTGACGCCACGTGGAAGGCTGAGAGCGCGGCGCTAAGGGACGGTGGAGATGAAGTGTGTTATGGATCTGAGGGCTGGAAGGTGGTGATGTACATGGACGGGCCTGGGCCGTTGGATCTGAAGCGCGATCCGACGGTGGAAATTGCGGGCGGACGAGGCGAAGGGCAGCGGGCCGCGTGGCGCAACCAGAGGGCGCCACGTGGCCTGCTGTGAATGGCTGGAGAAGGAAACACGTGTAGAGAGAAGAGGAAGCCGAATTTGGAAAAACTCAAAACATGAAAGTTGTAGATCTAGATGAGATCTACAAGTTTCATGTTGACCAAAGACGGAGATGAGGTCAAATATGATACATAAATACAAGGATACATAAATATACATGTGTAGTATACAAAAGGATCCAAAAACCCAAGTTTCTCATACAAGCTCCGATTTCAATGAAATCAGTCTTATTTTGAAGGTCTTTTAATGTGTAGTATTCTAAGAGTGAGTAGACCTAATTTGGGGTTTGTATGAGGGCTTTATTTGTGTACACTGGTTCTCAGGATATTTGGGCTATTTTACAAGGGATTTTTGGCAATCTTCCCTATATTATTAAGGAATATATACATATATTATAGAGAAGAAGTTATTTTGATGAAGGGGTATTTTACAGGGGATTTTTGGCTTCTTAAATGCAAATGAGCTGCTAAACTACATGAGTTATGAATATATGCATGAATGCTATTTATGCAATTTAAAAGGAAATATGCCTCTATTTTCTCGGGAACAAGGATCTATTTTTGACTTTTGGAGTGATGAATAACAGATTCATCAACCCCCTATACTTAAACCTTGCTCGTCCCCGAGCAACTAAATGAAATGCAAGAGTGAAATGAAATTGGGTTCCATACCAAGGTCATGAACAAAAGTTAAAAATAGAGCTAGACTTGACCTTTGGATTAATCATGTGTCGGAACCTTTATTGGGATCTGAGTTTAAGACTCAACAGACTTCCAGTTCCACAAGTCTTCTATTCAAGGCTTCTCAACTTACCTAATCAGAACAAGTCCACATACACAAACCCTAATGACCATGAATCCTTTCATGCAGTGTAAGTGATAAATGACTCCCTACCTCAGAAGTAACAAAGAAACGATCTCCCAACCTGGTAACTCTAATGCCTCGGTCTAGCAACTCTTTCCTCGAGAAGCGGGGTATTCCCTTCTAAGTTCAAGTTCAACCGGCTCAAGAAGAGGAGGAAGAAGTATAGGCTTTTGGAAGCTCAGCCAGTGTAGCTAAGTCTCCCGCTGCAAGTACATGGTGACCACAAGCTTTTGCTTCTCTTGACTACATATACTCCGGTGGGGTTATTAAATTTTCAATCCGACCCACCACTTTTTTGGAGTTCTTTTTGGCATTTTTTTCTTTTTTTTTCTTTTTCTTTTTTTTTTCAACAAACATGCCTTTGTACATACATGATGCAGCATAGATATAAGAAATTTCCTCTTGAGCCAGTAGACTATCCCTCTTTGAAGCTTTATTGCAACCCACTGCTTCTGTCTTTAGCCTTCATCACCACTAGTCCAAGTTGAGACGCACTTCCTTCACTAGAAGAAGAAGAGAGGTTCCGCCTAGAAGTACTACCCTCATATGCTACCCCAAGCTAAAGGAAACTGTCTCCTTATCACCTCATCCGTAGAGAGCCATGTGTAAAGTGCTGGTGCATGTTAAGCCATTGTCTCCAAGAGTCATGTGTGTGTTGTTAAGTGCTCTATTCAGGCTTGTCAAGATGACATATGAACATAGACTTGGAGACTTAAAGAATTAAGTCACCTGACCTGAAAAAATCTTAACTCCAGTTCCTATAAGGTTCCTCTGAAATTAGGTGGATTAAGGTCAAGTCATTTTCATCCTTAATATCTGCTCACAACTTGGTTCAGAACCCACTAGCTTTTCACTTTGCATAAGCAACTTATGCAAATGAGATGAGATGTCATGCTATGAAAATGCAAGACTCTTTTTATTTTTCTATGCAGAGATGATATGCAAGAGTAAATAAGAAGCCTATTTATTAAAGTTTTTTTTTTCTATTTTTACCCACCCGTAATTATTGTAATATATATACAAAAATACGTGAAAGTACGAGCTATGGGTAAAGTATATATGTAATATATACACGCCCCCCTATACTTAGCGTGTGCTATGTCCTCAGAGCACTAAGAGCGAGGAAAAGACATAGCTCGTGCTAAGCGTAGGAGATCCAAAAAGGTATAGAAATCATCTCGCCCCCCCCCCCCTATACTTAGGCTGTGGAAGCCTAAGTAGAGAAGAAGATCAAAAATGGGGCGGATGCGGGAAAGAAGAGAAATGAATGAGTATACAATGCGGGCATCGGTCCCCCCTATACTTAGGCAAAGGTTAGCCTAAGTATAGGTAGGAAATGAGTATGAGGACCAATGTGATCTGGAGAATGTACAGTGAACCGACTTAGGTGACCTTTCCCCCTATACTTAGGATCTGGTTATCCTGAGTATAGTCTAAGATAGTGATCTGATGAGGCGGGGATGGGTTACTAAAGTCGCGGGAGAAAGGGTAGGTTGTACAAGAATGATGATATATACAGATGAATCGGTCTGAATCTTTCGAGATGCTGCGGATGGCCGGAGTTCACTGCTGCAAGGTCTCATACGCGGCTTGATGTGAATCTGCTGTATCTGTCTCGCGCATGAATACAATCTCCTCGACATGGACTAACTGCTCATTAGATTCGACGAAGTGTTTCAACAGCTGCCCATTCACTAGGAATGTCGGTGCGTCATCTGCGAGATCTGAGATCTCAACACATCCACTATCATGCACCGTACGGACGACAAATGGTCCCGTCCACTTAGACTTCAACTTGCCTTGGAAAATCTTCAGCCTAGCATTGAACAACCATACCTTCTGTCCAGGAACAAAGGTCTTTCGTCTGATATATCTATCATGCCAACGCTTCACCTTGTCCTTGTACACCAAACTGTTGTCGTATGCTCGGTTTCTGACTTCCACAAGCTCATTCAGATCCATGTCTCTCTGTTTCTGACCCAGGTGTGTGTTCCAGTTGACCTTCTTTATTGCCCATTCTGATTTGTGCACTAACTCTGCGGGCAAATGGCACGGCTTTCCGAATACCATTCAGAATGGGGAGGTGCCTAACGGTATCTTGTAAGCCGTA